>CM053624.1:112566345-112604559 GCA_028646595.1 Phalanger gymnotis
CTATGTTAATATATATTTTAAATAAAGAACAACAGAAAAGCAGGCTTCTTAGAGAATAAAATCTGCTTTAAAATGCCTGCTCAAAAAATAAACTAGTGTTGGCTTAATGAAGCTTTAATATGATGTTTGCCATAAATACTTAGTAAAGGGAAATAAATGTCAAGCTAAAGGGGTACAGACCAATCAATCAACAAGCATTTATTAAGTGCCTACCGTATTCCTTTTCCCAATTCAGTCTACACATTAAAAAATTATTACAGTTCTAACATCACAATTTTATAATTCTCCTTTCAAATATTAAGCATGCCAAGTAACTAGACCATACTAGTACTATGCTAGGTGCTGGGGATACAGATAAAAAATATTAAACAATCCTTAATCTCAAGAAGCTGCCAGTCTTTAAAGGATATATTGTGTACAGGTATTAGTATATACAGAATAAATATATGAAGAAAAATACAATATAGTTACAAAAGAAAGGCACTAACAAATTGGAATAAGGAAAAACCACTTTAAAGTCTCACCTGCAAAGAAGACCGAAGGGTAATCACTTTATTCCCTTCTGTTGCATCAATCTGTACCAAAGCTGAGTCAGAAAAATTAATGCAGGGATTCCATACATTATATAATCTTCGTCCAGGTCGTGTGATAGGAATATTTGCTATTTCTGTGTATCCATAAGGCACTAATATAAATAATTAAGATTTACATAAGTAAAATGTCAAAAGAAAAAAGGCAAATCAAAATTGATCATCATTTCAGTAAAGGAGCAAAATTAAATCTCCAAAACTTAAATTTCTGTAGAAACGTACTTCATCAAGTATGTTTCCAGGACCCAGCAACTAGATAAAGATTGGTTAATTCATGGCTATTTAATGATCCTTACACCTTTTTCATTATGTCATAATCTTCAAAATGTTACACATAGCTCTTGATTTTACAAAAAGAACAAGGAAGAACATTTTTTCTATTAATTACAACCATTTGATTTTAATAATGGCTCACATTTATAGTGCTTTAATATTTTAAAAGCACTTTCATACCTTATGACAATTAATCTCAGAATTCTATAAAATAAGCATAGTATTAATCCATATTTTAACAGATGAGGAAGCTGAGGCTCAGAAAGGATCAGAGGCTCAGATTTGCCCAGAATCACAAAAGTTATTTATTAAGTGTCTGAGACAGGACTTGAACATAGGTCTTCCTGACTATAAGTCCAGGACCCTATCCCCTACTGCCTGTCTTGAAAGGAGAAAAACATCATGTTCCATGTGACAGCAGAGTGGGACGAAATTTTGGTATTCCTTTCCCATCATTTTTGTTCACGTTTTATTTTGGTACTCTTTTCATTGTTTTGAGATGATGCCAACAAGTTGTGCTTGGTTATGACGACTTACTCTAATATCTGCTACAACTTGACTCTACAAACAAAAGACAATTATGAGATCTAATACTGAACTTTCTCAAGCACAAGAAAGCAAAGTTGGGAGACTGGAGTGAACTAAAGTATTGGTCTCAGTTTCAAAGGATCTTAAAGCCTAGAACAAGTAACACCAAAAAAATATAATATACCAAAAGTCAGAGTGAAGAGAGAGCTTTCTTGACGGCTCAATGCAGACAGTCTCCCTCGACGCAAGGGTTCTGAAGTGGCGTATTCCAGTTCCAAAATCTGATCAATGTCAACATCATAAATATCACCTTTTACAGCTGAGCCCATTACTCGGAGATTAGAATTAGTTTGCACCTTAATGGGAACACCTATTGCATTCTTCACAGTGAAGGGAGCCCTGTCTTTTAAAGAATAATCAAAGGTGGATGCAGTTCCCTCTGAAAAAGCCTGAAATTTACAAAAAAAAACACAGTAATAGTACAAGTCTCTTTTACTACACAGTCTCTTACACTATAACTATTCAGCAACAAAAGCTAATTAAGCTAAGGGAAAAGTATGACAATCTTTTCATAAATTCATAATTTTCAAATAATTTACATTTTAAACAAATAGATATACCTTTGATAAGTTGTTGAAAACTGTGAGGCAACATTTGGATATTGTTATATTCATTGTATCTCTTGAAGAAATGTGAATTGCTGTTTGTGGCTCAGGAAGAAAAATAAAATCATCACCTGGCATCAAACTTTTATCCTGGACTGGGTTATTCCTCAACTGCAAGCAAAAATAAAAATAACAACTATTGCAGCCTCATAAATTCAAGGAATTTTCAACATACTTAAGTATATTTATCCTTTGACAGAAATACTCTACAAGTATTTTATTTCTGTGTTGGCATAAATCAGCCTTCTTTTAGCATATAGTTAATAAAAAAAGAAAGCTTTTATAATTTGTTGTGGAAGCACCAAGGTTATTTTTCAAAGTCAGCTAAACTACTTCTCTTACATGCTCCCTAGAGCAGCTATTCACTTAGTGTTGCCTAACTGGTAATAATGTCTTAATGAGCAAACTAAAAAACAAAGGGCAAGGTGACTTAAGAGGTCCAAAATTATTTTTTAAGAATGTACCAACCTGGAATATATTTCTACTTTTCCTATAATTTTACTAGTTATAAGTAAATTTAACAAATTTTCACATTAGTGATCGGTTTCCAGCAGTTTGTTATCAAAAAATTTTAAAAGGCTCAAAAAGTACTTCACAAGTATTGAGGGCTATTCAATAGCAGAGAAGCAGATGTAATACACATTTCTTTTTAATGAAGAAGAAAATAAATCACAGAGTGGTTAAATTTCAGCCTCTGAAAGTCCATTTCGATATGCAACTTTTGAAGACATGCTACCTCACCTATGCACATTATGAAGATTAGTTAATACTGCACCAGAGACTATGATCACAGCAGGGATTTGGGTTAAATTTTTCCCTAAGTGCTTTTAAGTTTTAACTGAATACAGTTCATACAGTAGAATATGCTGATGAACACATTCAGACGTTTTAAAGACTGGCACAAAGAATACAGTCATGATTCCTTACTTCAAGCTTTAAATTCCATTGTCTGTTTCCTTCCACTCTCTCAATCAAAGGTTCCCAGACAGCATGTATTTCATTATAATAGTGAACCTGGAAAAAAACAAGACCTAATTTTAAACAAGTACTTCGGTCTCAACTACTGAATGCTGTTTCTGCAGCAAGGAGAAAAAAGTCCAACTGGCTAATAGTACACATCAACAGTCATTTAAAATTATTCAGGTAATTGTATAAATGGACCCAAAGAGGGTTTCTTGACCCCTTTCTGTTCTTGTACTAAATGGTTCATTTCTAAAAATAACCCGTTTTAGAAATGAAACAAATAAACATTACTATAAATTGCACTGCAGAGTGTAATTTAGTAGAGTCATAAATTTAAATGTGAAGGACTGCTAAAGAAAACATAAAACTTTAACAGTAGAATTTTGGTTTTACTACTGCAATACATTTGCACTGGAAGGTGACAATGTGTTGGTAGTACCTCAAGTGTCATGTCAGCAGTAGCAGCCATGAGAGAAGACCAGTCTTTAAAAGTTCCTGAAAATGTAGACTCCATCAATAATAATGGTATAGTCCGATGCCCCAAGCCACACTCAAAGGTGACTTGAACAGATTTTATATCCATGACAAAATTCTCTTTTATCGATGCTTGTTCAAGTCCTTGGAATGTTTCTGTTACTTCTGTTGCCATGTCGACTCCAAGAAACCAAGCATTACAATCATCAATAGACTTGATGGCCCAGAGGTTTTCAGTACTGTCTGATATACTTTGGGAATCATCGTCTTTTTTCTTTCGTGACATAGCAGCCATGATTGTCATTACAGTATTGAGAATTATCGGTGAAACCTTAAAAAAAAAAAAGAGCACAAAAAAGAAATTAAAAGCTGTCCCATATGATAATAGCATAATAAAGAAAAAGAATTTATCTTAGTCAAATATATGCTCAAATTTTATGTGAAATTAAAAAGAAAAAAATGTTGTATTTCATGCAGGAAAGCATTACTTCACGAGCTCTAAGGAACTTCTCCGTTCATTATGTTTGCATTAAACTCACATTAAAAATGCAAAGTGGAAACCAGAAATTCTTCAACTTCTAGTCCCACCTCTGGGCAAGTCACTCAACCTCTCTGCATTTTCATTTCCTCAGCTATAAAATAGGGATGATTCCTGACTACCCCAGTTATTACTGCACCTCCTACTAATTATTCTCCATTTTGTGCAAACCCTGTTTTTACTTATTTTTAAACATATTGTAGTCTCCTAACACAATGAAGCTGCTTGAAAGCAGGGACTCTCCTACTTTTCTATCTGTAACATTAATATCTAGCACAGTGCCTGGCACAATTGTCTGCTGACTGACTGACTTCTAGTACCTATCTCACAAGGTTGTCATGATGCTCAAGTGAGGTATTATATGAAAAGCACTTTGCCACTTTTAAAGATCTATATGGATATCTGTAATTACAATTATTATTTTATTTGTATGTGGAGTCAATACATGCACAGGAGTGTTCATCTATTATTTTAGGAAGATTAAGCATATTATTCCCTTTCTCAAAAGTCTTTAGTGTCTCCCCATTGCTCACAGAAAAGAGGCAGATTGTTATTCAAAGTCCTTTACAATATGAACTGCTTTTGCAGTTTCGTCATCCTCATTCCCCTTTTATAAATACTGGGCAAACTGGCCTACTCACTATATCCTAAACATATCAGAGTTGTTTTTTATTTTGCTCCCACTGTGCTTTCTTCCTCTTTTCCTTCCTTCTCCCACACTGTGTCCATTTAAATCCTACTCAACATTCCAGGCCAAGTTCAAATGAGGTATCTTCTGTGAAGTTTTCTCCTATTTTCTAATCAGATGTGACTCTTCCCTCATTTTTGACATACACTAAAGTGTTTTGAACCTCTTAAAATATTTGTATTCTACTTTATTTTGCACTAGGCCCGAAGGAGGTACAAAATTCCTACTTTCAATGAGCATCAGCTCTTCCTTAATAATAATCTCCTCCTTAACATCTCTGTGGATGCTGGAGCTCGCTCATTCAGAATCATGCTGAAAGATTTTTTAGGATAAGAACTGTCTCATTCTCACAAAACAGATCAATATGGAAAGAGCTCTCTATATCCAGAGAAAGAACTACGGAGTCTGAATGCAGATTCAGACAAACTATTTGTTCTCTTTTTCGGTTTTGTTTCTTCTTTCTCATGATTCATTCCATTGGTCATAATTCTTCTTTACAACTTCATTATTGTGTAAATAAGTTTAATGCAAAGGTCTATGTAGAAGATATATCACATTCTCGTTCAGCTGGCCAAGATGCCAAAAGGGAAGAAGACCAAGCGGAAGAAGGTGCCTTGGCCCCTTCTGTAGTAAAGAAGCATGAGGCCAAGAAAATGATCAATCCTTTGTTTGAGAAGTGGCCCAAGAACTTTAGCACTGGTCAGGACATCCAGCCCAAAAGGGACCTTACTTGATTTGTCAAATGGCCTTGGTACAGCGGACTACACCGTTAAAGGTCTATCCTTTATAAGCGTTTGAAAGTCCCACCAGCAATTAACCACTTCACCCAGGCTTTGAATCTTCAGACAACTACTCAACTGCTGAAACTGGCTTATAAGTATAGACCGGAGACAAAGCAAGATAAGAAGCAAAGGCTTCTGGCTCGGGCTGAACAAAAAGCTGCAGGCAAAGGAGATGTCCCCACTAAGAGACCACCTGTCCTGAGAGCAGGTGTTAACACCGTTACTACCCTGGTAGAAAACAAGAAAGCACAGTTGGTAGTGATTGCACATGACTTGGACCCCACTGAGCTAGTGGTCTTCCTACCTGCCTTGTGCCAAAAAATGGGGGTTCCTTACTGTATTATCAAAGGTAAAGCCAGACTGGGTCGCTTAGTTCACAGAAAGACCTGCACAAACACTGCCTTCACACCAGTTAATCCTGAAGATAAGGGAGCCCTGGCTAAGCTGGTAGAAGCCAACAAAACCAATTACAACGACAGGTAAGATGAGATCCATCCAAAATCAGTGGCTCGTATTGCCAAGCTGGAAAAGGCAAAAGCTAAGGAGCTTACAACCAAATTGGGTTAAATGTATATTTGATTTTTCCCTACATAAAAACTTAAACAGACGAAAAAAAGAAGATATATCAGATTCCATGCTGTCTTAGGGTGGGAGAGGAGGGAAGGGAGGGAGGGAAAGAAACTCTGGAACTCAAAAACATGCAGAACTGAGTAAACTAAAAATAAAAAATGTTAATTAAAAAAAACAAAATAGGTCAGTATCTTTCATAAAGTAAGTATTCAATATACTATTTCTTGATAAAGGTAGATTACCACAAATAAATGTATAATCCTACTTCCTACCACCACAACTACCACCACAAACAAAAAGCTGAAAAGGACCGATTTTCTGAAGAAACTGCATTTTAAACTTTTAAGGAAAAAAGAACATAATATTTTATCATGTGGAACAACAATTTAATTCAGTTGGACAGATATTTATCAGGTACCTACATACTAGATTTTGCATCAGATAAAAAAACAAAACACGTGGTCTCTAACCTTTAGGAATCTAAACTTTGTTTGGGAGACAAAACTTAGTTCTCACCAGTACCAACCTTAATTATAAATTCTTCAACTAGAACATCTATATTTTGTTCTCCTGAAACATGCTCACATTTTTCCATAAGTAAAGAGCAAGGCTGTAAAACCTAAAGCAAAAGAAATAGAATTCATACTTTAGCAATTATGTAACCACTGCAGAGCTAAATGTACATATACTGGTACAATGCTTTTCAGAACTCAAGATGTTAGGTAAAGGTATCACAGCAAGTGAAAAAAAGCATTTTCTTTCATATTAGCTAAAATCCTTTAGGACAAATTTTTTCTCATTTATGGCAAATATGTTAAGCTTTTAAATTTTATACCAGTACAGACTCAAAACTCTTATATTACATTAATTAATACCAAATCCTTGGTCAATGACAGAAGCATGTGTCAGCCAACCCCCTGTAGCCTGGCCCCCCAAATATACATTCTCCCCATGGTATAATTTTAATATTTCAAAGGCTTATTAGAGAAGCTAAATAGAAAATTTACAGGCTATTCAAAAATATTAACAGAAAGCTCTCACTGGAAGATGTTTATAATTTTTCAAACTCCACAAATAATGTGCTGAAGACATTAATTAAACCTGATTATACAATACAACAGGAAAAGCTCAAAAGCTAATAATATAGCCAGATTAGGAAAAACAGCATAACCTTTATCTAACAATTTTTACTTATGCTATCAATTTAGTGGTTAAAAAGCAATCATTTGCTGTCTCAATAAAATGAAATTATTCACTTTAGATTATTAGATTACCTAAAATACAGTTTATAAATTAATAGTTCAGTTTCTTAAACTAAGCTGAGAATTGTATTCCTTTTCCCAATTCAGTCTACACATTAAAAAATTATTACAGTTCTAACATCACAATTTTATAATTCTCCTTTCAAATAGTTATATATTAAGCATGCCAAGTAACTAGAGCAGCAATTATGATAACTAGTAAAAGTCATGTTTTCCACAGTGATATATAGTAAACTTTTAGGGGGAGTATGACATGTTAAAAATTATGCCAAGTGCTAGTAAAAAAATCCTGGTCCCTAAGTTTATACTGTTGAAAAAAAAGATATTGATTCATGCTAATTACTCAATTTCCACTCAGCACAACAATTAATATGTCTGATAATTTTAATCACTCATTTGTGCTGTTCTCTAACCTGAAAATTAGAATCAGAAGTGATTCTTACCGTAGTAACATTTTTTGCTCCTTTTTCTCTGAGAAAAGGGCAGGCCAACACTTTAAGGTCTTTTACAGACGCTACCATCTTCTGCTCAAGGTTGGAAGATGACAAAAAAAAGTCACACTTAAAAGATGCTGTCAAAGCAGGAGCATCAGCCTTTGCCAAACTGGCAACAAATACCACTTCTGGATCTGTTATCTTTGCCTTTAAAGTCATATTTGGCTTTCCCGAACTTTCTGAAGGAAAAAATGAGAAGAAACAATGTCTAAGACACAAAAAAGTTGACAGAATCTCATAACAATAATGTTATTATTATAAATTATTATATTAATTATTATTATATATTATTATAATAAATTACTATAAATAGAGTATTGTACAGTTACCAACTATTCACAGAAAGATTAAGTACGCTGAAAAATCTTCCTTTCAAGTTCCTGATATAATTACTGGCATGTTCAAACATTTTAGGAGAGAAAAGCAAAAGACACAAAGAAAATCTCTGATTGATGTTATCAGTTGATACTTGTTTAATTTTACTTTTCTGTGGACTTTTAAGTCTACTATACACAAAATTTGGAATAAAAATATATGAACTGCAGATGACAGTTTTCTAGTCTTTAATGTTTTTGTTAGCTATTTAAAGAAATGGCCAGGCCTACAGAAACAGTTTATCTGGGAAAATCAATACCTAGTGAGTGACTTTAAAAGTCTGATGAGACATAAAGATTTTTATTTTCTTGAGATAAAACAAAACTCCAAAACCACAGATGTAGATATCTTTGGAAAGACTTTGGAAATGCCTAGCCAGATCCCCTTATTTTACAGATGAAAAAACTGAAGCCTATTGAGCTCTAAGACTTGCCAACACATATCTCCTGAAATCTCCTTTCTGTAACTCTTTACAAAATACAGCTTCATTGAGGAGTTTCTAATTAGTAAATCTTTTTGAAATGATATGCTCACATTTTAAAGTCTAATCTATATGCTCAAAATTTTCCTTTTGTTCCTTTTTCTGATAGAAAAAAAGTTCTACCAACCTCTCTCTGGTTTGATTTTTGCTGAAGTAGTTTGCCTTAATGAAATCTGTGTGGTTTTTTCAGTTGTAGCTGTTGAACTCTGGGGAATGGCTTTGATAAAAAAATCTGCCACTGTCATTAGAAATTCCACACTGGCACATACAAACAGCTTATCAAGAACAGCATCTATTTGACTTCCATTTTTGTCTTGCTGGTAATTTATATCAAACATTGGACTTTTATCTTGACCATTCTTCTTGTCAATCATTCTGAAAAAAATATTAAGATTAAATATTTTAGCATATTTCTAAATGACTAGTTTTCTACCTTTCATTCAACTTGTCAAAATTCAGTTCAGATCAGAGTGAAATGGAAGCTAGTTAAATAATCAGCCAACATATGGCCTGCCAATCACTTCATGTTATGAAGCTATTATTGACTATTTTACTTATCTTACTTTAAGGAACAAAACTTTCTTTAAGGCTTTAATCTCATCACCTTTCTTCACAAGCTGAAGGACCAATCAACTTAATTTAGTTCTTATCAACAAATGTTTGCTAAATGTTTGTTATGGACAACTGGACACTATACATTTGATTAGATCAAAAAGAATGTGTCACCAATAAGATAGGAGCTCATTAGGTAGAGCTGATGGCAAATATAAATGGCATACCACTTGCAGACTAAAAAGATGATGCTAAAAACCTGTCTTTTTTATTTTAAAAAATTATTTGTCATAAATAATTCAGTCTAGTCATTTTCCAGTCATGTCTGATCCTTTATGACCCCATTTGGGGTTTTCTTGGCAAAGATACTGGAGTGACTTGCCATTTCTTTCTATAACTCATATTACTGTTGAGGAAACTAAGGCAAACAGGGTAAAATGAGTTGCCCAGGGTCATACCGCTAGTAAGTGTCTGAGGCCGGATTTGAGCTCAGGAAGAGGAGTCCTCCTGACTCCACACTGGGCATTTTATCCACTTCACCACATAGCTGCCCATTATAAACAAAAAGAATCATCAATATAACTAATCAAACTTATTTTTAAAAATAGGCTTTTATTGATATCTTTTTTATACTTTCTACGTTTCTCACTATGTTCTTTCCTGTTCCCTTTCAAAGAAAACCATTTCTTATAATCCAGAATTTTAAAAAAAGAGGAAGAAAAACAGCTCAACAAAACTAATCAACATGTCAAAAAAGTCTAATGTTACATGCATCAACAGTACCCCACTCTGGAAAGAAGTGGGGGAAGGTTAAAAGCTGATTCAAAAAGACTGGTTAGGGGCAGCTAGGTAGCACAGTGAATAGAGCACTGGTCCTACAGTCAGGAGGACCTGAGTTCAAATCTGGCCTCAGACACTTGACACACTAGCTGTGTGACCTTGGGCAAGTCACTTAACCTCAATTGCCCTGCCTTCCCCCCTCCAAAAATAAAAAATAATTAAAAAAAAAGACTGTTTATATCCAAAGTTACACATATAGAGAGAATATATGTACAGGATATGTTCAATGAATTTCAAAGTTAAACAGAGTATTTTTAACTTTTTTTCCCCAAACAAACAAAAGTAGGTCCTTCTTAGTTATGAACTGGGGGAAAGTTTAAGAATGGTATTAAAATAAAAGGTTCTTTTAAGTTTGCTTGAAATTCTCATTGTTTCTGTTAAATAATGAAAGAAGTTCCAATGATATGCATTTCCTATTTATGGAGACCATAAAGGTGTTTATCAAAAAAAAAAAAAGAGTTAAGCAAGGGAAGTACAACCCCTAGGATCTTAAGGAAGACAGATTGTGTTTACTGTAAACAATTCAGAGAAACAGTTTATTAAAAAGAAGCATCCAGCTTTAAAGCCAGGAAGGCCGGGGTTCAACTTTGACCTCTGACACATATCAGCTGTGTGATCCCACCAAGTCACTTAACCTCTCAGTGACTGAGAAATTCTTTGAGAACATAAAGTATAGAGAAAATGCCAACCTGCATTGGTAGAAAAGGCTTCCTCACCCAGGAGTTTCCTGGACCAGTGAAATCATTGTTCTAATCCTTAATCCTGTCACTAGGTACTAAAACATCTCCTTCCCCCAAATAATTATTTCAATATTATCTTTATTTCTACTCTGAAGGTTTTAATGTATTTTATCATTAAAGTTTCCTTTAAAAGAAAATGATCCATTTTGCCAGTTCAAATTTTAAAGTCCCATATATCAAGATAACTATTTCATATCTTCCATGAAAAACACAACTATACGATGCTCAGTCAAATTTTTGTATATCAGGTACATTTTTCAATCTCAAATATCTATTTCATCCAAAATATAGCATCAACAAACCTTGATGTAGCTTTTTCAACACCTTCTCTGAGATCATCAAGTGTACAAGTCTGAAGTTTAAGGTAGATATTCGATGAACCATCCTTAAACATCTTTCCTGCTGAAGTCATAAGATGTAGCCTGAGTTCACCAAGACGTAAATGGTCAATGTGAAATGAAAGTGTGGAACCCTATGGCACATTTTTGAAGAGAACATAATAAAACTGAGAGGTAATTAAATATTATCACAGAATCACAGAATTACAGAGCTCTACGAGAGACACTTAATTGGCT
Organism: Phalanger gymnotis; assembly: GCA_028646595.1. Taxonomy (NCBI): domain Eukaryota; kingdom Metazoa; phylum Chordata; class Mammalia; order Diprotodontia; family Phalangeridae; genus Phalanger; species Phalanger gymnotis. The sequence goes on from CM053624.1 coordinate 112,577,736, forward strand.
TGACAACTCTTGACACAATATCAAACAACTGTACAATGAATCTTTGCTAGAAATCACACCTCCTGAAGCACAGTTTCCTTTTTGGTCAATGTGATTTCTAACCTCTGTGCTTTTGCTCATACCATTCCATATGCCAAGATGTTCTTCCTCTCTCCTCTCTCTTTTCTCCATCCATTAAATTCCTATTCAACCTTCAATGCCCAACTTAAATTCCTCTGTTTCATGAGACCCTACTGAAACTCTTAGTTCATAATGACCCTGTCTACCCTGGGCCTTTGCATACCACTTTGTTGGTAGTACTCTTATCCTTTAGTATTAAGACTTACAGTTTATGTATGAAACTGTCAACAGATTTTCATTTACTTCATTAAATATTTCTCAATTATGTGTAAAAAAATGTCCTTTAACTTCAAATTTTAAAATTTTGAGTTCCAAATTATCTACCTCCCTTCCTTTCCTCCTCATTGAGAAGGCAGTAGTTTTATTATAGATTATACCTGTACCATGTTGCAAAAGAAAAGACAGACCAAAAAAATAGAGAAAGTTTAAAAAAGTATGTTTCAATCTGCATTCAGGCTCCATCAGTTCTTCCTACAGAAATGGACAACATTTTTCATTATAAGCCCTTCAGAATTGTCTTAGGTCATTGCACTGATCAGAATAGTTAAGTCATTCATATCAGATAAGTCTTACAATATTGTTGTTACTGTGTACAATGTTCTCCTGGTTCTGCTCACTTAATTTTGCATCAGTTAATACAAATTTTCTCAAGTTTTTCTGAAAACATCTTGCTCATAGCACAGTAATATTCTATTACAATCATATGCCATGACTTGTTCAGCCATTTCCCAATTGATGGGCATCCCCATCAACTTCCAATTCTTTGCAAAAACAAAAAAAGGTACAATAACTACTTTTGTACATATAGGGCCTTTTCTTTGGGATACAGACCTAGTAGTGATATTTCTGAGTCAAAGGGTTTGTATGGGTTTATAACCCTCAGAGCATAGCTCCAAGTTACTCTCCTAAAAGGTTGGATCAGTTAACAAAATCTGCCAACAGTAAGTACATTAGTGTCCCAATTTTTCCACATCCTTCTCACATCTGTCATTTTCCTTTTCTCTCATATTAGCTAATCTGATAGGTAGTACCTCAGAGTTGTTTCAATTTGCATTTCTCTCATCAATAGTAATCTCGAGCATTTTTATATGACTACAGATAACTTTGATTTCTTCTGAAAACTGCCTGTTCATATCTTTTGACCACTTATCAACTAGAGAATGTAAAATTTGACGCAGTTTTCTACATATTTGAGAAATGAGGCCTTTATCAAAGAAATTTGCTGTAAAACCCTGTGGTTTGTTTTTCTTTTAAGTATTCACAATGCTATTCATTCATTCATTTATTCAACAAATATCTGAGTGCTTTTTATATATAAGACACAATTATTCCAATACTTTTTTTGAAATTATTCTTTGGTTTTTACAACATTAGAATCTGTTTAGGAGTACGCATGTACTCTACTTTGCTTAACTACAATGCCTACTGTGAAAATTTACTACAGTATACCTGATTTACGTCATTGTGGTAAAGGACAAGTGAAAGAGACTCAAAGTGAAAATCAAATTGGAGAGTGACATTTTGATTGTCTGAAGGCTTCAAGTCTGTCCTATCTTGTTCAGGGGTATGCAGTACTGAACCTGAAAAAAATTTTAAACATAATTTTTTCAATTACAAATACAGAAAAAATTAAGGACTTGACTTTACATTACAAGAGCATTTTTCAGAGTTCTGTATGTTAAGAGACTTGATGGAAAACAGGATCTTTTCCAAATTAACCTAGTATTCAGCAAAGTGGCACTGTCAAAATCTGTCTCTTTCTATAAAGAGCAAAAATACAACTTCTGCTGACCTTGACCAAGTCTTTTAACATCTTTTTAAAAGCAATTTTTCCATTTGTAACATGGGGGTTATAAAGGTTGCTTTACCTACTTTGTAGATTTTATTTGAAAGAACTGTTAGTATGCATTTTATATTGGTACTTTCATATACATACACACACACACACACACAATTTTAAGACTTTGAGAGATTATCTAGTTTATCCTCTCACCTTTAAGTGGAACCACAACCAAATCGACAACACACATACATACATATGTATGTGTGCATATATATGTATATACACACATATATGTGTGTGTGTATAATATATATACGTATATATAATTATATATAGTTACCAGGTATTCTTGATCCTACCACCAAAACATTTTTTATATTTACTTTCCCCACCACTTCTACCAGAATCTCTCTAACATTCATTAGATTAATTCATTCATTCAATATTCATTGCAATCTGCCTAGATTACTGCAATAGCCTCATTATCTTTCCACTCTTCTTCCAAACTCCCCCATATTTGTCAAAAACACTACCATTCTTTCTGTCTCCCAAGTTTATAATGCTAGCACTTTCCTTAATTCCTTACTCTCCTTCACAACAAACATATAATGAGTTGCCGAATCTTGTTGTTCTTACTTCTTCAACATCTCTCATATCTGACCCTTTCTCAGTTCAAGTCCTCATCGCCTCTGTCCTGAATTATTGTAATGGTATAACTTGTCTCCCCAAGCCAGTCCATCCTCCATACTATTGGCAAAGTGATTTTTTGGCAAGCGCAAATAGGACCACAGCACTCCCCTACTTCCTAAACTCCTGTAGCTCCTATTACTTCTACAATATCCTGTAACTTTTTTTGGCATTTAAAGCCCTTCACCATATGGTCTCAACCTATCTTTATAGCCTCCTTTGACATTATTGTATTTACTCAACTTCCTAAACTCTGTAATCCAGCCAAATTGACCTTCTCTTTATTTGGCAATGCAGACCGAAACAATGCAATAATTTGCAGCACTGAAGGGTTAAATACAAAGAAAACTGAACTGTTACAGAGAAGAACGAATCATGGAACAAAACCATGGAACTACTTTCCCTGAAGATCTTTCAAATTTACTAAGTGTTTACTATGTGCCATGAGCTACACTAGATGCTGGGGAAACAAATACAAAGAATGAAAACCTACTCAAGGAGCTCACGTTCTAATTGAGAAGAACAGTATATATAAATTTAATAGCATAAAACTCCTCTCAGACCTTTAAAAACCTGTGTAAGTTTATTCAAAAGAAATATAAACAGAAAAAAATACAAGTGAACACAAAAGTCTAGCATAGAAAGCACTAGCAATTGGGGTGGGGGAGGACAAAAAGGCTTAAGGAAGAAAGTGGTGCTTGAATTGCAGCGTGAAAGAAGAGAGGAATTTTGAGGCGACAGTGAGGAAGGAGAGAGTGCATCTGAAGCATGGGGGAAAGTCACTGAAACGGCACAAAGACAGGAAACAGAATGCCACGCATGCCCATGAATGAAAAGATGAGTTCTATTCTGGAGGGGCTAAATTAGGACTTTTAATTTGAAATGATCAACAATTAGCGATGTGGGGCTGAAGCTCAGCGAGAGACACTGGGGCTGGACAAAGATTTGTGAGGCATCTGCCTGATGAACTTACTAAGACAGAGGGTAGAGAAAAAAGAAGAGTCTAGTTAGAAGGTGGGATATGGAAGGAGGAGGCAAGATGTGTTAAGGGCGTTCCTAGGATCCCAAGTTAAGAGCTGGAGGGGGTAAGGATTCTGGAAAGATGGCACAGTAGGGGAGAAAATTTCAAGATCTCAAGACTTTCCTCCACAAAAGATAATATAGTGAACATAGAGAGGTAAAAGTCAGTAAGAAGAGGCAAGGCATTCTCCTAGGTCGATCAGAAAAATCCCAGGACAAGGTTTCATCCCTATGAAGAGTAAACACCTCCAGGTTAGGGACCCCTTGAACAATAAGTGGCAAGCCCTGGGGTTAGCTGGGTTGAGAGGCTATCTAGGCCTCAGGCACAGAACCTTTACCCCCAGGATAGCAAGGGGAGTTGGGTATCTGAGCTGGGGAAGACCTAGGGAACCTCTGCTGCCAAGGAACACCACATCCGGCTGTGCTGCAGAGACGCTGGCAGGGCAAGATGGAACCAGCACACGTCAAGTGAATGCAGAAGCAGAGGGGCAGGACGCTGCTGGCTGTGGACACTTACAGGAGGCTGGAGGTCTTGGTTTGAGCTCAAGATCAGAGGGGAGAACTGAAGAGGAGCTGAGGCCAGAGGTACTATCCCTCATACCCCAAGACTAGATGTGAATATAAAAACTAAACTATCGCCCCCCCGCCTCAAAAAAAAATGCAGAGGCAAAGGAGAAAGAACACAAACAAAGAGAAAACTACTATGGGAATGGAGAAGACCGGGGTTTGTCTTCAGAGGAGTATAATGAATCAAAGAAAGTTCCTTCTACCCCAAAGAGTAATGTCAAATAGTCCACCTCCCCAAAAAGAATTCATTGAAGAACTTCAAAAAGACTTTAAAAATCAAATGAGAGAGTTTGAGGAAAAACTAAAAAGAAAAAAAAGAATAATCCAAGAAAAACAAGAAGATTGTGAAAAGAAAGTCAACCCATTAGAAAAGGAGATTCAGAATCTTAAGGAAGAAAATCACTCCTTAAAAATCCGAATTGGGCAAAGGGAAGCCAGAAATGTTACAAAGAATGAAAAAATAGAAGAGAATGTAAAGCATCTCATAAGAAAAACAACTGATCTGGAAAACAGATCAATTAGAGAAAACATAAGAATAATCGGAGTACCTGAAAGCTATCATCAAAAAAAGAATCTTGACACAACAATACAAGAAATAATTAAAGAAAAATTATTCTAAAGCATTAGAACAAGAGGGGAAATTAGAAATAAGAAAAAAATCTACTGATTACCACCTGAAAGAGATCCTACAAGGAAAACTCACAGGAATATTAGAGTCAAATTCTGAAACCCCCAGTTCACGGACAAAATATTACAAGCAACAAGAAAAAAACAATCTGCATATAGTGGTACCACAATTAGAATCACGCAAAACCTATCAGTGGAGACACTAAAAGACCACAGGTCTTGGAACACTATACACTGAAGAGCAAAAGAGCTAGGCCTCTAGCTGAAAATATGACACGCAGCAAAGTTAAGCACAATTCTGAATGAAAAAAAATTGGTCATTTAATGAATTGTCAGATTTTCAGGACTTTGTTTAAAAAAAAAACCTGAACTTAATAGAAGATTTGACATACAAAAAACAAGAGAAATATAAGGTACATATCAATGACCAATTACAAGTGGCTCAATAAGAATAGACTGTTTACCTTTTATGTATGTAAAATGTAAAACCTAAGATTGTTATTAGTAATTAGGTAGCTTAAAAGAAAGATTTGCATAGGCCTCAGTATATGACTTCAAAAATTAAACTGTTCAAGAACAGCTAAAAGAGTAACTAGCTTATAGAAATGAGGTACAAAAGGAAGAACCAACACAGAGGAATTAGATGTGGGAGGAGGGCTGTTAGTTCTGAAAATCTTCTTTCATCAGGAATGGGTTCAAGAGGGAAAAACATATATACATGTAGAAGAGTACAAAAGCCTTCAAAATATAGAAAGAAATAAAATTCTAAGGGGATAGGTGGGAGGAGAGGATGAAGGAGGGATCTTTAGAGGGGAAAGGAAAAGAATAGGTCAAAGGGATGTACAAAAGAGGATTCTGACTTATGGGAAGAGGAGGATAAGGGAGGGATCATTGTAGGAGAGGTAGGTTAAGCAATATAAGGCAAGGTAGTGGGTAAAAGAAAAGCAATATGTAAAGGGGTATCTAAAAGGGTGTTTAGATTTATGGGAATGGGTGGATAAGGGAGGGGTTACTGAAGAAGGGATAGGGTAAGTAATAGGAGGGCAAGGTAGCTGGTAGAAGTAAATTAGAGGAGTTAGGATAGGAAAAAAGATATATGCACAAACATAAAAACAAAGATTAGGAGTAGAATCTCTTAGGGAATGTATATGTTTATGTATGTATGTATGTATTATGTGTATATATCAATATCTACATATAAACATATCTGCGCTTAATTGTAGCCTGGGGCAGGGGGAGGGAGGAAGGAGGAAAAAAGAACAAAGTACAAAGTGTACAGCAGAGAATAAAAGAAAACCAACAAAGAAGCAAAGAAAAGATGGAGGCTTTCAACATAATATGCAGTATTTAATATAAAGTCTTTCTTGAAATATAAAGTTATTGCTATAAATTCTGAATCCTTTCCTACATTCTGTTGTACACATGACATGTTTTTTTTTCCTTTTCTTAGTTTATATTTAAGTTTAATTTTTAAGTTTATAATTTTTAAAAAACAGGTGGAGGGTATCTAAGAGGCCATCCAGCACAACCCCTTAACTTAACAAACAAGAAAACCAAGGGTCACAAAAGTTAAGTGACTTGTCCTGGGACCCAAAGTCCATGTTAAAGGAAAGATCTGAAGCAAGATCTTGCTGACTCCAAGTCCAGCACCCTCTCTATAATACCATGTTGCAAGTAATTTTTGAACCATGAAGAAAGAGTTCAACTATATTCTACACAATCTGCTTAAAAAAACAGGAATATAATACATTTTAGAAAGATTTCCATCAAACTTGATTAATAAGAAAATGTTACATTATCAATATAATAACCACTAATCTGGAAAAATGCCTTATTTTTCCCAATGATACCAGATAAATGAAGTGTCACTTATACCACACTCTCTTGGTCAGTTCAACAGATGTGACTAAGATCTTTCTTTCTTCCTTCCTATATTTGTACAATTTTTTTCTCTTCTTGGTAACGAAGTGTACTGCACTTAAAATGAAATGGAAACTACATAAACAATACTGCCAAATTTTTAAAAACTTAATTAAAAAAATTTTCTCCCATTAACTTTAGCAAAAATCTTTATATTTTACCTTTCACATCATCAGAACCATCCTGAGATTTCTCCATTTTCACTCTTGGACCCTCTTGAAGAACTGGTTGTACAGAACTCGGCTGTAAAGATCCCTCTCCGAGATTTTCCATTAAAATTTTCATTAAGATGGTTAAATCTTCTTCACTAAGAGCAATCTAAAAATCACCAACAACTTATGTGTAAAAGATAATTAGAACCACAAAATTATAAAATAATAAATCTTTCATTCACAAAATTATTAAATTATCAGTTGTTTATATATGAAAAAGAGAATGAAGGATTAGCAATAACCAAAGAGGCATTACAAATTATGTTTTCAAGACAATCTAGTAGTATCTAAAGAAGACTTTTTTGTTTTTTTAATTACAGTACCTAAATATATTGCAATAAGGGAAAATGGGGAAGTATGGAAAAATAATATGCCATCATTTACAGTTAACTTACTAAGCCCTTTTCAGACATCACCACTTTGAATGTATGTCACTGTGAGGGTTACAAAACAATAAACGCAAAACTGTCTGCTGATGTCTATATTGCTTCTTCCCCATACTCGCCTGCATTGGTTTCAGGTTTCCTTTTATATTCATCCCTGGAATTTGTGTATACCACTCTGCTGCTAAGTTTCGTTGGATGGACCAACACATATTCACTGGTTGTAAAATTTCAATGTCAGGTATTGGACACCCAGTCTGCAAAATAGTTCTGATAAGAGAACAAAATTTTTAGAGGTATGAAACAGCTACATGAAATTTATTATAGTGGGCAACAATTTTACTATTATTTGTTCATGAACAGAAACTAATATTTATATTCTTATAGCCTACTTATCATCACATGGAAAGAGTTTATGAAAAGTTTTTTGACTCTACAAGTTGACTAGCCTTATTTTTCAATAACCATGTTAACATTAATTTAGGTTCCCCAACCACAAATATCCTAAAGACGTGGGCACTAGGTTTTTTATCTTCATCCATGTATATGATTTGTAAAAGGAATGCTTGTCATAGAAAAGATGTGATCAGTGTAGAAAAATACTGCTGAAACCAGACAGAGAAAGCTAATCCACAATCTACTCCATGAACAGTATACTAGAAACATCATCAAACTAGAAGGAAAAATATATCAAATCTTAAAGACTTGTCATGCACAGTAAGTAATGATACATTACCTGTCTTGCTGCTGTTAGCTATGGTGCAGCAGTAACTGGCACCACATTTTTATTTTAACCTAGCCTCCTTCTTAACCTGTCCAACTGCCCAGACAAAAGTGTTCATACCATTCCACAGAGCGTTCAAACTAATCTGTTTTAAGCAATACTCTAGCCATTTTTAGAAAATATTCTCAACATAAAAGGATTGGAAACAAGAAATTAAAACTCTTTTAAGGGACCCATATTAACTCATTGTTGGTTAACATATTATCATCAAAAGCTACCTGAAACAGGAAAATTAAACTAAGATCAATTTTCTTTTAAAAAAAGGACTAAAATTGAGACCAATTCTGTGGAGTGTTCAGTGGCCTGAAAGGCTAAAATAAGCAGAGAACTCATTAATTTGGGTTAGTCACTGTGGAAAAACTGTATTTGGGATCAAAGGAAAAACATTCGCATTCTGGCTCTTTTTAGTTGCTCAGTAAGCAAGTCATTTAACCTTTCGAAGCCTAAGTTTCTTCCTCTATACAATGAGAAAGTTTAACTAAATGACCTCTAAGGTCCTTTCCAGTTCTAAACCTCCAACCCTGTGACTAAATAACCTTGTAGGCACAATCACGGAATCAAGCTTCTCCATAACATTTGTATAATTCTTTGGACTGATGCTGACTGAGAGTTGTCTTCTAACTGACCCAGTATAATGGGCACAACTATTTTTTTATTATTTTTAGTGATTTTTAATAAAGCTGTTACTTTAATGGGCAAGTTTCATACACTGGAAAAACATGGTTGCAAATTCTAGAAACTCCTTTGAATTGCTATAGCTTTTTCTACCTTTTATGTTCTTTCCCACTCTATTTTGTCCTATATTTATTTATGATTATGACCTATTCCTTGCTACAGTGTGGAACTGAAGTGATCCTAGGTTCTCCAAAGCTATGCCAGTAGGCCCTACATAAAGGTGGAAAGTGACTACGAATTCCTTGGCAGACTGTATGTCATTGGCCATAATATGATGAATTTTTTTAGCCACAGCAACTCTTAAAGATTAAGTCATAGAGAGGCTCTAATCTCTATCAGGGGAAGGAGGACCCAACCAATGAAATCAGTGACCCTGAAGTATTGATGTCTAATCCTGTCTATCATACTGTAAATTCTATGAGGTATCTTATTGTATCTTATATGTCCTTCTACCTCCCGTAGCATGTATCAATATATATTAAATGTTTGAAGAATGCAATTAATTTGACAAAATACAATGACAAGAAAGTTATTAAATCAAAGCAAATGATTCTGTGGTAAGACAAAAAAGCATAAATTGCTGCAATATTTTACCCAAATAAAATTCTATATTACATTTCACCAAGTAACATATAATTCAATTACATGGAGAAAAATTGTATTTATACCTTGATAATTTCAACTGAGTGAGTTGTATATTCATTTTGTCAATGACTGGAGGAAGAGGACATGGCTCCACAGGGACCAAGTTAAATGTGTTTTCAACTTTGATTAAACCTAGATCTGCTAAAACAGCATTAGAGGATGCTGAAGACTGAGGGATAATAATAACTGGTGCTTTCAGGTTGATGTCCATCGAAAGACGGAAACTCTTTTGAGCAAAATCTTTCACACTGGAAGCAGCCTTCTCTGCAGCCTGGGCTGTGGCAGTACTCACGGCCTCTTTAGCTTTCTGGAAATTGTTGAGGAAGCTCTGTTGGAAGAGAGAATCAACTCGGAGAGTGGAAAAATAGGCATATTATACAAAAAGTGAAGAAATAAACAATGTGCATAATATCAAAAACAAATACTAGCCACTGATGAATTTAGTGATTTTTAAAAAAAAACATCAAAATCAAAAAAGGTAGAGAATAGAAAAGGAAATAAAGCCTCCTCAGGAAAAGTGGCTTTAGCAGCTTATAACTAAAGATTTTTTTTAAAAACAATTATGGAAGTTGTCCCTCCCCATACTTTAAGTTGTTGATGAGATAGATACTAATATGCATTGGTCAACTCCACATGAAATTACAAAAGTTCCTTGAAAACAGGCTCTTTATCACCAGTAAAATGCCTGGTAAAATGCCTCACACAAACAAGGCACCTTTGGTGAATCTGAAGCTGTTTTAAGACAGAAAGTAAGAAAATTTTATATGTTCCTTTCACTTAAATTTCAATGAAAAAAATAAAGGCAGCTATAAATAAAGATAAATGCAGTTATAAATAAAGATAACTATCTTTAAGGAGAAAAATAATCACTAAGGTAATTATTAGAAACTAAACAGACTTCCCCAAAAAGCAATATGTAAAATACATATTGTAAAATAAAAAACTTCAGTTCTTACAGAAATTCATAGACCAAAGTTAGAATAACAATTCACTAATTCTAATGTCTATTACCTGCCAATAACTGCAATATGCCAAGGAAAAGGTCTCTTAGATATTTGTCTCTTTGTTTAAACCAGAACTGAGATTTCCTAACTATAAGGAACTCCAAATGAGGAAACTCCCTCTGCCTATGTAGAATGGCACAAGCTCTACAACTTACTTTCTTACAGAGATGTTTAGGGCAATGATAGCCAGTATGCTTCACAAATGGGGCTTGGTAATAAGGGTCATTTTTGACTACCAAGGGTTCAAACCTGCTTTTAAAAGCTGTTTAGGTACCTTCTCCCCCTAAAAAATATTGTGAATTGAAAATAAACTTACCAGAAGAGACATGAAGAATTTATGAAGATAAACAATTTGGATGCAGCCCACTTTAAGACTTAGTTTACCATCTACTTTAGACATATCAGTATAGGCTTTCCCCTCTGTGGCATCTGGATAAAGAGTCATTTGGAACCTAAAGACTTCATCTCCCACTATAGAGACAGCCTGGAAGTATGACATTAATTGGGTTATTATGGCAGTTTAGTCTTGTGAGCTTTTTCCTCGTGTAACAGCAAATTTTATAAATCAGGAGAAGACAGAAGACAAATGAGACAACTAACATTTTATCTTTAATCAAGATATTAACAAAAATAGAGAAAAGAGAGAGAAAAAAAATATGTCACTTAGGACATACACATACATATGCATGCACACTGTTCACTACATGTTACATCAGCCAGTCCACTGTTAAGGATTTATTTATATCATGTGAGGGAGGCAGTGGCAGTACTATGGGGGGAAAGCATCAACTCTAACATACAAGGGCCTCAATTCAAACCTTGCCTCTGACACTTACTCTCTGTATCACCATGGTTAAACTATTTAATTGCCCTCAGGCTTGGTTTCATCATCTGTAAAGATGAAGGCAAACAGACTGATTTTTACAGATACATATTTACATTTTGTTGTTGGTCAGTCATTTTTCAGTCATAGCTGACTCTTCATGACCCCATTTGGGGTTTTCTTGGTAAAGATACTGGCGTGGTTTACCATTTTCTTCTCTAGCTCATTTCACAGATGAGGAAACTGAGGCAAACACAGTAAAGTGACCTGTCCAGAGTTACACATCTAGCAAGTGTCTGAGGCCAGACTGGAACTCAGGAAAATTATTCTTTCTGACTTCGGGCCCAGCACTCTATCCACTGTGCCACCTAGCTGCCCATACATAATACATATGGCTATATCTCCCAAATGACTTTTTAAAAATAAAACTGTTACATAGTTCTTTCTACCTATGGAACATTTCAGTTATTTACTCAGTCATACGTTGCTTTCATATATTGTTTCTTATTGTTTCCCTAATTGAAATTACAAAGAATAAATTCTAATCTTGAAATTTATATTTTAAAAAAATCACCTTTTTGTGAATAGACACTGGATCAGCATTTGTAACTATGATATCTCTGAGCCTGGCAAAAACTTCTGTCTCCTTCGACTGCACAGAAACAGATGCATCCATTCCTGTTGGAAACAATTAGTTCTCTCACTTAATTTGAAGTCCAACACAAAGTAAATCTAACAATATTTAAGTAAAGTAGTATCCTGTTAAGAGATAGAGCATTCTCCCTCTTTGTAGGGAGAATGATTTTTTTAATGAACTAAATTTAAGTAATCATAATTATAGACACTACTACCACTAAGGTGAAAGAATATCTTCAAATTAAAATTAAACATTTTAAATAAATATGTGAAATATGTTAGCAAGTATCTCTAGAATGCAGAAGACAATCAGATTAATAATGTGATACAGATTTGTTCCATTAGATTGTAAGTTCCTAGAAAGCAAGGGCTGTCTTTTGTTTCTTTTTGTATCCCCAGTGCTTGGCACAGTGCCCAGCATATAGAATGGACAACAGGGATAGTGCCCCTATATAAGGGTCTACTGATTGATCTATTATAGATAATGAAAAATTAATGTTTTTAATACTAGCCTAAGGAGGTGGCTAATGTTCAATGAAAACCAAACACTAGGGAAAACTCGCTGAATGGCTTTCATAACTGACCTCATAATTTTAAATTACTTCCAGCTGAAAACAAACATTTCCTTGCATGTTCCATTAGGATGAATATTGAACATTAGCCAGTCTACTATTAAGGATTTATTTTATCATATCAGGGAATGCAGTGTTAGTACTGTGGGGGAAAAATGCTATTTCTAAAGTTCGAGGGCCTCCATTAAAATCCTGTCTCTGACATTTACTCCCTGTGTCACTGCAGTTAAACCACTTAACTGTCCTGAGCCTTGGGGTCTTCATCTGTAAAATGAAAGGACTGATCAAGAGGGCCTTCAAGGTCCTTTCTAAGCATGAGCTCAAATCTATGGCCCCATGAAAACCTTTATGTAGTCACCAACATTTTTTTTGTCATTATACTCTTAATAATTAAAAATCCTTATCCAAAACCAGCAAATCTCTCTTGATTTCTTAACATATTAGAACAAGTAGCACCATCTGAATTTAAAACAGCTACAGAGCCTTTAAACCACAGTGATAAATTAAAGATTAGAGTCAAAGTAAGAGCCATCAAATTACAAAAGACAACTATGCTCATAAATCTTAATTTAAATATCCAAAAATATCCTAAGCATGTGATTACTTCAGTGGACTGTTACACTTGATAGACATTCAAATATCTATTAGGCTATATACAAGCTATACTTGACTTACAGAGATTTCAATCAAGAGATGCTCCCTTTAGCTATACTTATTTTCTCTGATCCTGTACTAAGCCTACAACAAGGATATCATCAGACAGGTCTCTGAAAAAGAATTCTTATAAAGATGAACTACAACTTCCTGGACAGAGTAAGAAAAAACACACATATTGAAAAATATGATCATCTTCACAAACTATAAACCTACTAATAGGTTTTACATTTATGAAGCTGTAAATCAGTCCTATATACTTTTACAAAAAACAAACTACCTCTCAAATTGCTTAATACAAATAATACATGCAAATGGTTATATTCAAAAATATGTAGATATTATCATTAAATGACGATCTCTATCAGAGCCATCAGTAAGGCTTTAGAAATCCTTTCAGACTGTTGACACACACTAACAATGTACAATTTTTGGAAGTTGTGCTTTGTACTGAATATGATTTCTGTTCCAATTCAAGATGTCTCAAAAAGGAATGAAGATAATGTCATGACCACTGCTGACAATTTGTAAGCTCTAAAAATGGCACAAATTGTTCTTTTAAAATTATATTTGTCAGTCTTAAAAATGTAACTAGAATATCAGTAAGAATAATTTCACTGCTTCATTTAAAAACGATGTGAAATAACTAGGAAAAAATTCTCTTATTACTTGTTACCCTAAACAATTCTATTTCTAAAATTAAAATGCATATATGCGAAAAAAAATTTAAAGTAATTTATTAACTACTCACAACACACCTACCGTGCTATTAACTTAAAAGCAAAATAATAGCCATCAGATTTCAAAATAAAACTTCTTACATACATTTTTAAAAATAGAAGACTATCACAGATCAAAGTAAGGTGACTGGTATACTTGCCTTGTACTCTAATATCTGCAATGTTACATTTCTGATCACAGACAAAGATATTAAATGCGTTCAGTTTTGCAGTGACTTTCAGATCAAAAACATCTTGATGGGAAATGTCAGATACTGAAAAGTTACAGAAACATCAAGATTAGCAAATTATAATTATGATGTGATAAAGAAATGCAATCTCAAACTAAATGGAATAATAAGTACTTTTAGTATCATGAATAACCAAAACAGCAAAATGAAAATAAGGTCCTTGAGGTCAGGACCAGTTTCATTTTTGTCTATCTCCAGTACTTTTAACATAACGAAAGCAAAAGCAATTCCTAATTGAGCACTTAATTTTAACTGAATCAAAATTAATGTTTAAACATTAGGTTAAACTAAGAAGGAAAGCTCTGAATGAAGAGGAAAACCAACTATGAATAACAAAAGCTGCATTTACATAGTATTTTAAGATCTGCAAAGTGCTTCCCCAAGACAGCCCTATGTGGTGGTATTCTTATTATTAGTCCCATTTCATTAAGCTTCAGAAAGGTTAAGTGGCTTCAAAGCAATTCAACAAATTTTTGTGAAGTGTCTACTATGTACCAGGTCTTAAGGACAAAAGAATTATTTCTTAGGGATTACATTTTTCTGGGTCTTGCCCAGTGGTAAGATTCAAATGAATTAACAACCAGTTCTTCATGGAACAGAGCCGAGGCACCACGTCCCCTGCTGACATGACAGGTGCAGGCCCCACCCGACTAACAACTGGTTCCTGGAACTCAACCTACAATTAGGTAACGGTTCTGCCATACTGGTAAGAACCAGCTGAATCTCACCATTGGTGTTGCCCAAAATCACACCGCTAGTAAGCTGTGAGTGCCAAGACTTGAATTCTACTCTCTGACTCCAAAATCCGGGGTTATTTCACCTCCCTGATGCTACTACATCATGCTGTCTATATTCTGATGTACTTATATTCTAATTTTCATTCTGGCTTCTTCCTATTAGATAGTTCAACTATTTAGGACTGTTGTGTTCTTCTTTGCATCTCCTCCAGTATCCAACACAACTGAACATAGTAGGCACCTAAGAAATGATCACTGAATATTGCATGAAGGAAATAATGAGTCTTGTAGACTAAAATCATTTTTGATTTATCTCCTCCTTCAATCCCTCTATCCATTTGGTCAACTAGCATTCATTAAGTGTCTCCTATGTACCACGCACTGTGCTAAGTGCTAGAGATAAAAAGAAAGGTAAAAGACAGTATATGTTCTCAAGGAGCCACAATATAAAGGGCAAGACAACATGTAAACGATTATAGATAAACAAGACAAAAAACTACACATAATCTCAGAGAGAAGTCACTAAAATTAATGAGGACTGAGAAAGGATTCTTGCAGAAGATGGGACTTTGAAGGAAAAGACCTGAAGGAAGCCACAGAAGCTAGGAGGAAGAAATGAGGAGGGAGAGAGTTCTAGATACAGGAGATAGCAAGTGAAAATGCTCAGTCACAAAATGGAATGAATGTCTTGCGCAAAGAAGAGTAAGGGAGGCTAGTGTCACTGGATTACAGAATATGTGAAAGGGTAGAAGGTATAAAAAGATTAAAAAGTAAGGGACCAGATTCTGAAGGACTTGAAAAGCCAAACAGAGGATTTTTTTTTATTTGATCCTAAAGGTAACAGGGAGTCAATAGAGTTCAATGAATGGGAGGTAATGAGCCCAGATCTGTGCTTTAGGAAGATCGATATGACAGCTAAGTAGAGAATGGAGTAGAGTGGGGAGAGACTTGATATAGGGAGACCTACCAGCAGGATACTTTCCATACCTGAGGTGATGAGGGTTTGAACTAAGGTAGTGATAGTGCCACAGCAAAGAAGAGAGTTAATACCAGAGATGTTAAGCATGAAGAGTGACAGGACTTGACCACTGATCAGATATGGGGGTGAGAATGAGGATTAGAGAATGACAACTTGATGGTGACTGAAAACCACTCACTAAAGTACCTTATTATCAAAGTAAGTAATACATTTGCTTTTTCTTTTATAGATGACCCAGTCTGCCTTTGTAGATGTAAACTTGTCAGATTTGTATGCTCATTTTCTTTTGCAAATTACGACATCAGTTTTTTTTAATGACTATTCCCATTTTGATTAAAAGAAAGTTATTGACAAAATAAATACCAGCTTTGATAGTGGTGCTTTTAGGTTCCTCTGTTGGCAGTTTCAGCTCATATCCCTTCTGATTAGAGGGAAGACCATGGGATGGAACAGCTGATGACATAAAGTCCATGATGGACAGCAAAGATTCCAAATGGAGGACTAAATCTAATGATGAAAATGACACCTAAGTCAAGAAACAATAGAAGAGACTAATTTCAAAAATCACAAAAAAACAGAATCAAAAACTTTTGTCAGGTTAATCATACAAAATACCTCAAAATACCAGTGAGGATTAGAGAAAGTTATCTTCACATTTATTCTTACTCAGCATAAGGGTAATTTTTTTTTTTATCTCTAACAGGTTTTCAAAGCTTCACAAACCTATTAGTTTACTCAAAGATGTAGGCACTTTGATAAGACATCAGATCACATTTCAGAAAAAAACTGCACTGAATGCTGAAATACATTGTAGGCAATGTATTCCATTTTGAGAGGTTAAAATCCTTTACAGACTAAAATTCGCTCTGAGTCTAAAGTTATGAGAAATTGTCATCTATTTAAAAGAACATTCCTATACAGAATTCCTACATTAATGCGAACTAAAAATTTTAGCCAACACCATATTGAGCCAAAAAATGTAGTTGCCTAAGATTTTAGAAGGCACTTCTTAGGGAATATATTATTTATTTGCTCAACAAACACTGAATCAATTCACAATTGAACTCAACGAAGCAAATTAATCCTTCTGGGAAATTAAGTTTTCTTCCTATGAGACCTTTATTTCGATTTTATATAGCTACCAGAAAGACTGCTACTATTGTGCTATACTTATGTTGATGTTAAAACTCTCAAAATCCAAGGCAGCTACTGGAAATAGAATAGATGATTACCCCCAGACTTAACTCCTGAGAATGAATCATAAAGTAATTACCTTTACTGTTTGTTTGGTATTATTATGAACAGTTTTAAATTCTGGTCCATCACTGTCTGCCTGTAAATAAAATAAGATTAGAACACTTGAATACAAACATTAAAAATATACACACTCGATTTATTTTCTTGATTTATTTATAGGATTATAAACTTCATTTCCAAACCCTTCATACTTTTAATAAAACTCAGTAAATTTATATCCACAGTATAAAGAAGTTTCCACACAATATAGCACTTTGAATGTAAGGCAAAATCTAAGAAAGCATATTCTAAATGTACCATACTTACTTGATTATTTTCTCCCCATGCATTTCCTCTGCTGTATTATGAAAAGAAAATGTAAGGGGAAAAATGGTTCTCTGTATATAATTATTATTTCTGCTTTTAAAAGCAAGTGTTGCTACTGGAAGATTTCTTGCAGTATATTTTTTAGCACTGCTGAAGAAGATGAAAGGTTAAAATGAGAAGAATTCAATAGCCTGAGTTGGAATAGACTTTGAAGTCATCTAGATTGTCTCATTTTACAGATAATGAAACTGAGTCTCAGAGAAGTGACTTGACCAAGGTCACATAGTAGTATCACAGCTATAAATAATTTAAATGCAAAGGCTGCTTGCTACCAGCTGAGAAAAAAAGACTTGGAACTAGTCAGGACTCAATCTTTTAATTCTAATGTAACGATCTTTGCCTTCTCATCCCTTGTTGTATTTCTATCTCTCTTTTAGCTCCCTTAATGTAAAGCAATGAGGTTATATATCCTCCAGCTTTATAAAGCCTGTTCCAGGCTTTATGGGACAAAGATGAAAAATCAGTCACTGTCCTCAAGAAACTGCCAATTTAACATGGCAAAGGGAAGAAGCTTTGACCAAACAAGATTACCTCAAAGGTTCCTCCCAGCTCAAAATATATGATCCTTGCTAAAACATGATACAAAGGAAAATATATGGGCCAAATTTGAATAAAATAATACACAGAAATATAAAGAAAACATAAGGAAAAAAACTTAATTATTAGGGAGAAGAGGAAGCAGGGAAAAGACAGAAGCTGCTGATCATAGAAAACTTCATGGATGAGGCAGAACCCAAACTAGGTCTTAAAGCAGAGAAGAATTTCAGGAAGCAGGGATGTGAAAGCCTGGACATGGCAGCTTCCAGGTAGATGCATGGTGGTGGTACAGGACTGGGGAACAGCAAGAGTTCAGTTCAGTCTGGCTGGAATACAGTACTGAAGGGAATAGTATAAATTAAAACCAGAAATGTAGGGTGGAGTCAGACCATAAAGGGTCTTGGCTCTTTGATGACAGGATGAGGAGTTCATTCATTTATCCCTTAGTTTAGGAGAACCAAAAAAGCTCTGGATTTAGAATCATCACACCTGGTTTACAGTTCAGTCCCTGCTACTAACTTACTATATGCAAGCGACTAAACTTCTCTAAATTTCAGATTCCTTACTTGTAAAATAAGAGTGCTGAACTATAAACAAAAACAAAAGTAGAAACAAAAATAAAACCTCTAAAGGGTCTTTTACTTCTAATGCTTTGACTATGCAAAAAAAAAATTTAACAGGGTAGTCACATAGTTGGACCTTGCTTTAACAAGACTGTCTTAATAGTTATGTAAAGGCTGCATTTGGAGGAGAAAATATTGGGGACAAGGAGATCAGTTAAAAGGTTATAGTACCCTAGATGAGAACTAAGAGAGGCCTTCACTGGAGGGTGACAACATAAATAGAGAGGAAGGGAAAGATGACTCAAGGTTTGTCAGGATAGATCTGTAACTGACTGGATTTGTGGTGTCAGGTAGGGATAGAGATGACTAGGCAACCAAGTAAATATCAACCAAAAAACAATAATGATGCACAGTTAATAAGCAGTTAGATGGGTAGTAGATTGAGCACTGGGCTTAGTGTCATAAAAGCCTGGGTACAAATGCTACCTCAGAAACTTACTAGCTGTGTGACCCTGGGCAAGCCTTAACTGCTTTTCAGTTTCCTTATCTGTAAAATAAGGGGAGAGGGGTTATGGACTTTTTAAAGAGCCTTTTCAGCTCTAACTCTATGATCCTACCATTCGATGATAGTTTGTACTACTAGCTTCTAGCTAGTCGACTACTTGCAATTAAATTTCTTCTTACTCTGTCTTTGTCTATGTGTCTGATGAAGTTTTGCTTTAACAGCAGATTTGCAGGAAGAGCAGAAATAACTAAAAGGAGTGATGTAAAGAAATACAGACTACACTAAATGTACCTAAATTTTTTTTGACTCTAAATCTCTAATAAATGGAATTGAAAGTCTTAAACATGAAAGGAAGTTTCCACGGGTGGCAGCAGACCAGGACAAGTTTAAATAATTTTCCATAATCATACATTATAGATTTTTTTTGAAATATCAAGCAAAGGAGAAGAGGAAGAAAATTCAAAATAAATAACTTTATTCCAGACATACAAAAAATAAAGAATTCTAGAAAACAAATAACAATACCTTTATGAATTCCATTTTTAGAAGCGCTTCATCAGTTATATTACAAGAGTTGATGATATAAAGAGGTTCTCCTTTAGAATCTATAAGAAAGACAGACTTGCCTGAAAAATCAACATACTTGAAAGTCACATTTTAAAACAGTACCCAATGACAACTGCTCTAAAACTTTATTGTCAAGACATAATACAGCAACTGCTCCATTTTAATAAACCCTAATAAACAAAAATGTAAACTTACAAAACAGGTGACAATAGTCTCTATTTCATTTATTATAATTATGCTTTTAAAGAAATTAACAAAGTTTTCTGTTAAACAATGAGCACCCTGGTGAAAACAAAATTTTATTTACTAAAAACTGTTACATAAATGTTTTAGAATACCACTCTGTATTCCCTTAGCATGATAATGAGAAAGAACAAAGACCTCTTTCTGCTATAGAGATCTTTCATTAAGCTTACAATTTACACTTACCTGCGAAATCATGACATTTCATATTAATTTTTTTTAGATACATCTTAGCAGTCATGTCATGGGTTTTAACTCTGGCTTCTACTCCCAGTTGTAACACATTTAGTTCATGTAAAGGCTTTGGGTTTTTTTCTGATTTTTTCATCAATGTCACCAGAACCTAAGAAAATGAATACCATACATTTAACTGATTGTACTATTCTTATATAACATTTTAAAACCTCTCGAAGTAGAACCAAAGAGTGACAGCATATTATAAGAAATCCAATTATTCTATACCTAGATTACTGTCTGAGCATACATTTAGGTGCACCAGAACATAAATAAAATCACTGAGATCTCTGGAGCTTTATAGCTGTACAACTATAATTCTCAAGAGTTAGTAAATAAAAATTTTAAAAAGAGTGAAATCTAAAAACTGAGATTTGAGATCCAGTAAAAGTTGTATCATTGCTATTTTCACTATTCTTCCTATACTAAACCGCAGAGAAGGAACATGTTATTAAACCAATAGGATCTAGGCCCAGGAAATATCTTTAAGGATCATTTTCACAGGTCACATCATACATAATTTGTCCAAAGTCAGAGAGGGAACAAATAGCCCAAATGATATATGAAAAATATTTAAAGACTTTTTTTAAAAAATCTGGAATGTTAAGATTTCATAGGCTGAAAAAAAAAAGTATAGGTTGTGGGCTAGTCATGTAGCAGGGACAAAAAAATGAATAGCTACATCATCTTAACAGACTTAGAGAAAGGTCTCTAAAGCATTGGACACAAATTAACAGATGCAAAGTAAAGTAAGTATAACCAGAAAAAATAATATACACAATGACTACAATAACAGAACAAACAACAACAAAATTAATACTGAGTAATTACAATGACCAAAAGGGATGAGGAACACTGAATATATTGTTGATTGCTTTTGATAAACTCCTTTTTTAAAATATTCTCTTTTATATTTTTCCATTTTTTTTTGTTCCAAGAGATTGTTCCATGAGAAGAAGAGGTAAAATAGATATATTTGGAAATACAAAGAATGTTAAAAAAAAAAAAGATAACAACAAAAATGTGAGACAGGGACTGTAACATAATAATATAATTTATTTTTGTCTTTTCAGGACCCAGCACATAATGCCTGGCACACAGCAGGCACTTAACAAATGCTTGTTGTTGACTGATGGTTTCTCAGGTCAAATTTTTTTTGCTGCCACTGTTTTCAAGAATCCAGATACATGCCATTTGGGCTATCTACCCATTTACAAATGGGCTCGTTCCTATATGTAAGTTTAAAACGTATATTCTGCTTAAAGGAAAAATCTAATTAGCTAATAAAAGAAAAAAATTTTCAGAAGAATCCACAAAAAGCAGAAAATGTCTGATTTTACTATTTAAATACACTGCCATTACCAATGAGGTCATCAAGGTAGTAAATAGCAGTAGTAACCAAAAGTCAGGGTCTTTTTCCTTCTAAACCACCACATTAGAGTTTTGCCTATATCTTGTATTCTATCTTCTTTTTAGCAAGTGATCTGAAAACTGCTTAGAGTGACAATAAGGATATCTATGAAGAATATGTAATTAGGAAATATGATTATTTCTGTATTAGTAAATCCAATTTCATTATCTAGTTCTTTGGGGGTTAAAATGCCCCTAACCTAATAATCATGTTTCAAGTAAATAAACAGTAATTAAAATTGGGACACAAATAAAAGTAATTTGCCATATTTTCCAATAACAACTATATTACTAAGGTTTCATGAATCACACCAAAAAAATCAAATGATAATTAGAAATAACTACTAAACATAAAGAAAAACACTTTTGGAAAACAAAGACAAACATGAGGACCACTCAAAATGGAAGAAAACAAAAATATTTTTGTACATGTAAATGGCCACATTCTCTTGACATCACAGAATAAAGTATTATCACAAATATTATTCAGTGTTTAAGTCAATAGTGGTTATGGTACAAATGACGGGTACAGACAGCTATTACGCTGTATTATACTATTACTTATATGCGCTAGGAGCTCTTAATTCATCAAAGTAGCTTACTCTGTTGTAATATTCTTTTTGATGTAGACCTGTCTCACAACTAGATTAAAGCAAGATCTCTACTAAAACTATATGATAATAAAGAAAACTAAGGGGGCATGGGAAATCCATTAACACTGCTCTAGGAATTTGTAGGGTTAAAAGGATAGATATCTTCTATACTCCATATGATATTCTCCTCTCTAATCTTAAGGATTTCTCCAAAAATTCCTTTAATTTACTCTTTACTCCCTGTTTTTAATGCCTTATTCCTGTTAAAAAACTTCCTTAAGTCTAGGCCAAGGTATATTCCAAGTCTCACCTTACTTTTTACAAATTAAGTCATAGCTCATGCTAAAATTTTCCCTCTGAGATAGATTCCTTAAATACAGCCAAAGCTTGGTAAGCATTCCCAACACAAGGATTTAAAAACATCGCCGAGACAAAAACAAGCTACTGTACACACTTCTCAAGACAAGAAGCATATGGTTTACCTCAGCAAAGAACTGTACAGAAAAAGGAGCAAAAAGAGATGATGCCCCCAGACAGATGTCAGTCTGCGCAAAGGGTAAGAGTGAGAGATGACCCCAGGATGGGGCACTTGCTGTATTAGCACCTCCACGATGTCACGTGATAAAGAACAGCAGGGGACCCCTCCCTAGGACACAGACAAGATTCCCACGGGATAAGAAGTCATGGAAGGGAGTATACAAATCCACGGAAGCACAGGAGTTTCAGAAAGACTAAATTAGTAATGGGGATATTTTTACTTCCAAAGAGCCCCATAATTCCAAATTTCTAAAAGTAATCCCAAGCTTGCAACTATCCTTAGTCAAAAAGTAGCTATAAATGCCCCCACACACACCTCTTTAATTTCAAATTTTAGCAGCATGCTAGTGACATCTTTCGGCACAATTTCTTCAACTCCAGTAGGCAGAATTTCTTGTAACATATGTAAACTTTGTTGTGATGTGAACTTCTCAAAATGTTCTTTAACTTTACCTAAATAAATTCATAAAAAGGAACAAAAATTATTTAATTCTGTCCTAAAATAGCCACAGAATTTTAAAATAAACAGTTGTTTTTAACAAACTAAACATTAAAGACTAGGAGGATTTAGTTATATCACATTCCAAAATTCCTAATTAAATTACCTTTTTAAAAAAATAGTGTTAATTATCTCTCTTCTTATATTTCAGCTTCTCATAGGTAGACACTGTACAAATTCCCCTACATATTTACATCAACTTTTACTTGTTGAGGAACTTTATCTGAAATTGTGTACCAGTACCTTAAATAAAACTGGCTTTATTAAAAATGATTAGTATAAGTGATACATTTTATATAAATTTTTGTTGATATCTTTTGTTTTAATATCATCTGCATTTCCTCACTGTCTGCGCATATGTTCCTTCCAAAAGAAAACAAAGAATTTAAAGAGGGGGAAAAAAGTTCGGCAAAACCATCAACACATCAAAAAAGTCTGGTTATTACATATTTGTTCCACATCCATGGATTCCACTTGGACAAGAGTGGGAATGAGAGAAGAGGGGAAGAGGTCTATTCTTTGAGTCCAAGCTTTGCTATTAAAATTTCCCAACATTCATTTTCAGTTGTGTTGTTGTTGCTCTCTTTACTTTGTGTAGTCAATGTGTTTATTTTCTACTTGCTCTGCATCAGTTCACATAAATCTTTCCAGGCTTTCTTATATTCATCATGTAAATTATTTGCTTCAGTATATTCATATTTAATCAAATCAATGTACCAGAACTGGTTTAGCCAGTGCCCAAAAGATGGACACATATTTTCTTTCTAGTTCTTAGATACCACAAAAGTGCAACAAACATTTTAATGTACACGTAACCTTTCTGCCATTGACCACATTAGGGCATAAACCTATTAGTGTAATTTCTGGGTCAAAGGACACAGATATTTTGGTCATTTTTGTTTGAAAAATTCCAAATTGCTTTCCAAAATGGCTGTAGCAATTCAAATGTTCTGCCAATAATGTAATACATTTGTAGGTTTACCTTTCTGCAAGCCCTTCGACACTATTTCCATCTTTTGTACTCTGCCAATTTGCTTTAAACATCTGCCTAACAGAGAGTGGCTTTTGGTCTTATATGTTTCTGACACTTATCTGGATATCTTGTATATCAAACCCTGATCAGAGATTTTTGATACAATGATTTTTCCAAGTCAATCACTCTCTTTCTTTTCCTAAATGCCTTGATTTCATTTACACAAAAACCTATGTAAAAAAGGTGAGTGGATTTGAGATGCAGAAAAAGATATGCATTTTTGTCCATAGCTAAGGTGGGAATTTGTTTTGATTGACCATATATATACAATTAAGTTATAACAGAAATACTCTACCTAAAAGATTTGCAATTTTACATACTCTTTACATGCTCTTTTTTTCTACAGTATACACAGAATGCTCATTTTCTCTGGTATTTGTTAGGATTTCAAAAATAATAAAATGGCAAAAGATTTATGGTAAAATCTTTAATATTGATTTCATGCACCCGTTTTGAATTTATTGTAGAATATGGTACAAGATGTTTAGTCTAATCCTAATTTTTGGCCAGTCTGCTTTCCTGTTATCCTAACAGTTCTTAGTAAATAAAGAATTCTTCCCATAGTAATTTATGTTTTCAAGTTTATCAAATACTAGATTACTGAATTAAATTATTTCTGATTATACTTTGTATTATCTTTTCTATTGATTGTTTTTTATCTTTTAACCAGTATCGAATGATTTTGATGATTGCTTCTTTGTAATACAGTTTAAGGTCTGGAATAAACAAAAAATAATTTATTTAGCACTAACTCTATTCAAAGTATTGTGCTAAGCACTGGAAATACAAATAGAAAAGCCAGACAGTCCTTCCTCTCAAGGAGCTCATATTCTAATAGGAAGAGATAACATATAAAGGCAGTTTCAGCTGCAAGAAAGGCCCTCATGATCCTTGGGAACCAGCACCAAAACAAATCAAACGCATAATCCGCAATAATTATTTCCACTAATAAAATCACAGTGAAAACAGTACTGTTGTTCAGGGGGTGGAGGGGGAAGGGTTTGATGCTATTTCCCAAGCTTCAGACCCAGAGATCTGAGTGGCTGCCTCCACTGGGGTCTGAGAGGTGGAATTCAAGGTCATGGAAGTGGTTTGATTCACCTGGCACATATTGCCTTCCTGTCATTCTCTCTCTTTCTCTTATTGCTTCTGCTAGGGTGGCTTGGTGGCATCTGTAAGAGTACTTGGAGAATTAAAAGCGGGGTTGGTGGTAAGAGCAGGATGGACTGCTACTCTAGTGATTTAGTGAATTTTGCTCATAAGTTGTCTATAATGGTGTCTGAAGAGAATGTAGTGTTAGAGGAAATGGTGTCAATTTGATCTACCTGGCACATGCCACAGCCTACTTCTGTGAGGCTGTCTTACATGGCGACTGGTTGATAGATGGTGGTGGCAGCGATAGCAAGGATGGTGGGCCCCTTCTCCATTGGACTGCAATTTATTAGTATGATTTCATCATTTCCCTTGATATTACAGTTCTTTCATTCTTCCAAATAAATTTTAACTCAAAAAATCTATAAATGAATCCTGGCAGTACTATCATTTTCATTACATTTACATGGTCCAATAATAAGCATTAAATGTATTTGTAGCTATTTACATTATTCTTTATTTCTTGAAGAAGCCATTGTAATTAGTCCTGTAAAGATAATGAATACTAGCAAATTGACTCCCAAATATTTTAGCTATTTTTTAGTTATTTTGAATGTGATTTAACTTTCTATTGCTGCCTACTGGATTTTGCATCATAGAGAAATGCTGTCGACTTTTGTGAATTTATTTTGTAGCCTATAAGGTTGCTGGATTTGTCTCAATTTCTCTGCTACGTCTCTGGGATTTTCTTAATAAAATATCATGTCATCAGCAAACAGGTATACTTTTGTCTCTACTTCGCTTATCATTATACATTGAATTTCATTCTCTTTCTTTATTCTTATTGTTACAATTTCTAGAATTATATCAAATAGTACTGTAGTTCTAGAAATTACTGTAGTAATTTCTAGAATTATATCAAACATCCTTTCTTTTTTTAATTCAATATTTTATTATTTAATATTTTTTAGTTTTCAGGATTTCCACAAGATTTTGAGTTACAAATTTTCTCCCCATTTCTACCCTCCCCTCCACTTCAAGATGGCATATATTCTGATTGCCCTGTTCCCCAGTCAACCCTACCTTCTGTCACTCCACTCCCCCCAATCCCCTTTTGCCTTCCTTTCTTATAGGGCAAGATAGATTTCTATGCCCCATTGCCTGTATATCTTATTTCTCAGTTGCATGTAAAAACAACTTTCTTTTGAGCATCTGATTTTAAAATTTTGAGTTCCAAATTCTCTCCCCTCTTCCCTTTCCACCTACCCTCCCTAAGAAGGCAAGCAATTCAACATAGGCCACACATATATCATTATGGAAAATGCTTCCACAATACTCATGTTGTGAAAGACTAACTATATTTCCCTCCATCCTATCCTATCCCCCATTATTCAATTTTCTCTCTTGACCCTGTCCCTTTTCAAAAGTATTTGCTTTTGATTACCTCTTCCCCCATCTGTCCTCCCTTCTATGGTCCCCCCTTTTTTATCCCCTTCCCCCTACTCTCCTGTGGGGTAAGATGCCTAATTAGTGTGTATGTTATTCCCTCCTCAGTCAAATCCAATGAGAGCAAGATTCACTCATTCCTCC
>CM053624.1:112605059-112653576 GCA_028646595.1 Phalanger gymnotis
TGGGAGTTCTGTTCAGGACAGACCTTACCCCGAGACCATCCAGGCAGACCTGGGCTGGAGTCCTGCTTCCCTCTGCCCCTTTGTGGGTTCTGTAGTTCTAGAATTGGTTCAGAGCCATTTTTTCATAGGTTTTTGGAGGGACTTGGTGGGGAGCTCACGCCAGTTACTGCTTTCCAGTCGCCATCTTGGCTCCGCCCCCTCTGAATTTATACTCTTAATGGATAATGAAAGTAGTTGTTTCTGAACCTAATATTAACTCCTTTACTCCTCAGACAAGCAACCTAAAATTCATAGCTCCCTGTGTTTTCTCATGTTTGTTGTTTCTCATGCCTAGAATGTTCTCTCTTCTTATCTCCACCTCTTAGAATATTTCATTTCCTTTGAAGCTCACCTAAAGCACCACCTTGTAGATGAAGCTTTTCCTGATAACCTAACTTCTAGATTCTGGTCTTCATTACCTTTTTTTTTATATTTCACACATACTTATCTATGCATATGTTGCCTCCCCCAGTAAAATGTAATCTCCTTGAGATGAGAAACTGTTTAATTTTTAACTTTGTACCCCAATGTGGCAGACGGTAGCAACTTAATAAGCACTTGGTAACTGATTGCTGGTACTCTCTCCTCACCTTTGCCTCTTGGGATACCTTATTTCCTCCTAAACTCAGTCAAGATAAATCAATATAAATCATGAGCATTTCTGCATATTATCAAGAAAATCCAGGAGGAAGATATAGAAGGAAAATTATATCTAAATAATTATAAAATACTTGGGAATCTACATACCAAAGTATACTGAGAAACTATTATATGAATACAGCTACAAAACACTCTACAAAAATAATGACAGACTTAAATAATTAGAGAAAGAGTAATTGCTCATGGGTAGGCTGTACCAATGCAATAAAAATGATAATGCAACTTAAGTCTTATTTATTCCGTATCATATTAATCAAACTACCAAATAATTATTTTATAGAACTGGGGAAAACATGAAATTCATTTGGAGGAACAAAAGGTCAAGAATATCAAGGAAAATAATGGAGGGGGGGAGGGAAAGGAAAAGTGGAAAGGAAGGGGGCCCAGAAGTACCAGACTTCCAAGTTACACTAAAAAGTAAAAATCAGCAACTTACTTGGTATTGGTTAAAAAAAAAAAAAAAGAGGTCAATCTGTAGACCAAATTAGAAATACAATATACCAAAGCAAACTCAGAGGCCTAATATAGTTGAATAAGCCTAAAGACCTCATGTACTAGGCTAAGGATAAGTACTGCTGGGAAAACTAGCAAGCAGTCTGGAATAAGTTGACACCACCACTTCATACACCAAGATTTGCTCAAAATGGATACTTGGCTTAGATATAAGGTCACACAATAAATAAATTATAGAAACAAGGAAAAATTACCTTTTGTAACTATAGGAAAGGGAAGAATTTACAGTCAAACAAGGGATAAAGAAGATCCTAGTATAATCATAATACATACATATAATCACATGTATTTGTTGAATACATGAAATTAGAAAGTTCTGCACAAGCAATACCAACAAAGCTAAAATTGGAAGAGAAATAGTTAACCAGGGAAAAAAATTTGCAACAAATTTCTCTGATAAAGGTTTCATTTCCAAGACTTGCGAAGAGCAGGTTCAAATTTATAAGAATAAGTCTTACCACAACTGATAAAAATGAACAAAGGATATGAATAGGCAATTTGCAATAGAAAGTATACAAAACATCAAAAAGACAAATCTCTAACAAATAGAGAAATACAAATTAAAGCAGCTCTAAGGTTCCATTTCACACTTCTCTGTTTGGCAAAGAGGAGCAAAAAAAAAAAAAGGCAAATGCTGGTGTGAGGAAAATGCACATTAATGCACTGTTGGCAGAGCTATTAATTGGTCCAGTCATTCTGAAAAGGAATTTAGAAGCATGCCCAAAAAGTAACAACACTATGCAGAACCTCTGATTGAGTGATATCACTATGAAGCATTCTATGGACTATTCCAAAGAGATCAAAGAAAGAGGAAAAGAACCTAAATGTATAAAAAATATTTATAGTAGATCTTTTTTATTCAGGAGAACTGGGAATTAAGGGGAAACTACTCAGGAATTAGGAAAGGATTAAATATGGTATATGAATGTAGTAGAATATTTTACTATAAGAAATGATGATAGTGTAAATTTCAAAAGAAACCTAGAAAGACCTGTATGAATTGATTTAGAGTGAAAGCAGAACTAGATATCACCCTATTAATCAACAATCATTTATTAAATGCCTACTATGTGCCAGACACTGTGCTAAGCACAGCAATAAGCACAAGGATAACTAGAAGAATAATTAATACAATAACATTTTAAGACAAAAACTTTGAAATAATTAAGAATTCTGATTGGTGCAGTGACCAGCCACAATTCTAGAGGACCAATACTAATGCATGCTACTTTCTTTTTAACAGATAGGTGATGAATAAGATACAGGTTTTTGGACACTGCCAATATGGGAATTTATTTTGCTAACTCTGCATATTTGTATGAGTTTTGTTTTTCTTTCTTTCTTTTCCATTGGGGAAGGGATAGTAGCAAGGACAGAAGAAAAGAAAAAAGGGGATAGAATACAGGATAGAAAAAGTAAAAGCTTGTTAATTGAAAAATTTAAAAAACAAACAAGCTCAGCTCAAGTATTACAGATACATGAAGCTCCTCCTGATTTTCCCAATAGCAAGTGACTTCTCTACCCAAATTAACTTGAATTTATTTTTATATATTTTGCAAATACTTGCATGTGAACATGACCTCTCCCTAAAAAGAATATTCTACTTCTTGAGTACAGAGATGCTTTCACTTTGTCTTTGTATCTCCAATGCTTAGCACGGTGGCTGGCACATAGCAAGCATTTAATAAATGATTGTCGATTAATAGGATGAAATCTAGTTCTGTCTGTCCAGTACCTGGGTAATATCTGATTTTCTTGGAACCAAATTTAGGTTTAAATTGCTTCTACCTTTGGGAAAAGAATCCTTTCAGTTTTCTAAGGGTACAATTTAGAATATTGACCCAGTAGCTCAACTAAATTATATCTTATGCAATGTAAAAAAAAAAATAAATTTTAAATTAAAACTACTTTGACAATATGTCTTAACTGAAACAACAAGGGCTTTAAATAATAACCTCTCTTGAGTGAGATGTTTTTGTTTAACATAATTTTCATTTACCTTAAATGTTTGCTCGGTGTTTTCAAAAGTAGTCTGAAAACTAGGTCCATTCTTGTCAGCCTAAAAAAGAAATTAAAAGTTCTAATACAGGAAATACAGTCGAATCTAAACAATCTTCTTAATCAAACTTTCTGGTTAATATCAGTTATTTCTAAGTTGTATACAAAATATAGCTGGTGACCCAAAGATAAGGAAGACTATTGTAAACTGACTGCAACACATTAACAAAATGACTTCTATACTACAAATGGCAGAAAGGATATTGCTAAGGAATAGCATGATCCCAGAAAGAAGTGGATGAGTCCTGAATACAGAATGAGGAACAACAGCTGGACAACCCACAGGCTACACTGGTAGCTTCAAAATGTCAAAAGAGGAAGGCCTTCAGTACCCTCAGGGGATCCTCTAAGGAGAAGTTATAGAAAGACACGCAAAAGAAATATATTGTCAGAAAGAGAGCCCACCCTATTCAGATCACACATCTAAGTATAGAAATAAGTTTAAAATGTTTATTTAGCAATGATACGTGAGTAGCTCTACTCTCCTTTAAAACTTGGAAGAACATGCCCTTCAGGGTCTTAAAGAAAAAGTATAGTAAGAGAAGCAACCACTTAGGGCCACTTTTTCAGCTGGAGAATTATAGTTATCTCTAAATGGCTAACAAAATGTTCATCTGCAAACACAAAAAGTATAAGAGGGTAAAGCACAAGGAAGCCAATGAGTACACTAAGAGTAAGCCAGTGTATTTCAGGAGTTGCTCCATCAATCTAATGGATATGGTGATATATACATGTACATAGTGCGTATACACACACACACACACACACACACACACACATATCTTTGGCCCATATCCATGTGAAGTGAATGGAATGCAGGAGTTGGGGAAAGAGTAGGATCTATTTTGAAAATTAATGATGTCTTTTTCAAAGTCTTCTGGAAATCTACTTTCTCCTCTTTGCTACAGATATACTTGAAATATGATATAAACATCTTAAAGACTCATACCTTGATATATTCCACTTTTAAAAGATCTAACCCAGATTTGTCAGAAGAACTAATCAGATGAAGTGGTTTCTTTCTGGTCCCTGGAAGAAAAAGAAAAGTAAACTGCTTGTTCATAGCTGAAAATTTAAGATGAGGTTTTCCTTTTAAAGAGATCTTTTGAAGGGTTAAATTTGAAATCTTTATCTATCTCTGACAGCTTAAGAAAAGCTTCACTAGGTCTAATGCAAGTTTCTTACATAATCTGAACTGGGTTCTCACTATGGTAAGGCAGTCCTTTCACGCTTTCCTAATTGATCCACTATCCCACTCCCAAAAGCAGCTTTTCCAAAATTTTTCATCCCTCCTCAAACCTCCCACAGTTCCTCCTCTCCCCATCCTCAAATGAGAACCATGCCTCATATTTACCTGAAAAAAGTGAAGCCACTCACAGAGGGCACCTTCTTCTCCCCTGTTCCTCATCTCACATTCTGTCACTATCTCTTTCTACACCCCTTTCACAGGAAGAGGAGGCCCTTCTTGCCAAGGCAAATGCCTCTTTATGCTCATTATCCTATTCCATCATGTCTTATCTGCAGATTACCCCCCATTCTCCTTATTCTGTCAGTAATAGTTCTCAGACACCTGACTGCTTCCCTACTGCCTACAAATATGTTCATGTCTCTTCCATCCTCAAAAAACCTCCCGTTGATCCATCTATCCCCACCAGCTACCATCCTGTATTTCTCCTCCCTTTTGTGGTAGGGAAGGTATCTCCACTTCCTTTCCTTTCTCTCCTTAACTTTCTGCAGTCTGGCTTTTGACCTCCTCATTCAACCAAATGATTTTCATTAAAGTCACCAAAGTCCTGTTAATTGCCAAATCTAATGGCCTATTCTTAATTCTCATCTTTTTTGGTCTTCCTGATGCCTCTGACGTTGTCAATCATCTTGTTTTCTTGATAGTCTCTTCTAAGTTTTTGTGACACCACTCTCTCCTTGTTCTCCTCCTACCACCTGACTGCTCCTTTTGTCTCCTTTGCTGAATCTCCATTCACATCATACCTGCTAACTGTGGGAGACCCCCTAAGGCTCTGTCCTGGGCACTTTTCTCATCTCTCTATACTATTTCATTTGGTAGCCTCATCAACTCCCATGACTTCAATTATCATCTCTATGCAGAGATTTTTCAGATTTACTTTTCAAACCCTAACCTTTCTCCTGACATTCAGTCTCATGTCTCCAGATGCCTATTAGACATCTCAAACTGGATGTCCCATAGATGTCTTAAACTCAACATGTCGTCACAATCTTTCCCCAAAAATCTTCCTTGTCACCCAAGTTTGCAAGCTAGGTGTCAGCTTCAGCTACTCATACACACACACACACACACACACACACACACACACACACACACACACACACACCACTTCCCTACCATAACCCTAGTGCAGGCCCTCATTACTTCATGCCTGAACCATTCCAATACTCTGCTGGTCTCCCTGTTTCTAGTCTCTCCCTAGTCCAATCCATCACTCTCTCAGCTGTCAAATCTTCCTAAATTACAGGTCTGACCATATCTCTCCTTTACTTAATCAACTCCAGTGGCTCGCCATCACTCCCAGGATTAAACGTAAAATCCTTTGTTTGGTTTTTAAAGCCCTTCAAAAACTGTGTCTTTCAAATCTTCTTATACCTTACTCCTCTCCAAGTACTCAGTCATCCAATGACACTACTAACTAAAAAATTTCACTGTCTTTCCTTCAAGTCTGGAGCTCTCTCCCTCCAGCTTCCCTGGCTTCTTTCAAGTCCTAGCTAAGTCTCACCTTTTTCAAGAACCTTTTCCAATCCTCCTCAATCTTAGCACCTTCTCTATGACTTTACTCTCCCAATCTATACATGTCTTTTTGTACATAGTTGTTTGCATGCTGTCTGTGATCCTTGAGAGCATGCACTTTTTTGCCTTTCTTTGTATCCCCAGCACTTGGCAAGCACTTAATAAATGCTAGTTTACTTGATTTATTCCCACCTAAAGATCATGCCTACTTTTCTAGGTTATTTTTTAAAATACTCTCCCTTCATCGATGGAAAGAAACTACCTAGCCCAGAAAGAACTCTGGAGAAGTCAGGTGACTGTGGCTCCAGACCTAAACCTGCTACAGTCTCATATGATCTTCCAAATGATGCTTTGTCTGGGACAGACTTTATCATCTGTAGAATGGAGGTGAGAGTAGAGGGTTTCCATGGCCCCTTCAACCACAGGTCCAGACACAGAGCATTCTAGGTTTGGTCAAGAATACCACAAAGGGGTCTAGAGTCTATGAGGGGCAGAAGCAGCTCCTCAGGAGGCACCACCACCAATACTGTAAGGCTCTAGTGATAGAAGAAGAGGAGGAGGGGTGCTGAAATACTGGGCTGTCTCTTCCAGCTCTCATCCAGACTCACTTGATGGCACTACAGTCCCTGACCTGTGGTGCTTCTGCTCAGTGAAACCAAGGTACTTTTGGAGACAAACTATGTGCCCTCCTCTTTCTCAACCCCAGAGGGCGCCTTGTTCCTGCCTCGGGTCTCCAACCAGATATTCCCTCAAGTCAGGAAAAAATAAGCCAGAACCTCTTTTCCCCTTTGAATCTCTAGTCCTTTTGTTGTCCATGACTCGGTCCATAGTAAATGATCCTAAGGCTGCCACTGAACAAAATCAAGTAAAGCAAAAAAAGATAAATTTTATATTTTCAGAGGATACATGTCATCAGGCCCTCTGTACAAAGTAGAAGGCTACAGAAGCAGGATCCAGTTAAAAAGATGCTTTTTTAGCTGAGAAAACAGGCTCAAAAAGCTGTTCAGTAATCAGATTAAGGGGGAGAATATGATTAAAAGGAGCCATTTGCAAAGTTTATATTATACTTAAGTGTGTTTTTTTTTAAACTAAGTTGTTTTAGTTCCTCAGCGTGACAAATAAAAATTGTCTCTTGTGATTCAATATTCAATACATTTTTACCTTTTAAAAAATAAAATGCCCTGAGTGCACAAATGTGCGATACAGGACTATCCTCTCAACAATTAATTCTAGAAATCTATGAATGTCAATCTTGGGGGATGTAATAACAGAAGCTGACATTTACATAGTTCTTTTAAGATTTCTGAAGTACTTTACATACATTATCTCATTTGTTTGTTACAAGGTAAGGTAAGTACTGGAGGTATTATCATCCCCTATTCTGTAGATGAGGAAAGTGATGAGGAAAGGTTAAGTGACCCCTGCAGGGTCACAGACCCAGGAAGTGTCTAAGGCAGAGATCAAACCAAGAACTTTCCTAAGTCCCTCACTCATTACACTCTAATACTGTTTCCCTTCACCATAATTAAGTGTCTTCACAATTAATCAGTGGAATAAAGAGCTAGAGGGAACTTGAGGGGAAAGCAGACATAATGAGGGTAAACTTCATGTTGTGCTTTCAACAGGTGTTAAAATGCCATTTTTACCCTTACAAAACAGTGGCTGAAAGTATGGAGGCAACAGACAAGGAGGAGGTTCTTCTAAGAAACCACACAGCTGCTACTATCAAACAGCTAACAATATCCTCAGTTTCTTAGAAGAACCTCCTTAAAATGAGGAAATTGAGACACATTAGACATTGGAGCAATTTCCTCCTAACCGCTCAGACAATGCCCTCCATTCGAAGACTTAACTACAAAATTCTTATGTAAACAGTCTTTTTGTAGTGATTAAGATGTCCATACCCTCTAACCCTGAGATTCCCCTGCTAGGGACATCCTCCAAGGAAGTCAAAGACCAAAAAACAAAAGGCCCATATACATCGAAAAATTTATAGCAGCATTTTTTGTAGTAGCAAACAACTGGAAACAATGTAGATGTCAATCAACTGGCAAATTACTAAACACACTATATGTATTGGACTGTTGTTTTAAGAAAAAATAAATATGATTAATACAGTGCAAGAAAAGCATTATATTAACTGATGGAAAACGAAGTGAACATAACTAGGAAAGCTATATATACAAAGACTACAATGTAAACAGAAAAACAAGACCATCAAAACTGAATGTAGTCAAGTTATAATGGCCAAGCTTGGCTCCAAGGTAGATATGAAGGAGCATTCCTCCTTCTTTGAAGCAACAAGAGGTGATAGGTGTAAAAGAGGGTGAATGTCAGGAATTTTCAAAATGTTAGGCTTGCTGAACTGCTTTTTTTCCTCTTTTTCATTCTTTTTTAAACTAAGGATTGCTTTGGAAGTGGTAAGAGTATACTGTAAAATGTAGCAGATACAAAAACAAAATATATAAATAAAATTTATTTTAATGGCCTTTTCTTCCAACT
Organism: Phalanger gymnotis; assembly: GCA_028646595.1. Lineage (NCBI taxonomy): Eukaryota > Metazoa > Chordata > Mammalia > Diprotodontia > Phalangeridae > Phalanger > Phalanger gymnotis. Next base: position 112,613,593 of record CM053624.1, read on the forward strand.
TATAATTGATGGGGTTACTTCTTGCATTAAAAAGCCACTTTTTTCCTAATCTGAAGATGACATCTAGTTTCAACTCAGACAAAAATAAAAAAATAATGGTTTAGAATAATTAATTTTCCAAGGCTTAAGGTACAATGAGATCTAATTAAGCAACATAAAACAATCCACTATTTTAGTTTTTATAAATATTACCTTGAATTTCATGGTAATCCAAGCTAATTTTCTTCAAATAAGATACTACAACCATGTCAAATGGTCTAACGGTAGCTTCTGTTCCCAGTTGCATTACATTAAACACAAGAATTGTATCTTCTTTTTCCTGTTGCTTGGTAAGTTCCAAAATCACCTAAGAAAGTAGGGTAGGGCAATAAAGTAAAAGTTGGTAGAAGTTAAACCCACATTTCAAAACTGAATACCTCTTTTTCATAATTTAGAGGGAAGGGAATAAATATATTTGAGCTTGCATTCCTTTCCTATAGCAAAAAAGGAGCCTAACATCAGGCAGTTTATAAGGATGATAACTTACATGTAGATGTTCCTATGGTTAAGAGATTAATATGTACCTCTTTAATTTCAAATTTGAGCTGAAGATCAATAAGCTCTTCATTTGGGGGTTCTGTGACTTTAATTATCTCAGATCCTTTAACACTTCTATCAGTCCATTGTGCTGTTCCATCTTCAGCATCAAAGTATTCATCATCAGACTCTGAAGGAAAGAAATATTTATTTAACCTGAAATACCATAGTTGAAAATTACATATAAATATTCAAAATTTAAATCAACCATCATTAAAACATCATTTAACCTATAAAATCTTAATATAAGGATTACATTAGTCTTAATGTTTAAGTGCCAAAAAATGACTCAACTTACTGCTGTGACAGCTAGGGGGTCCAACAGATAAAGTGTTATTGGACCTGAAGTCAGGAAAATCTGAGTTCAAATCCTGACTTGGCAATTGACTTTGTGACCCTGGGCAAGTCACTTAGTCTCTTGTCTTCTTCCATTTCCTCATCTGCAAAATGAGGGTAAAATAGCCCCTACCCGCAGGATTGTTGTGAGGATCAAATGAGATAAAGTGTATAAAGTGTTTTAAAACCCTAAAGGGTTACAGAAGTGCTAGCTATTGCTGTCGATGCTGCTGTTGTTATTTTTCCCCTCATATACTTGAAAATACAAAAAAAAATATGCCATATTCCTACAGATAGCTTTCCAGGAAGAATACTATTTCCATTCAACCCCATGGACAGCGCCACTGTTACCTTGTTGTTGTTTTTTTTTTTAAATTTCATTCTTAGCTACAAATAGAGGTCAATTTAAGAAGTGTTTTTTTTTTAAACAAAACTACTTATTCTTAGCACTTAGAATCACAGAATTTAAGATTCTGTAATATCAGCTAATCTAACCTAAACTTAACTTACAAATAAAGAAGCTAAGGTTTTTGATCTCAGATGAGATACTCAGTGGCCTGCCTAGTTCACACAGCTACATATGATTTAGCTATGGCTAAAACTGAAGCATCCTGACAGCCAAGATCTTTACACTGCACCATAATGTCAGTAAATTGCTACAGAATTTTTTATTATTTTTGTACATCTTAATTCTTCTAGCATTAGTTTATAGAATTTTTTAAAAGCACACTCAATAATTTATTTTTCCTTACCTGACTCTACTTCTTCTAGCAGCAGTGAAGTGCTAAGTAGTTTTTTTGTTCTATCAGAAATAATGGGAATAGCTGCTACCTAGAAAAGAATGGACAAGTAAAAATAAAAAGTAAGCTCTTGAAGACAAGAACTCCTTAGCTTTGTAGCCCCAGGGTCTGGCACAATTTGGATGCTTAATAAATGTTTACTGAATTATTCAGGATTAAATTCACAAAAGAGTCATTTTATATAGACACGTATCTTTTAATAAACCTTGTCAGATACACAGTTAACTTTTCTTTTAAACCTAGCTAGAATTTGGCAATATTAGACTACCATAAATACCTAAAAGATGCTAAATATGTATGTATATATGCATATATCTGTATACACACACACACACATATATACACACATATGTATACATATACATAAAAACAATTATTTATGATCAAAAGATACTGTAAGCATGACCACAAAGGTAATAAAAGATAACTATTACGAGTACAAAATTATTTCATTTCTCTTATTAAATGGCACTTATAAAGTTAATATTGTAACAATTCCAATCTACAGTAAGTGACAGCAGGCGAGTTCAAAGCAGAGTGGTCAAGAACTTTTAACCTTTTCATACTGTGAGGAATATGACAAACAAGCTGCAGTCTAACACAGAGAATTCCATGCCTGGCTGTACTGATGGAGTCCTATAACATTTGGGAAAATTGCTCTTTTGTTGGCTACTATATTCTCCTCACACACCTGGCTAATCAATTCTGGAAGTGAATTCCAAGTTTTAGTTATTCAATGATGCAATTTTATTAAGTACTGGCAAAATAAACATCAAAATCACCTAAAGTTCCAAAAATCTCTACATGAGGTAAAAGTGATTTTAAAGAAAAATTGAAGAGTCAAAATAAGTTGCAAAGAAAAAAAAAAGAAACACTACCAAAAATAGTAAATTTAAAACATTTTCTAAGTGCATTTACCTTTCTCTCTGGAGATGGCACATCTGATTTTGTTGGCAGGGGGATGCTGTGAATCAAATCCAGTACATTTTTCATCTTTTGGTCAGATAGTCTCACATGCATCAAAGGAAGCCCACCTGAAACTTTAAATCTGAAAATGAAATTTAAAGCTAGTTCATTTTTCCAAGCACATCTTTGTAATTCTGTCCCATTCTACAATCATATGCATCGATCTAAGAGTACGTTAATCTAGCTATGCCAATGCAAACTAGCACAGTATCATAGGAATACTTACCTAAACTCCAAATGCAATTTCACTTTTTAAAATTCCTTAGATAATAAAAACTTTTTGTAAATTTTATATTGATGCTAGATTATTCAAATTTTTACATTCTACTTTACATTTACATTATTTACATTTACTAATGATGAGAGTCCCTAGTTCCACTTGAAAACACACACAGCAGTCAACATTTAAAGACTATAAATCTGTACACAGCCCTAAAGTAAGAGCTATGTCAAATCACACACTTACGCCATAAAATATTTTCACTTTAAGTAAGAGGTAAGAAATCATTGAACTATCACTTAAAGAAACTTGCCTTTGTTTATCAAAATCAAGTAACTGAAGCAGTTAAATTGCTCTTACAAAAGAAAGAAATTCACATAACAAACATACGTTACCTGGCCATTCTAATGTCTTTTTCCACCATAGCCTTAGCCAACTCAACATGGATATCCATAGGCTGTAATATATGCAAAGATGATGGGTGCTGAAATCGGGCTTTTTTCCAATCTTCTCCTTTACAAAAAAATTACCAAAACATTAATAAAGAAATTACCTAAAACTTTTTTTTTTCTTATTACAGGCATTCAGTAAAAATCCAGACATTGCTTGAAAAGAATTAAGAAACATTAATAGAGGGGTGGAGGTAAAGATTTGAGCCTACTGTTCCAATTCATATAGATCTCTATTTATTTGGTTAGTGTCAGTACGGGCCACACACTTTCAAAGCAAATAAAGATGTATAGGCTAATAATACCCATTTTAGTCCCAAAGGTTGTTAGCAAATTATAGCAGTAGAAATAAAAAGGGTGAAAATATAGATACCAAAATATTTACACAAGTATTTTCTGTGGCAGCAGAAAACTAGAAACAAAGTAAGAACCTATCATTTGGAGAATAGCTGCACAAATTGTGGTACACAAATACAATGAAATACTATATTGTGCTAGAAGAAACAGAGAATTATGAGGATTTATGTGAAACCCGGAAAGGTTTCACTTACTTGATAATGATATTCGGTTAACTGAACTGATACTAAGAAAACAGAATCAAAAGAACAATATATCCAATCACTGCAAAGATGTACTGAAAATACCTATAAAACAGATAACCTCAGATTAAATGTAATGACAATCCTGGCCCTGAAAGCTGACAACACAATCTACATCTCCCCCTTGGCCCACTGTATCAACAGAGAGGTAGAGGACTACGGGCATAGAATGCTGCATACACTCTCAGATATAGCTACTGTGTCAAGTTAATTTTGGTTAACTTTTTTTTTCCATTTCAAGTAAGTATTCTGTGAGAAAGGGGTATTTCAAAAAACGGCAGGTATGAAAAACAAAAGGCACCAATAAAACTTTAAAAAGAAAAAAGGAGCAAGGTAATCGAGAGAAAGCCCTGTACAGAGCCAAAAACACTGGACTGGGCAATCAGGAAAGTTAGGTTTCCCCCCATTTAATCAAAACATTTAATAATCTTTCATGTTACTCTTATAGAAAAAAAGAGATTTGTGTGAAGAGCACTAAATTCTATTTCAATGTCAACTTGGAAGAAGGTCTCTAGTGGAGTACCCTGAGGATCTGTGCTTAGCTCTGTCCCATTTAACATTTTTATCATGATTTGGATAAAGTCTTGGTGAGCATCCCTACCAAATCTCTAGATAATAACATGTTGGGAGGGATAACTATCGCAGTTAAGTGTCAACAACAATGACAGAACACAAGGCTGGATGCTGGATCTAATAACACGAAAAAAGTGAAAAATTACAGCTTACATATAGGTTCAAAAAATCAACTTCACGAATCCACAATGAAGAAGGCACAGCAAGACAGCAGTTTGTCTAATAAAGAACTAGGGGTCTGAATATATGAATGTCTTAATGTGACACGGCAGCCAAGAAATCTGCTACGATATTAGGTAGCCACAAAAGCAACATCACATCCAGGAGTACTCTAACCGGAACAGGCCACATGCGTGTTCCCTTCTAGACAATACATCTTAGGAAGGATAAAGGTGAGCTAAAGAACACCCAGAGGAGGACAATCTTCCTCTGGCAAAAAGTATAAAACTCATGAAATGAACTCCAGTTGAAGGAATCAGAGAGGTCTAGCCAAGAAGAAGAAAACTCAGGGGAGACATGACCACCATTTTCAACTCTGTGTCACAGGGAAGAGGGATTGGACTAGTTCTATTCGGCCCCAGAAGACAGCACTCAGAGCAATGGGTAGAACTGCAAAGGGGGCTTTGAATGCAGCTTGATTTAAGAACCAGTACCCCAAAGTAGGACAGCCTGCCTGCCCTGGGAGGCAATACCCTGGGATGATCACTTGCTACGCGCATGCAAAAGGAATTCTTTTTCATACATGTGGCGAAGAAATGGGCATTGAGGTCCCTTCCAACTCTGAAATCTGGGGATTTTTGTGATCTGAGTCTCAGTACTGCTATTTACTAGTTATGTGACCTTGGTTAAGCAGGCAGAATGTCACAATATAACTCACTAAGAAGAGGGAGCACGTTTTTACTTTCCATTCCCAACAATTTGGTGCATTCAGGAATGTTCTAAACAAGCTTGTTAAGCAAGAGAAAATAAATAATAGCCTGTACAAACCATTTTAATTTTAATAATGAAAAGCATCCATAGTTTTTGAAATTAGAAAATTAAAGTTAGGAGAATTTTAGACTTTATCTATAGTTTTTATGATCTCTGGAAAAGAGAACAGATGAAAATAGAGATTGGTTCATTCTTTAGACCTGTATCCCTAGCAACCAGCACAGTTCATGCCCGATAAACTCTTGAACAGACACTTAATAAATATTTATTTAATGAGTTATGCAAGAGTATTTTTGTTAAAGGCAATAAAACACACTAAAAGTGTTACCAGTTAGTGCTTTAGCTAAAGTAACTCAGCTACATTTTGTTCTATTAAGAGAAAAATTTTAAATCTCTTTGTGTACTGTCAAATATTATGACCACATTAGAACAGTCCATGTTATGTTTGGGCTGAGATTCAGATGATATAAGGAGGGATACATTGTGAATTGTATTTCTAGCAGTGGTAACAATTTTCACTGAATAGTTGACACTCCTTTGCCTAAAAGTCCTTAGAACCAGTAACAATCTTACACCTAAATATCTTTGTGCCCATGTATTTGACATGGCAACCAGTATTAGAATTCCTGGATTCTAAAGTCACAGCAAGAAATTTTTACCTGATCTTCCAAAAAGGCACTGGACACTTTTAATCTCAACATCAAACTTGTCATATGCCTTGTCTATTATTTCTTCTAGGGATGAAGTAGTAGTTCGTCTTTCACCTTGACCTATGCTGTTTAGCTACAGTGAAGAAAAAAAAGATTCAATTTATTCCCCCACACATACATTAAATTCTTTTTAGTTAGATCAAGTAGCGAAGAGCTGAATAGTTCTCTCTGAACCAGAAGGATATCCTGGTACTATGGCACCAGGCCCTTGCCCTCACACATAGTCCTTTCATTGTTCTCAGTTTTCTCCTAGGAAGCAGGAGAGTTTGAGGAGAATAACCCTCAAGTCTCCTAACTATATCCCTCCTGCCCCTACCAAAATTACTTTGCATCTCTTTTGTATTTCCAGTAGTGGGAACAATTTTCACTGAACTGTACTGATTGATGTCTATATGCTGTGCCCTAACCTATGCCCCTAGAAAGTAAGTGCCATGATGCCAGGAACGGTCTCATTTTTAATTTGTATCCCCTGTGCTTAGGAAAGAAGGAAGGGAACAAGTATTTACTAAGTGCCTATTATGTACCAGGCACTATGCTAAGTACTTTATAATTAGAATCTCATTTGATCCTCACAAAAACCCCAAGAGAGAGGTGCTATTATGATCCTCATTTTACAGATGAGGAAACTGAAGAAGACAGAGGTTAAGTGTCTAGAGTCACACAGCTAATAAGTGACTGAGGCTGGATTTGAACTAAGCCTAGAACTTATCATTTGCTATAACAGATGCTTAATAAATGTTTGCTGTTACAACAATACATAGGACAAGAACCACCACCACAAATAACAAAATGATTTCAGCAAAATTACAAAGAACAAGCCTGGCCCCCAAAGAAGAAGCATGAGAAAACACTTTTTCTCACTTCTTTACAGATGTGGACAATCCACAGATGTGAAACATCGAATATATTATTAGATTTTTTTTTCAAAATCTTAAATTGGTTTTGCTTATTTTTTCTGCTTTTTCTTTAAAAATTTTATTTCAGTATATGGAAGAGCTCTCCGGGAGAAGAATAGGGATAGGCAACATAAAATATAAATAAAAAAATGTTTAAGCGCATGCTGAACTGAATAGTTGAGGCAGCAACTACGTAGAAGAGAAGTTGCAGTTCAACAGCCTAGTACTTGGTTTTATTCTTCCTTCCCCCAAGTATCACCAATGCAGTTAGGTCACCTTGGCCTTACTTTCAGTACTACTGCTTTCCCCTCCTAAGCCCATATGGCCAATGGGTTGGGGATCCAGGGTTTAACTCTTCAAAATCTCAGCCTTTGTCTTCAGGTTTAGCTTTCAGTTATTCACCAGCAAAGCTCCTTCTCTCTATCTAACAAATGCTAGTCACTTAACAAATATTCATGAACTCACCTTAACTTCAATTAAAAAAAATTCAAACAATGAATGACAATAAATTTTGAAAACACAAAAATAATCAGTAACTTCTCTCAAGATATATTTAAAAAAACAATAATATGATGATGAAGAAGAAAATCACTTTAAAACAGTTTCAAAGTATACAGATTAAGACAAGAGAAGATGATTTAAGGAAAGGATTAAAAACTGGAAATGAGTTTTGTAAGAATAAATACTGGATGTAGAAAACATTACATCACATACACACACACACACACCTGAAAGGTACCAAAATCCAAAATTAAAATATCTGAATTTTCATGATGGAATCCTGTCCTTGGTACTATGAGGTAGGAAGGCTTCAAATTAATCCTTAAATCAAGAACTTTCCGTGTTTCAATAACGTGTGTAAGTCCTAAAGATGACAAGTTGACAAGAAAATATCTATTAGATGGACAAGTTAGAAAATACAAATGATTAACAAACATTAAAAATACAAAGTGAAAAAAGAACATAACATAATACAAAGATAAAACAGTCATTCTGACTATTTTAAATAGTCCGTGACTTTTTCTAAGCAAGCATTCAAAGAACCTCAGATAGATGAACAACCAAATAATGCACTCCAGGGGAAAGAGATTGTTATGACTTTCAGAATTAAAAGTCACATGATCACTAACTTACAAATAAGGTCTAGAAGATGTGTCTTATTTTTGGTTTTACACTGGGCCCAGGAAGTGACATGCAATAAGTATGTTAAAACAGATTTTTCTGAATGTTGGTATTACTATTGAAAAATTATGGCTCAGGTTGCATGTGCACTTTTTATCTGTTTCCAGTTGCAGTTTCAAAGTCAGTATCAGAAATCCTATGTCTGTCATTATAAATAATAAAATGCTCAAATAATTTACCTACCTGTAGCTGTTTTCTCTTTAATTTCTTCCAGTTTCATCAACGTTGCTGATGTTATCTGCTCAAGGTCTAAACTCTTACTTGCTTGAAAGAATTCTACCATTGCATTTATTGTTTTCTGTAAAATAATTATTAAACTAATCTTTCCATTTAACAATTTAACATTTAACATTGCTTTTATACTGCATTATCCCCAGACTCAGCTCAGTTCCAGGATAACTTCAGTCTTGCAATATTGCTTTACTGCACTCTCTCTAAATTTTAGGAGCAAAAATTGGAAATGATTCTTTGTTACATTTACTACTTATAAGCCTCCCAAAGAGAACCTCCCAAAGAGTAAAGCCAGGGACTCTGGGCAATTGCATGAGAGACGGCAGGAAGATGTGTTAGAGATAGTCTTCACAGGGATTAAATGGAGAGGAATGAGAGTAGCAGCTTAGAAGACAGAAACAGAATCACAGGCCCTTACATCCATGAGGTGATCTAAATCGGAGGCATCAAACACACACCCTGAGCTGCAAACTCCCTAATGCTGGCCCAAACCAGACTAAAATGGAATGAGGAGATGCTGAACATTTTCCATTGTTGTACTTACTGCATCATAAATGACCTCTACAGGTTGAGACTCGACTACTAGAGTTTGATCGGCAGTGCTATCCATTGGATTGGTCTCAAATTCAATTCTAAGCAGTGATGAGCTGGTATCCCCAATGGAGGTCACAAGAGATGGAACAATATTTTGCTGCATTAGACCAGTTACATACCAATGTTCCAATTTTGCTTCTACCCTACAAACCAAAAAAAAAGATTAAAGCCAAGTTTTCTTTAATGTGATGGATGGAAAAAAATTAATCACATAAAATTCTTTCAGAGAAAGAATTACATTTTCAAGCCAAAGAATTAAGTCCAAATTAGCAGGTAAGCCCTATAAAATTTCGTAAGACAACACCCTTTCAAATATATCTTCTACTGCTTCCTTCCAGGACAAATTGGTCTACTCACTGCCCATCCAAATACAGTTTAGATTTTCTCATCTCCCTGACCCTGCTCTGACCTGTCCATGTCCACAGGAGTTAAATGGTAAAGGACCCATTTCAATTTTTTTTCACTCCTTCTTTTAACTTATATAACATTTATTGTTTGTACCATTCCCTCAGCGCTTAGTCATACACTGTCTTCTGACATATTGTATAGCATTGTTTTTTAATGTTTATTTAACTTATTCATTAACTTTTCTGCGTGCTTGGATGAATTCAATGCTACCTAATTCAATTATTCAAATGTCTTTCATTGTTGGCTCTTATTTTGCTACATATCTGGGAAATAACTGACTATAGCTTTCTATTACTGGTTTACTCCTGGTTCTGGAATGTGAGGAAGATGGGAAAAGCCTTCGGCATCTACTCTCACAAGAAAAGATGCCCCATTATCTTCCACAGTTTCTTTTTAAAAGGAGTGGAAATGTGAATACAGAATGAACAAGAAAAGAAGATTTGCTTATTTTTTTTAAAAAGACAATCACAATAATGAGACATAATATGTAGCTGTGAACTTTAGGGGCTGGAGAATGTCTTACTTAGAGAACAACCTTATCTGGGGTACCTCAGACACAGTAGAGGCTCACCATAAACTTGATAATTTGATGCTTTCTCTGGAACTTTCCTTCCAACATTTTAGTCCCAGTCAACTCTAAGCTTCTCTAAACATAAAGTAAAGTATCCATATGTCTTGTCTTTTTAACATGAGGATAAGGATATTGTGGGCAAGCACTGTGTATGTGTTCATATACCTCTGTAGCTAATATAATACAAAAAAATAAAAATGTCATTTCTTTTCTTTTTGACTTACCTAAGCGCCTGTGCTCCTGGCCGCTGAGATGCTCGAGTACTTAACCCAATAATTTGTACTTTAAGTATCTCTGGAACGTTTCTGTATTCTCTGATTGTAATAGATGTACTTAGCAGTTTTAGTGTCATTACATGGGCAATATACTAGATAGAGAAAAAATATTTTTAAAAAAAAGTTTAAGGAGTTTCTATTTTCTTGCAAAAGAAGCCTCTATTCAACGCATACTATATATAAAGATAAAATTAACTGAATTTGAATAATTAACAATTATTATATAATTAAATAATTAATAGATTGAGTAATAATTAACACAGCCAAAATATTAGCATTAAGTTTTGCAAAGCATTTTATAGAGACTATCTTGTGTGCTCCTCACACAAGTACGTGCCACAGACTTTATTACTCCATTCTACAAATAGTCAAACTAACAGCTCAGAAAAGCTGGGTGCCCACCAAGGTGTTACAGCTAATCAGGTAGTATCTGAATTCAGATCCTTCTGACTTCAAGTCCAGTGCTCTAACTTTTAGCTTTAAGGTTTACAAAGCATTTTATATACATTATCTCAATTGATCCCACAATAATCTGTTGATATAAAATTGTTCATGGTTCAATACAACTACTGTGGTCAAGAAAAAACCTCAAAAGAAAGTTTAACGAAAAATCATATTTTCTAAAATTGTAAGAACACAACTAAGCAAATTTATGGAGGGTCATGAAAGAAACCATAACTTGATATCAACAAAATCCCAACTCTATAATGATGTTTTTCAGGTAATTCTTAAATTTGCTAACGTAACTAAACCTAAGCAGGAGAAAGAATTTTAATAAGCAAAGATCCAACTACAGACATTCAACAGTTAAGAACATTAATAAGCAAACTCCTGGCACACAGACCCTAAGTGAATTATCTAGAGCCACACGGCTAGTGGCTGTCAGAGGAAGAATTAGAACCCATATTTTCCTGACTCCAAGTTCAAGATTCCAACTATTTTTATCAGTTTGCCTCCAGCAACTGAGCATTACATTGAAATAAAAGCTAAACTTAAACTCAAATATGTTTTAACTGCTTTTCCTAGATTGGTTCATATTTTAACCCTTTCAAGCTTAGACCACAATAAAGAAGTACAATGTTTACTTTATCAACATATTTACCTGCTTAGGTAAAGTTAAGTTGTGGGTACTGTCACTATATCCAATGGCAGTGAAGAGTTTTGCCTTTTCCTCTGGAGTCATGAGGTCATCAATGGCTACAATAAAAATTCTAAATTTTTAGGGAACTATTACAGAAATATAATTTCAGTATGATAGGTAAAAATCTTTTAAGAAGCCTGATTAAAGTACTCTACAAGAACCAGACAAAATGTTAAAGTAGTTTAATGACATCTATATTTCTTTGAATAGGTATTAAAACAGACAGAGTTGGAAATTCAGGCGACATTACATTATGTATCATGTATTATTTTAGCATGTAAACGTTTTATGCTTACAGGTAAGTTATTATGTAGTTTATTATTATTATCATTATTACTATTATTATTTTAGTCTTATTTAACACAACTCTTTCACACCCTTCTATGAAATTCTTGTCTATTTTCGAACACATACACCCTTCATAAAGGATCAAAATAAAAATCTATCATAATTACAAAAAGCTTTTCACACAAATAAAGTCAGATCTAACTAAATGGAAAAACATCACTTATTCATGGTTAGGCCGAGCTAATGTGATAAAAATGACAATCAGTGCCATACCAATTGAACTACCAAAAAACTGTTTTATAGAGCTGGATAAAATAATAACAAAATTCATCTGGAAGAACAAGAGGTCCAGAATATCTAGGAATTAATAAAAAGAAATGCTAGGGAAGGTGGCCTAGCCATACCAGATATTAAGCTGTACTATAAAACAGCAGTCATCAAAACTACTTGGTACTGGCTAAGAAACAGTGGTGGGTCAGTGGAATAGATGAGATACACAAGACGCAGTAGTCAACAACTATAGCAATCTACTCTGAAAAACCCAAAGAATCCAGCTTCTGGGGTAAGAATTCACTATTTCACAAAAACTGCTGGAAAATTGGAAAATGGTAGGGCAGAAACTGGGCACAGACCAATATCTTACAACATATACCAAAATAAAGTCAAAATGGGTTCATGATTTAGGAATAAAGGCTGATGCTATAAGCAATTTGGGAGAGCAATGAATAGTTTACCTATCAGATTTATGGGAAAGGAAAGAATTCATGATCCAACAAGAGATAGAGAGCATAATAAAATGCAAAACAGATAATCTTGATTATGTTAAATTGAAAAGTTTTTGTACAAAAAAGGCCAATGCAAGAAAGATTAGGAGGGAAGCAGAAAATTGGGAGAAAATCTTTACAACCAGTATCTCTGATAAAGGTCTCATCTCTAAAATATACAGGGAACTGAGCCAAATTTATGAGAACACAAGTCATTCCCCAACTGAGAAATGGTCAAAGGATATGAACAGGCAGTTTTCAGAACAAGAAATTAAAGATATCTATTGGCATATGAAAAAATGCTCTAAATCACTATTGATTAGAGAAATGCAAATCAGAACAACTCTCCACAGCAATCCTGTCAGATTGGCTAACATGACAAAACAGAAAAATGATAAATGCTAGAGAGGATGTGGGAAAATTGGAACATTGTTATATTGCTGGTGGTGAACAGATCCAGCAATTCTGGAGAGCAATTGGGAACTATGCCCAAAAGGCTACCCTTTGAACCAGCAATACCACTTCTAGGGCTGTATCCCAAAGAGATCACACAAATGGTAAAGGGACCTTTATGTACAAAAATATTTATAGCAGCTCTTTCTGTGGTAGCAAAGAATTGGAAATCAAGGGGATGCCCATCAGTTGGGGAATGGCTAAACAAGTTGTGGTATATGAAGGTAATGGAATACTATTGTGTTATGAGAAATGGGGAAGATACGTACTTCATAATAACCTGGAAAGACCTACGTGATATGATGCTAAGTGAGCAGAGCAGAGCCAGGAGAACACTGTACACAACCACAGATATATTGATTCTGTGATGACTAACTTCGATAGACTTGGCTCTTCTCAGCAATACAAGGTTCAAAGACAACTCCAAAGGACTCATGATGGAAAGAGCTATCTACGTCCAGAGAAAAAACTGTGGAGTCTGAATGCATACTGAGGCAAACTATTTGCTCTCTTTTTTGGTTTTGTTTCTTCTTTCTCATGATTCATTCCATTGGTCATAATTCTTCTTTACAACTTGACTATTGTGTAAATAAGTTTAATGCAAAGGTATACGTAGAAGATATATTGGATTACATGCCGTCTTGGGAGAGGGAGGGGAAAAGGGAAGGAGGGGAAGAAAATCTGGAACTCAAAAACATGCAGGACTGAGTGCTGTAAACTAAAAATAAAAAATCTTAATGTAAAAAAAATAATAAAAATCTATTTGCTTTATCTTATTCAGACACCATACTTACAAATAATGTATGTTATATCCTTATTGCATATTATTTTAGGGAACTGTGTAAATTATTTAGACAAGAATGATTACAGGCTGCATTTCTCTACCAATGTGTGTACTGACATATTAATTTGAATTGAAACTTACTTTCAGGAACCAAGGATTCTTCATCATCTTTTTTCTTAGTTTCTTTCTTACCCCAGAACCCACTAAACCAGCCTCCGCTACGCTTCTCCCCTGTATCAGCTGATTTTTTTCTCAATTTTTGCCCAGATCGAATCACCTAAGAAGTAAAAAAGATTATTTAATATATTTTTAAAATATATTTTTTAGATAAAATATATCTAAAAAGAAAAATTATATCATATCTAGGAAATACATACTATGCAACAAGGTGCAGTGATTTGGGAACTGTCCATCACTGCAGTCAGAAGGAACTGGATCCCAAACCTACTATTAAGAATTTACAGTCTTTGTTGTGTGAGCCTGGGAAAATCACTTAAATTTTCAGTGAGTCACTTAACTCTCTAAGATTTTAAGTTATAGAAAAGTTACTGACCTGCACCAGTAGAGGGGATTTCTTACACCAATTAAACCTGAAATGTGGACCCAAAAAACCCCATATATTTCAATTTTGAAAGGTACCATGACTGACATTTGTGCCAAATCACCCCTTTTTTTAACCAATAAGTAAGGCCCAGAGAAATTAAATGACTTACCCAAGGTCACAGGGCCAAAAAAGTGGTATATCTATTTATCAAATCCCAATCCTCTAGTTTCATAGCCACTACTCTTTCTACTGTCTACAATGCTATATAAGAAAACTAACACATCTTTCTGTGCAACTTAGAATTTACATACAGGTCTCTCTCAATTATTTATGTTAATTATGTACAGACATAGAAAAAGGGGGTAAAATGTCTCATTTTTCAATAAGACTTAAATAAACTGACTTCCAACTCAATCACTGTGATGGTCATTTTCATTAGTCTAATTTATAATTATTTACACTGAAACAAATCAGTGTATAACTGTTAATAAGACACAGGTTTGCTTAAGTTGCTTCATCAAATATTAAAATTAGATTTCTGGATGTTAGGCTTAAATAACTAATGACAACAAAATGCTTAGAAATATAAAAAAAGCTAGAAAAAGTTACCTACTTCAACTTGTGCTTGTTGTCTTGCTAAAACAATGTTGAAAACATCAAGAGTCTTCTCCAAGTCCTATAAAACAAAAAGATAAATTTTTAAGTAAATGAATGATTAAAAGGACCCAAGAGATGTTTAACCAAATGATTTATGTTCATCCAAACAATTTCCTGTCCATCTGCAAAAACTCCATGAAAATAAAAGCCCACTTTTGAATCAACAATGCTTTAAAATGAGAGAAAATAAATTCTACAAGGTGATAACCATTTCATTAAAAAGTTTGAAAGTAAGATGTCTTTGTATGTTTTACCAAGCATAGTGAGCTTGAAGAACAAAATTAGAAATACAAATGTTCAAAAAGAAGCCTTGTTTACATATCATCTACTCATGTTTGTAGCTGGTAAGGTTTGTCTCTGTCCCTCAAATACTTTTCTTCTTAAATCTGATGACCTACTCCTTCACTCCACCTCAGCCATACACTGGATCTACCATTACCCACAAGTATTCCCCTTCCTTAATTAAAAAACTCAGACCTTCCTCTATCTGGCTATAACCTATCACATAATTGCATTTCTCCCTATGCTATACTCCTCTCAAACTCATTCTTGTCCTCATGGGGGCCTCCAATCCCTCCACTTCTCAGTTCTCTCTCAGGTCATTACCCTGGCTCAGATTTCATTTCCCTCTCTTTCCTATCTTGATCCTATAGCAAGCCAATTAAACTCCAAAACTGACTTCTACTCTGAAATGCTTTGTCCTATCACCATTCATTCCTTGCCAAACCTCAGCCTAGGGGTTATTTTCACCATCCCCCTCCTCCACCATGCACAGTGATAAACTGAGCTGAAGGAAGTTAGAAAACTATGCTAACTGGACAGATTATAAATTCGCAATATCCAACTTTTACTGGAAGTTCACTGTTGCAAAGCAATCACTTTATTCTTCTTTAACTGACTGCCTATCTTTCCCCACCAAAGTTTTTCCAGACCTCCTCTTTCCACAAGCCTCCTATAGTTCCCTCTCTCCTCTTTCTCAGTTGAGGAATTTGACTCTTACTTTACCAAGCAAACTGAGGCCATTCAAGGTAAGCACTCTCTTCGCCTCAGTGATTCATCTCCAAGCCCCTTATTTATCTCCAAGTCCCTCCTCCTTTTCCCCTAGTCTCTGTCAATGAGGTAGCCTCTCTCCTTGCCAAGGCCGGTACATGTGTCCTTGATGCCAATGATCTTGTCCAGCAGACTGCAACCTCAATTGCTCTCCACCTTCCACTCTGACTCCCACTACCTCCTCACTGCTGTCATCTTCTATATCTCCCTAGTTACTGGTTTCTTCCTGACTGCCTTTAAGCATATCCAAGTCTCCCTCATCTTTATAGAACTTTCATTTCACACTGTCATCCCCTTAAGCTATATCTCTTCTCCCTTTCTCAGCCAAACTCCTTGAAAAAAGATGTTTGCACTCACTGCTTCCACTTCCCCTGTGCTTAGCACAGTGCCTGGCAAACACCAGGCACTCAACAAATGCTTGTTGAAAAAAAAGACAAAAATAAACCCAACAATTAAGTAATGATTCTTCCCCACTTGGGACAACACAAATCCTACATTTATCATGTGTCGTTAGTTATTTGTATTATGTACCATGTTCCTCCACCCTTAACCCTCAGCCCTTTGCAATCTGACTAGTGATCTCATCATGAGACTGAATTGGCTCTCTCCACAGTTAACAATGATCTCTTCTCTTCCTTCAAGAAACAGCTCAAGCACCACTTTCTATATGAAGCCTTTCCTGATCTACTTGACTTTTAGTGTCAAACTCAAACTACTTTGTGTTTTATTTGTACTTATTCTCATATTTTTTCTATATATAGTTTTTATGCCCTTATTGACTCCTGAAAAAATAGAAGCATTGTTTCATTTGTTATTTATATCCCTAGAACCAAGCACAGTACCAGGAAAATAGCAGGTGTTTGATTATTAATTTTATTCCCTTCACAAACAAAACTTTATGGGCTTTAATGTCTTTAATAGTTTATCAGAACATGAATATGAGCAAAAAAATATAAACTGATTAGGAGAATCCAAAAATATCATTGGAGTGAACATTCTTCTCCCTTTTCAAAAGTCTAAAAGACTGAGGATTCAATTCACAATTCACATGATGAATCAATAGCAGAACTGAAGATCAGATTGGGAGTACTGGAGCCCAGTTTCCATGACTTGGAGCAACGTGCCTCAGTTTTTATATCTTCAAGTTGCTAAACTATGTAAATACCACCTGTTAGACCAAAATGCTGATGAACTATACTTCCATAATTGAAAAAAATGAGTTTCCTGGAAGAAATACATACTGTTAGATGTAATTATTACTATATTGCTACTTTTATTAGTCAATAATGGAAAAAATTTAAATGTGTATGTGAAAGTTAGATATTTTTTTCTGCAAAACAGCACATGCCAAAATTAATATGCTTCTAAAATGACATATAATTGAAAAGCTCACATTCATCAAAATTTGTTTTTAGATCAAGATCACTAACTAAAAGAAATCAGGACTTCTGACTTTGAAGTCAAATAGATTCAGAAGGAAACCCACATTTTTCTTTAATCATTAATCAAGACGTTGCAAAACAAAGCCAATTATAAACAGTACCTGAATTTCGTTTTGTACTTCTTCTGTGATTTTACTCTGGGTTAGCTTATTTTTGTATGCATTTTTATAACACTTGAGAAACTGTCTGTGCTTTTTGATATGATTCCAAGACCACATCCGTGTATATCGTCTTATGTGAACTTCAAGAACAGCATCAATTGCATACTTCCACCTGTAAATGGGATTTTTTTATAGAAAACTTGAAGATTTACAAAGGAAAAACATTAAAAACAGCATGAAACTTACTTCAGCAATAGAATTACAAATACCTACTACATTTCACTCTCCTTAAAGAAAACCAGTAAAAAGACTTATGTAACTTTGGTGGACCCCTTGCTCTTATGAAAAATCCTTTCCTTCAACTTTTACCGTTGCTCTATTATACCTTTCATAGCCTCTATTCTGAAATCCCCTCCCCCAGTTTCAGAAAAACCTAGGAAGACTTGTGTAATTGATACAGAATTAAGTGAGCAGAACCAGAACAATTTATACAACAACAATATTGTAAAGACAAAAAACTCTGAGACTTAAGAACTATGAAAAATGAAATAACCCTCTAATTTCAGAGAACTAATGATCAAACATGCTACTCAATCATATTGCTTGCCTTTTCAATGGATGGAGGAAGAGCTAAGGGGAGGGAGGGAGGAAATCTGGAACTGAAAATTTTTTAAATTAATTTAAAAAAAAAAAAGCACGTTACCCACCTCCTGATGGAGAGGCAATGGATTCAAGATGCAGACTGAGACATTTCATACACACACACACACACACACGCACACATATGTATATATGCATATGTATGTACATATGCATATATACATACATCTATAAATATACATATATTTGTGTGTGTGTGTGTATTTTTTTCTGGACAAGGTCAAAGCAGAAATTTGTTTTATTTGACTACACATATTTGTTACAAGGGTTTTATTTTTCTTTCTTTTCCAATATAGGGAAGGGGGTGGAAGGGGGGGTAGGTGGAAGAGAAAGACGATGGGTTTTTGCTCATTGAAAAAAAATTAAAAAAAAACACAAAAATTCCCCTTCCTCCAATTCAGAACAGGGATCTCCCTCAAGCAGGAAAAAAAAGCCACTGGATACAAACTCTCCCTTTCACTCCTCAAAATTGGTCAGTAGCCTCATCCATATTCTTTACCTTCCCTTTTTAACAACTTTCTTCTCCTATTCTCTTCATCTAAATCACTCAGACATTCTCCTACTACTTCCTCCTTCATGCCAGTCTCTGACAAAGTTACCCTTCTACTTCCCAAAGCCCTCTACAAATACCCTTGATCCCATATGATCCCATCTATTCCATGAGATTATGCCCATCATCAACCTGTCCTCTTAATCTTTCTTCTCTTCCAATCTTCCTGCTCCTTCCCTAATCCCTACAAACAAGTCCTTGTCTCCCCCATGAGTTTCTCCCTATGCCTGGAAGGATCTGTCTTCCTCACCTTTCCCTCTTAATAACTCTAGTTTCCTTCGGGATTCAGTTCAAATGACACCTTTAACTGTAGGGCCTTTCCCAGCTCCTCCAACTACTAAAGCTTCTCCCTTTAAGAGTGCCTTCCACCTAGTCTGTATTTACAGGCTGTTTCCCCTAATTCCCATTAGAATTTAAGCACAAAGGATGAAAAGATGTGTATAGGTAGAGATCTACAGGTTGAAAAATGCCCACCTACTACTAGGCATTTGTTGCCAACAAATGGATCATAGAGACATTTTAAATAGAGATATTAAAATGACCATAACATCCTGTTAACCATAATAACTTTCTTTTTCTAGAATGAATTAAAGGATAAGCCTCCAACTTACCAGCGTCGACCATTGGTATGTAAAGGTAAATGAGGTCTATATTTCCTATACGGAGCATTCCTAACCATATAATCCACTGATTCCAGAAGATCAATCATACTGAGGTACTATCAAAACAAAAACAAAACAGTAATTATTTTATCATTTACATACAGATAAGTACTAAATTTTATTCTGCAGATGCCAAGCAATTTTCCCAAATAAGCATATCGCCCTCCCCTAAGATCCTATCCTCTGTCAAGTAAACACAGGATTCCAAAAGCTGTGCTGGGAGAAGGCAGGCTCTGTTATGTTGCACCAAACTAAAAAGGTTGCAGGTAGAAGTTCATCATTGTAGTTTGTGCCTGATATCTAAGGACCCACCGATTCAAGTTTATAAAAATTTACCACCAAAAGGATGGCTAAGTAATTAATTTTCTGACCACTTACAGAGAGTCTTTTAATCTGCATGAAGAGAATACCCCACCAATAAAACCATGTACCTCTGAAGTATAGGTATCATTGAAGCCTAGTGGAATAGAAACAGAACTACAATTCCTCATTAGGTCCCTTAGTCTTCCTCCTCAATTTCTCAGAACCTGTCATTATAATCCCACCCAGAACAAATAACTGGTCTAAGCAAGGAGAACTTCTCCAAAAAAATTCTACCTGCATGGCTTCTCCCTATCATCAAAGGTCCAATATTCAGTATTCTCCAAGCATTCCTACTTTTAAAAGGTTCAAAACATACATGAAAAAAAATCCCTAGAAACTTTCATTAATAACTAGGAAAAGATGAGGATGCAGTTTGCTATAATCTACCAAGAGCTAGCTTTTAAGAAAATACATAAAATTTCTAGGAAATATTCAAAATATCCAAAGCTATATTCAAGATGAAGGCATAGGAAGGCAAGGATTCTACAAGTGATTAAGAGCAAAGAAATACCCAATTACCTCTTACCTGGGGCTTGGTCAATTCAATAGCAATGTTCTGTACTTCTATATTGCAATCAAGTTTGGGTGTTCTGAGTTCAGATTCTGCATGAGGATTCATATAGAGTTTTGCAGAGGCAGATACTGGCCTGAAAACTTAAATAACGCATAAAGTCATAAGATATTTATACTACTGTAAGTAAGCTTTTGGAAACAATTATATGGAATAAAATGATAAAATAAATGCTACTTAGAATACCAAGATGAAAATTACAAAAATAGACTACCACCATCCTCAAAAAGCATCTATGTACCTACTCTATTTACATATGACCCTGAAACTAAGCATAAGATAACAAACAAATGATTTTGTAGTAAACTACAGGAAAGGAAAAAATAATTATGAAGTTCTGTGGCTTCAAATCCCCAGCACACTGGATAGACTTCTCATGAGAAAACTATAGAACATAGAAAAGTCACACAAGATAGGCAGGCATAAATAAGCTGCAATGTTCATAAATGGAAGAAATATACATACTGATGAGATCAAGATTCATCTGAGTATATGAATGGCTGGCTCCAAATGGAAACTATATAAACATACATTATGTAATTAACAATTCAATTTTCTGTTTTGATGCTTCCTACTATTTTGCCATTTACTGTTTAACTGTTCATTGTTAAGTTCTATCCAAGAGGAAATAATAAATAAAGCAGAATTCAAGTCAATCTTCTGTAAAACTCAGAAACAGGATCATAAATAAAATTTTTTAAGTTACACAGAAATCCTTGAAAAATTAATTTGAGATAGAAAACAGGATTTAAAAGATCTGCTATAAAATGAGTTAACTATTGACTTGTCTAGAAATTAACTATATGTCACAATTCATTATTTTAAATATACTATCCTATTGACAACTTGCTTCCATCAGTTATCTTGCCAAAGTTGCTAAAATCAAACACTGACAATCAGCATATCTACAGAATGGCAATTCGTTAGTAATCAAAATATAGAATTTTTAAAAAGACCATTTGAATAATTTTAAAAATTAAATTTCATTTTAAAAAATGGTTTACTTGCTATTTTTCACTCATAGTAGAAAACTCATAATTCACCATATAGTTAAATTTGAATAAAGTTCAGTTTTATAATCCAGGGACTCTTTAAAGCTGATCTCTCTGGTTTCCTCTTTAAAGGCAAACTTGACAATGAGAAAACGACATGCATTTTTCTATTTTAAAAAAGCAAAGGGACAAATTATTCAATGTTGTACGGTGTTAGACAGGATTTCTCAAAACTAAAAAGAGATGGTACGGAAGACAGTGAGTCTGTCAGAGTCTACTTTAGTCCCACTCTTTCAGTTTTCAAGGATAGAAAACATTAGCAAGGTCACCAGTAATCACCTAATACAGCCCACTCCTGAACAGAATCCTCCCTACTATGCAGTGGCCAACTGGTCTTTGCTTCAATTCTTCTAGGCAGTTGGGGGGATGGAGGGAGTACAAGTAGGATGTCAGTTGTAGGCCCAGCCTCTGGTACTCCCTAAGACCTTCAGGACTGTGAGTAGAATCTACAGCTCCTGAGCCTGTGCATTTGAGCCTGTCTGGCTACTCTCTTGCCTGTGTCTGGAAAAATTAGATTACTGAACCCCCTCCAAACATCTTCCAAAAAACTGGGAATGGACCAGGTAGTGAGAATTGGTTTCTCTGCCACATCCTTTATGGAGAATGGGAAAAAAAGGAAGAGGAATGGTACTAGGCAGGGGGTTTGGGAGACATGCTGTAGTAGTGCTCAGGTATTGGCTGCCATAACCCTCTCCTCTAGTTTTTTTCCTTGAAATATTATTATAAGCCTTAAAATTTCATAATCAGGTTCTCCCATTCCAGATATCCTTGGCCCTCTGCCCCATCTGCTTCCCTTTGATCACATTCTCCTGTTCTTTTTCTCCATGTATATCAGTGTTCCCAACCTAGACAAAGCCCACCTACAAAAAAGAGACATTTACAAAGAGTCAGATGCACTTACAGGAAGCCCTCATTGCTCAGGCATATTGATTATAAGAGTAGCCCCCTCTATGGCAGTGAACTCTCTTCTGCTTTTCAGTGATGGAGACTTGGGACTCTGGCTCAATTCTATTCCCATTTGACTAATCCTTCTCTTTGCCTAGAGGTGGAGCCCTCACTATCTAGCTTTTCCATGTTGCTACTCTCCTATTCAGGGAATCCCTAGGGTGCGTGCTTGGGTAATCCTGGGAATAAAGTAGAGCTCATGGCTGCTCATTTCAAGAGGGAGGCTTCATAACTCCTAGATGGTCCTAAGTCATGGTCTTTCTGACTCAAATGAAAGATACTCAAGTCCTACGTTCTAAGTTATTTGGGGCAAGCCTGTAGAGCAGGTAAGAAAATGAGGGAAGTCAGGGCAGGCAGGTGCAGATGAGTCCTTAAGGTCTCTCCTATTAGTAAGCAACAGATTGTTCTAGAGTACTGCTTCAGGTTAACTCAATTAAATGGATATTAAGCACCAAGAAAAAAACTGCTGTATTAAAGAAGCTATGTCATTTATTATCTGTAGGAAATATGACTATATAAAGGTATTAATTAGGAAGTTAATATAGAAAGTAAGGATTTAAGTCTTAATGACAAAAAATTGATAGTGAAATATACCTCCGTCCTTTTGGCAGAAAGATGGCAGATTATCAGTGTGGAGAAAGGCTTACAATTCATGTCATGCAATGGCCACTGGGATGCTTTGTTTTATTTAGGTGGGTTGATCTAATTGAAATGATCACTGGGAAGTGACATCTACATCCTTTTGCAAAGGATAAGTAAAAAAATTTTTATTAAAGGAAAAAAAGTATGTTTTGTCTAGTAGGTACCTAGAAAAAACTTTTAATTGAAAATAATTAATGACTTTTTCCTTAATAATTAGTTCTAATCTAAAAAATAAAAACTTTAATGTCCAAATGTTGACCCATTTTTATAAAGCCAAGATATGAAAAAAAAACCTTAGCTTTTCACTCTTTACTTCGACTACTTTTCATAACTATGTTTAGAAGACATATAGGAAAAATATTCACACATTCTAGCAAAGATACAAAACTAATTTAAGCATACTTACTATATTGATAGTTTGGAGATCCTCTGCTACTACTACTGGAAGGGATTCCACTTTTCAAATGATCCTAACCAAAGGAAAAAAATTCAAAAAATCAAAGCAAAGGGGTGTGTGTGTGTGTGTGTGTGTGTGTGTGTGTGTGTGTGTGTGTGTGTGTGTGTCTGTGTGTGCGCGTGCGTGCCTGCGTGCATGCGTCCGTGCGTGCGTACTAAGGCCAAGAAATTTATCACTGAATCCAACTGAATCCAACCTGATGACATTTTTAGCTGGGTTGGTTATCAAACGAAGACACTCAGACATACAAGAGGTATGGATGGGTTAAGATCCACAATGCTTCAATGAGATCTGAGAGGTACTGATGCATTTAAGTTTTCAAGTATATATCTGGGCAATAAATGCATAAAGTGAATTACCAATATCTGTTCCCTGGATCCCCGGTAACATGTACTGCAGTTTACATTCCAATAGGCACTAAGACTATCGAGGCATACAAGCTATAAAAGAAAAAAAGATCAATGCCACCAATCAATTAGAACACTGTCTTTCCCCGATACCTGTCTTATTCTTGAAAAAGGCATAGAAATAAATTAAAAATTCTACTCAATTTATACTTAGAAAACTTTCGTGGAAAACATCATATGAATGAAATATAAGAGCGCAGAACTTTGGAGCTATTAAGGGAATACATTTTACACAATGAGAAATTAAAATCCTGAGAAGTTAAGTGATTATCTCAGTCAGAGAGAGAGCAAAAAAGCCAGGAGTCAAACCCAGATTTCCTCTTTTCAGTTCAGCGTGCATTCTATTAAACGAAGATATTGCCAAGAGACAAAATAAATTTTCCTGTATTAGGAAATGAGAAAATTCATCTCCAATACATCACCTTGTATATGATCTTTGCGGCTTCATTTAATATACATGGAGTCCAATTTTCATTGGCAGTCTAAAGAATGAAAAGAAAGACAAAAATTAGACATCGAAATGATATTCTGAATGTCGAAATGCATAAAATGAGTATATTTTGCTCAAAACGAAGGAACCTGAAAAAATGACATACTGATTCTTTTTTGAAGAATATAACTTCATTGTCACTTAACAAAAAAAAAAAGAAAATGAGATAGTTGAATTTTCTATCTAACTCTGAGTTATTTTAACCAGTTCATAATCCACAGAATGTTTTTAAATGTTTATTAGAGGAAAATCTAATCAGATTTACTTCACTTGATTTTGCCCACAAAACTAGGGAAAGGGTGATTTAATAATAGTTAATTATATGAAAATATATATAATGTACCCTTAAAAGTTGTCAGCATAATAAACTAAAATACAATAAGCTATTATTCCACCAAAGAAGACAAAAATGAGAAACGCCACTCTCTACTTTTACAAAGGAGTCAATTGTTGCTTCTTTTCCACTGAAAATGAGCTTTTTTTCAAGAATACCTATGCTTCTAAACTTTAGCAGAAATTAAAACATTTTATATGACGTTATGGCAATATTTTTCAATCTAGAGGATATATAGTCACACGAGATGGGAGGGCATGAATGGGTCACTAACTACACTATTGGAAACAATATTTATTTGACTAATTGGTTGGGTATCTGTAAAAACGAACAGCTAAAAATATTATATGTTCAAATAAAATATAGGAAGCATTTTGTAACTAAAAAAAAAGGAGAGAGACTAGTTTAGAAAATAAATCTGCTAAAGAACCACGGCTATATTGCTTTCCTATATAGATTTATAAGGGTAAGAGGAAAAAACTAGGAAAAAAAAAGAATGGAAGATTAACCTTGAGTGAGGGGCTGGAAGGATGTTCTTCTTGAAGTAAACAAGAATCAAACTTTTGGAAATATGTCTAACAAATTCAAACACATAAAGTAAAAACGAATATCACAAGACTGCTGGGATTTTTTTTTCCAAAAACGGAAAAACAGTTTAAAATAGGTTAAACATGTAACTCTCAGGGCTTCCAACAAACATTGAAAAAGTTTCCCCACTTTTAGGCAAATTGAATTATGCATGCATAGGTTCTCCTTCCTAAATGCTTCTGTGTCTCTCTATTTCTCTCACTGTCTCCTTCTACCCACCTGTCCTTCTCCTATCTCCAAATTTTTCTTTCCTTTCCTATTTTCTGCTGTAATATAGATCTAAAATATATTCTATTATTACAACTAAAATAGTGTTATGTTTCCTGTCTTAATTTAAAAAGCAAATTACTAAAATTACTCTGGTACTCTGAGAAAAAAAAATTTAGTTTGCTTTTGAATTATGTGGCCCATGATTTTTTTATCAGTGACCCAAGAAAAAAACGGTTTCTGACTCCTAAGCTCCTCAAGTAAGGATCCTCTGTTCTTCTCACTCTAACTTGATGTCATAATGCATGGAATACAAATTTATATGTATATACTACTTATGCCCAAAAAGTACTTATGATTAAGTCTAAGAACACTAAGGATTGTACAAGCCCCATGAGTATTTCACGATCAGAGAACGTAAGAGCTGGAAAGAGGGATATCAGAGATCATCCAGCTCAGTATTTCAACCTCAAATAGAAACAGGGGCATTGAACCATACATGAGGATCCCTGCAGGCTGCCTACCAACTTAGAAAATCACATATCAATATTATCTATGTTTTATTTTATTTTTATTTATTTTGTTAAATATTTCCCAATTACATCTCACTCTGGTTCACGCTGCACTCAGTTCCTCATTTTCCAGAAAAGGAAGCTGCAGGCCAGAGACGCACCTGGAGAATTAGTGGAAGAGCCAAGCCAGATATCCTTACTTACCCAGAGAAGAATGAGACAGGAAAAACACCAGGACAATTCAGAGTCATGGGAGCCAATGACAGTTTTGAAGAAAATATATGACAGTATAAAATGCTGCTGAGAGGCATGGATGACAACGCGACTAAGAAAAATGTACTGGATTTGGATATAAAGGTAGGTCACTAGTGATTCTGGAGAAAGCAATTTGTGTAACATGGTAGAGGTAAAAACCAGATAATAAGTGCTTAACCAATGAATTAGTAGTGAAGAAATGCAGTCAATGAGTGTGACAGCCCATACTTTCAATAAGCTTGGTAACAAAGGGAAAGAGATCAAGAGAATATGTTAGCTTAATGGCAGGAGGGTCGAAAAGGTGATTTTTTTTAATATAAAGACTTTTTAGGAGTCCCTGGAAATGAAGAGGCTGAAAATGTGAAGGGGAATAATAATGTAAGAAGGAGGATATAACATGGGAAAAGGTAGGAATCAAGAGGACAGGTAGTAGAGTTAGCACTGGAAAGAATGGATAGTGATTCCTCTGCAAAAGGGGGAGAGAACGAGAAGATGTGTGAGAGCTGAGAAACGCTATTGTAAAGCATAAGTAGGAGGCAAGGTTGCCACCTAAAAATGAAAAGGGCAGAAATATTGGATTGACAGATTCAGAAGGAAGGAAAAGATTTCAAATAGCTATTGTATGATGAAATTCAGTGAAGAGATTAGCAAGGGGTTTCAGACCAAGTGAAAGGATTCAGCTAATATCTGACAGCATGAATTTGCAGGCTGAATGAGAAACAAATATTAAAGCCTAACTTTGACCTTTACGATTCCAGCACAAACCAAACCTACTCATGTAATTGTTTTTTAAAACATATTTTAGAAATAAATAGAAAAAAAATACTATGTAAATACATTACTCTCATGCTAACTAGATGAACTATGAAAAATCTCCTAGAATGAATTCAGTTGTAGCCTAAAAGCCTAATTTTTCCTTGGTGGCGCCTCAAAGCCAGACAAAAACAGTTAAAGAAACATGAATGTAATTAGTAACAATAAGTTCCTTTCACAACCCTTATCATGCCTCTTGATACTGCTCACAGTTAGAAACTAGGGAAACACATACTGCAAAGAAAAGTCTATGTACCACTGCAAAATATGAGGGAGTGAATAGGAAAGTAATTAAGAAAGAAGAGAACATCAGTAAACATTACATTTATTGAATACATTCACTTAATAAAATTCCTGAATTATGAATTATTAAAAATGATTACTATTCTTCAAATAAACATCTTTCTGAATCACAAACTACCTATTTATAAATCTTCATAATGCAAGTATAAAATTTGACAAGTTTTTTATACATCTGTAAATAAGTGCCATAATTTTAAAGATATCCATAGAATTTGTAGAATTGTTTCTGTTCTTTGAAAAATCTACCAGTCTTATAGATAGCATTTGTATACTGTGGGGATTTGTTTTTTCTTTCATATAAATATATCAACTTCTCTATTAAATAGAAAAGGTAACAGTTTCAGACTTCTTGTACATGTTAATTAAAACTGAGAAGCAACAAGGTAAAATTTCTTTTCTTTAACAGGTCAACCAGTTTAACATAACCCTCCTGAAAAATAATTCAACTGCTGGTGGTTGTTGGAGGTTTTTTGCTTATACTTTCCAATTTCAGTTCAAGGCATATAATTTGACTGTCTCACTAAGTCAGGCTAAAAAAACTGAAAGGGGAAATTCTGAATGTAACATTATGCTACAATTCCAAATCACTCACAAAGTTATAAACTTCACTGGTATAGAGTTTACTTTAAGAATTATCTTTTGATTGTATAATGTAAGGAATCTGCAAGACTATTTCATCCAGAGCTTAGGACAGTGGCCAATACATAGTAGGTATATAATAAATACTTGGTTGTTGATTTAGACTGATAATAGAAAATTTTATTATTTTTATGTTTATTAAATGCACTATTTATAAAAGCCAACTCAATTTTTCAGAAAAACATAGAATTAACATGACAGAACTTTTCATTTAATACTCTAGACTGTAAAAGGATAGTGGTCATAAACATAAATATTGTCATAGTAATCTGCAGGTGCTATAAATAATTCATCCTCTTTATAATAATACTTTACACATTCCATAAAAACTACTGAAATAAAATCAACATTACCAAAAGACTAAGTTCTCCCAATGACACTCCCAATGAAAGAGGTCTCTTTGGATCAGTGACCTATTAAGGAAAAAAATGAAATGTTCAATGAAATATACAACACTGTAAAACAGAACATGTAAGTGTGTGTCTCTTTCATATGTATGTGTGAATATATACATGTAAAATATATGTATAATATATGTATGTATACACACATATACACACATACATACACATATACAAAAATGGATATATATTTACATCTATAGCCATTATCTATATTTTCTCCTATCTAGCCTGCTGTTCAAAGCTTAAATCTGCAAAGAAATCACTAAAAGGGCTACCTTTTATAGGTTTACAGGTGGTAAGGAGATGGGAGGAATCCATATTTTAACACTTTAAAGTACAGAGTGCAATACTATAAATAGTAGTGAAAAAAATACAATTCTCCAGATTTGTGAGTCCAGTATTGGGTCCAGTTAAGGCAGGTGAAGGGCATTTATTATCTACATTTTTGTCTCAGTAACTTTAAATATCTCTCTCAATGTTTATTTATGTGAGCAACTAAAATCTCTGTTTTCGTCATACTTTCTAGAGCTCGAGTACTTTAAATTTTTTCTTACATTATGAAACACATGATCTAATTGTGTAAAGACCTAAATAATGAAGGATGTTAATTTATTCCAAATGTAAATTTCAAGAAAAACTGCATTTTTTTCCTTATAGAGGACTAAGGATAAAATTAGGAATTTCCTTTATATAAAAATCCAATGATAACACATCTAATACAAGATTTCTGTATCTGCATTTAATGCAACCTATGTTCAAATGAAAGCTACTTTTTCTCCCAGGAGATAAGGTAAAGGGGCTCAAGGAACATTTCTCCATTTTCCAGATTATTAGGAAGAAGTGAAGTATCTAATCCTTTAAAACCAAAAAGAGAATTAAAGGTAGTATTTAAGGTTGAAAAGGGGAAAAAAGCATCTGAAGAGGTAGAAGGAACCTTGCGTTTTCTCAGGAGGTTGGAGGAAGAGTGTGACAAAAAGGACAGGAAGGAAGACCACTGAACACCTGGAGCTAAGTAATAAATCAAAGTTTCTTTCCATCAGATTCTTCCCTTTGCAGGTATGGAGGATAAAAGGATGAAGAGGCTAATACTTGTGACTGGTGACTTCCTGATGAGGCAGAGAGTTGTCAATCAGACATTAATAATAAAAAAGGGGGCAGCCAGGTGGCACAGTGAGTAGAGCACCAACCCTGGAGTGAGGAGGACCTGAATTCAAATCCAGCCTCAGACACTTGACACACTTACTAGGTGTGTGACCTTGGACAAGTCACTTAACCCCAATTGCCCTGCCTTCCCCCCTCCAAAAAACAAAACAAAACAAAAGGAAGCCAGTATTTTCAGAGATGATGGTCAGAAAAACAAAATGAATCAATAAAACTTATAATAACAATAATAATAATAAGATACAGTTTTTTTGGAGAGGAAGGAGAGTATTTAACCAGGAATGGAAAGAAAACCATCCAACATTTATTAATTCTGTTGATTACTATCTATTCCCAGTGATTCACACTGAAATAAATTATACTATAAAACTAACCATAGAAAACATTACTAACTATGAAGTCTTGGGCAAGAAATAAAGGCTTTTAGGAGCTTAGTTATTGTCTCTATCACTGCTTATTTGTGAAGTCAAAGACTAGTTTTGAAGACTGTGTCTGAGAACAGGAATTAATTTCTGGAGGAAATGATGGGGATGAAGTGTCCCTAATAGGTATAAAGCAAACAAGGAAAATGGCCAATGGGACTGCTAAACTACCTATTTAGGATGTGATTCTTAAATAAGCATGGAGAATGAGAGACATGCTTCAGGACTACAAAGACAAGCATCTATTTTTTAAAAATGCTAATAGCATTAGAATAAAAATGTATTTGCCTGAAGCATTGTAAGTATAATAAAAAGAGCTTTAAACTAAAAAGGAAGGAGTTAAGAAGTAAAACGCCTCATGTATGTATTCACCAAGCTCAATCCTAAAGAGAAAAGTTACAAAAAAGTAGAGACTTTCTTAGGATACAAAAGTCCCAAGAAAAGAGCCAAAAACAGAGCCTGGTGGCTAAAGATGACTATATATAAATGAACAGTGGCTAATAAGCAAGAGGAATATACATTCTAAGGAGTCAAATTTGACATCATAGGTATTATTAAAATTTGTTTTGATGGGACCTATTAGAATATAGCAAGGGAAACTTATACCTTATTCAAAAAGAAGAGGATAGTTAAAAGTTTGGCAGAGTAGCACTGATATACTCATGTGAGAAAACACAAGAATCAAAGGGGAACACATTTAGGTAAGGACCAATGGAGACAGAAGCAGAGTTAATACTGTCCTCTACGTTGACTACAGACTCTCTGACCATAAAGAGAAAACAGAAGAGTGTTCAAGAAATAAATAACAAATTTGGTACAGAAACATGATAAAGAAGTAACAAGAGTCTTTTAATTGTTGAGAGCATTTTCTCAGCCAAAAGCAGAGCTAACAATTTCTTGACATGTCTTAATGATAACTTCATCCTTCAAAAAGCAAAGGAACAAAAAAAAAAAACTGCTTTTCTAGATCTGACTCTCATTACCAAGGAGGAAATGGTTAGTGGGCAAATGAATGGCTTGGAGAACAGCAACCAATCCATCTTAAAGTATGTGATAAAGAGAAGCAATCTAGGAATAGTATGACATGTACCCTAGATTTTAGAGGAGAAGATTTCAAAGGGTTAAAAGATACATAGGCTTCTGGACTAAAATCTTACAGAAGTCATCTTAGATGGAATCAAAAGTTCCCTAAGAATGAAATTCTGAAAATACAAAGGGAAATAATACTGATAGTAAGAAAAGGAGAAACTGAGATTGATGTGGATACACAGTAAATTTATCAACCAACTTAGATTTTTAAAAGACAAGTACAGAAGATAGAAACAAAGGCAGGTAGGTGATGGAAAATGAACAAAAAAGCACAGCACTGTCCTATAAAAAGTGACAAGAATGCTAAAGCTCAAATTGTACTAAAAGTGAAGTGAAAGAGAAGGACAATAAAAAATAGGCGGGAGAGCATGGGATATACTAATGAAAAAGAGGGCCCAAAAATGAATAAGAATGCTAGATAGTAAAACTACTCAATCTTTATTTTGCTTCTGTTTTGTCTGTCAAGAAGAATCATATTTGGAAAAATCATATTTAGATTAAGACAAAAAATGATTAATAGAAAGTGAAACACAAGATAATCAGGAAGACAGTAAAAGAGCATAGTAGCTATTCTTAATGAGATTAAGTCACCAGGGCAAAGGAAAAAAAGGCAGATGTGACTGCCAAGCCACTTATTTAGGATACGATCCCTAAATAAGCATGGAGAATGAGACATGCTTCAGGACTACAAAAAAAATGTCTTGATTTTTTAAAAATGTGAGCAACCAGGATGACAAAGAGTCTTGAGAAAATCTCATATATGACATATAAGGACTGGCTGAAGGGAATGGGAATGTTTAGCAGTAAAACAAATAAATAAACGGGTTTTCCCATCTCACCCTGGTTACTTATGGACTTGATCTATTGATGGGCCTAGGTGCTTTGACTTATTCTGTTTCTGACCTGGGCTAGTTTTCATCTCCATAGGCAACCTGGTGGCCTCTGCCTCCAGGGCTCACCACACTGAGGCCTAATAGTGCAGACAGTCACTCTACATAGCTCAGAACTTAAAAGCTCAAGACAGCCACAAGCCTTAGCCTCCCTGGCAGCTGGGACTACAGGTGTACAATGTACATCTTGTTTAGTTTGTAAAAGACTTGGCTTGGGGTGAGGAAGAAGGGAAAATATATTATAGTTGTCTTCAAGTATTTGAAAGGCAGCCAAGTGCAAAAAGTACTATGCTTATACTCCTTAGTGTCATAGGGTATATCAATAACAATTGACCGAAGTTACAAAGAGGCAGATTTAGGATTGATGTAAAGAAAATTTCCCAACAATTGAGGCTATCCAAAAATAGAATGGGTTGCCTTGGGAGGTAATGGGTCTCCCCTTTATGAGAAGTCTTACAGAACAGGCTGGATTCACCATTTATGTATGTTGTTCAAAGTATGCTGTTATCTTGTTTGGATACCATGTAAACTAAAGTAATATTTTAGATTTACTAAAACATATTTGGGCTTTTCTCCTAGTTTTATAATTTTTGTGGGGAATTTAATTAATTTTAGCCCCAGCATAAAAGTAAACCTAATGTTTGCAATTATTTCCAAAATTAAGTTGTAACCTCCAGATTTCACTGCTGGTTTGAAAACTCATTAGCTGGTTTGTTAGCCATCAAAGAGCTTTAATACATCACAAGAGTTTGCTTTGTTTTGTTTTGTTTTGGGGGTGAAGGGTGGTTTGGCCCAAAGTAAGAATTTCTCTGGTATTTCTGAACTCCCCATGAAGAAAGCCACACTTGCCAGAGCAGATATGCTCTACAACTTAAAGTCTTACAGAGCTGCTCTGAACAGTAAAAGTTAACCTTTTACTGTCACTTGGCCCAAATCACACAGTGTACATCAGAGGCAAGACTTGAACCTAAGTGCTGTTGACTCCCAGGCTCCCTCTATGTCATGCTGCCTGTCAACAAAGCTCTCTGACAACATTCTGTTAGATTTTTTCATACACATTTGTTGTAGCAATTAGATCTGAAGATCTTTCCCATCCATTAATAGGCCATGTGACCTGCTTATGTCACAGGAAGCCTAAGTTACATGTGGTGGGAGGAACTTCCTGACAGGAAAAGGAAGGAAGTTATGTCACAAAAGATGCTATGAGAGACAGAGAGAGAGAGAGATAGAGAGAGAGAAGTTATGGCTGCTAATGGCTGCTCATGGCCACCATCCTGACAGTTAGAACTCAACACGCTGACGTAGCTGTACTATGAGTTTGTTTTGGGGAAGACCCCAGCAGGGGGTCAGAGAGGTTTTGGGATGGTGAGTCTCCAGGCTGTGATATGGTGTTTTAAGTTCCTTGCTGTTATGATAAAGTAGGCTGATTGGCTGTGGGAGCTGAACATTTGGTTATGGGATATGATTTTCTGGTGTCTGAATAAATGTTATACTTCTTTTACCTTCTTTATGGAGAGTCTCTCGTACTTTGCGATACAGAACTACATAGGCATATTCGCGATTATCGTTGATGTTGTGTTTATTGCCTTACTACTGCTTCAGCATTAAACATACACAGACACATACACACACAATATTATCTATATTACATAAATACGTCTGTCATTAACCATATATTATTGTTACTATTATTAAATATCCACAATGCGCAAAGCACTGTGTTATACACAGGGAGAAATAAAAAGTTAAATAATAAAATATGCTTCCTTGAACTTGAGAGTTTAATAGTAGCACTTACAACAATTGAAGCTAAATGGAACTGTTATCAGACAGGATTTTATTTTTTAAGTAACTGGGGAAAGTATGTCATCCTCTGATTCCCAGGATGCATTACAGAATAATATCTGAATTTCATTCATGTGCAACTGCAAGTAAAAGACTACCATTTAGCTTGATCTGCAAGTGTAATTGGATTCATGTATAACAGAGCAAATGAAATTCAAATATATCTTAATGTGCTACCAAAGACTATATTACTCAACCCCCTGTATTTTATCATCACTAGAACTACAAGAAAATGGCTTCATTAAAACTTTTTGTGAAACAAATTATTTACCACTCATTTCTTCTAAACCATTTCCTTATTTAAAAATACTTAGTTTTCTTTAACTCTCATTTTAACACAAACTACAGTCATTATGCTTGCATTTTTATTATTCCATTAACTACTGAGGGTTTTTTTTTCCTTCTTCTACTCCATGGTATTTTTTATTTTACTACTGAATCAAATCTTCAGAATCTCAAATCAGAAAAGGCTAAAAACAAGTGGGGTCTTTGTACTTTTACCTTAGATCCTGTATCAAGGTATTATTTACAAGAAGCCCTAAGAGTCATGACTGATGTTTTCCAATACATGTCTTAACATACATTTTCTTATTTAGTTTTTACTCTGATATAATAAAATATCTCTCTAATTTTACTTAGAAAGTGAATGGTTATGTGTTTAAATTTAAACTCAGGTTCTACACCTTAATAAAGACATTTCACTTACACATGGAAAGTACAGCTAGGTGGCTCAGTGAACAGAATGCTGGGTTTGGAGTAAGGAAAATCTTAGTTTAAAGCTGCTCTCAAAAACTACCTGTGAGACCTTGGGCAAGTCACTTAACCTTCGCCCTGTGTGATTTCCTCAGCTGGAAAATGGGGATAATAATGGCATCTATCTTGCAAGTCGCTGTGAGGACTAAATGGGATAATATTTGCAAAGTGATTAACACAGACCTAACAAATGGTAGAGATTTAATAACCTGTCTTCCTTTCTTCATTCTTTCTTTCTTCCTTAGAAGAATCTGGAGAATGTTATATTGTATTTTCTAATGAGTAAGAATCTGGAGAATGTTATATTGTATTTTCTAATGAGTAATTTGTTATCCAAAATTCATCTCAAAGGTAATTTGGACAAATATTATAAATACAGGGTAGGTTTAAAAATATTATATTAAATAGTCAGGAAAGCTTTTGTTGTTTTCAATGAGACATTCATCCATATTTCACAAACTTTGTAAAAAGTTAAGAAAAATTCAACCATGAGGCATATCAGAACTAGGGAAAAAATGCACAAAAAAAACCAGCTACTGAATTCACTAAAATAAACCAATAAAATATCTAAATTTATTTGTGTCACACCAGTCAGTCCATTTATGTAGTTTAATTTCTGAAGGTGCTTTAGTTCAGCTGTTTGAACTAACCATGGTATATGAACATAAGTATAAGGTGTCACAAGACATAGGGTCTATTCATATGTGCAAATAACTGACTATGAGACTTCCCTGTGCCACCTATAAAATTACAAGAACAGATGAAGGGATCTCTTACAGTTTCAGGTAATATATTATGTAAGTCTAGCTTTTATCTTTTATGTAAGTGAAAAACAGCAGTAACAGAATCAATAAGAGCAGAATAAAAGAATAATTACATGTTTAACCTTAGGGTGCAGCATATAATATTTTGTACCAAGTTTACCCACATAATCATACTTCTGCTTAATCAAATTAATGATAAAAGATGCATTTTCCAAGTACCAAGTGACAAGGGGATAGAAGGCATATATGATACAAAGTATCAGAAGAAAGCCATTCTGGGATTAAAATTTGATCAAATACAGTCCAATTAAAAATTTGCCACATGTAACACATATATAGATAAATTAAGAGCTGACTACATAAAGAAAACCAATAGTCTTTATTTTAACATTCACATCCTGGTAATCCTACTTTCAAAAAATACATAAACTTGTAGGGCCAAAGAATTCATTATTTTAAAACTATTATCAAAAGCAAAATGAACTTACATCATCTTCATACTTAATATGAATATCTTTGATTTTCACTTGTACATTTTTTATGACCTGAGTCACCAGCTTTTCCAAAAATGTATCCTTCTTTTCTTTCTTTGGCTTATCTATGAGAAAAGAGAGAAATATTGAATTAAGTTAAAAAGATGATATTTGGATTAAATATACCAGATATACAATGATTTGTAAAAGTCAATACGTTTTGAAAAGAAAATTTTCACACCACTGAGTTTTTATCTTCCGCTTTTTGCTATATATTTAAGAAGCATTATCAACCCCAAATTTGACATTATTTTTAAACTGACATAACATTGTAGTGAACGCCTTCAAAAAAATATACCACATAACAATGTATTTGAAACAATACATATTATAAAAAGCTACATGTACCTACCTTTTGAGCGATCAAGACTTTTAAAAGGTTTCTTAAAATACTTTTTGTGCTTTTTACGTTTACGTCCTTCTCAATGGAAGCATTTTTGTAAGAAAAGGATAGAATTCAAGTTAGACTATTGGACAGAAAAGAAAAACAAGAGGAAAAGACAGACTTCTTCTTGATGTCAAACCTCTCTATCCTATATTATCTCTTTCAAAACAGGGTTCTACTATGTCATGTATAAATAAAAGTTGTGAAACCAAGCTACTACCAATCTTGAATCTCTTTGCATCCAGAAATAAAATCAGCAGGCACATTTACCTGAAACTACCTTTAAAAAATATTCTCCAAACTTTCTTACAACTTTATTTTTAACTTGAACATGTTAGCAATACTTTGGAAACCTAACACATTTGTGATTCGATGAAGAATCTTTGGGGAAAGGTGCTGATATATGTTTGCTGCAGGGGCCACAGGGGCATAATAAGAAAATTAAATTTCTCATCATTTCCTAAGAATATAATGCTAACAGTATTATGTATTACTGATTACACTGTTCACTAGCATTGTCTCCTTCAGACTAACTTCAGAAGGGAAGGAAGCATCTATAGAACACAAAAACAACACAAAAATTGAGGCCTTAAAGAAAACTACAAATTAAAATTTATATTATGATATATTAGCCCCAAATTTCTTTAATATAGTTTAGATTCATATTTTAGCAGCATAAAGGAAGAATTCAGCTAACAGTAGTTTAGTAACAGCTAAGTACCTTAGTTTAGCCTTGTTATATGTATCATAGTTTTTCTTACATTTTAAAACTAAGACATCAAATCATCAAAACTAAATTACTGAATAAAACATTTTAAATGTTCAATAACACAGCTGGGCGTTTCTGCCTATAGTAGTGGTTTCTGCCTGCCTCCTTCGTATTCTTGCTCCTGCTGAATAAGAAAAAGAATAGGTAGGGTATACAAAGGGGATATATAAGAGTATATGTAAATCTCACATCATTGGCAGATTTATGATTTGTCTACTCCTTTGATGGGGCCATAAAATTAGCATGCAAGATGAATTATTTCTTAAACCTAAGCAAATATTCAAGTGTGTCACCTTCAGCAAAATTATCCTATTATTTCACAATCAATTGTAGTAATTCCAGCCTAAAATCTTCAACATAAGAAAGCTTTTTTTTTAAAAAGAGACCAAAAAAAAAAAAATAAGTGAAATCTCAATTACTGAGGTTTTGCTTTGCATTAGCTCATTCAGGTCACAATGTATTAACGACACTTACCACATGCTATTTATTAGTATTAGTAGGTATTAAAATGTTATCATGCAATTAACTAGATCCAAAGCTTAGCTTATATCCTAACAAAATCTGGCAAAATTACCTATCACTGGTGGAGGCCAGACATGCTCACAGCTTGTCAAATTTTATAGGTAAACACTAAACTACTATAGATTGTCATGCTATCGAGTCTATATTAAAAATAGTAGCTATGTAATCTAGACCTGCCATTGAGGATCTATTATGCTTGGATCTCCTCCTCCTACCTCCTCCCCCCCTCCCCGAAAAAAACAACACATTTGATAGGAAGAAACATTAGTACTAACCTTGTGGCACAGAGCAATTTTCTTCAATGCTCTGACAAGTGCTGTACAAATTGTTTAATCTAG
Organism: Phalanger gymnotis; assembly: GCA_028646595.1. Classification (NCBI taxonomy): domain Eukaryota; kingdom Metazoa; phylum Chordata; class Mammalia; order Diprotodontia; family Phalangeridae; genus Phalanger; species Phalanger gymnotis. Next base: position 112,651,458 of record CM053624.1, read on the forward strand.
CACAGTGAAACCAAATGTTAACCATTTTCCGCTAGGTCAATAGTTTCAGCTATATCATTTTAACTTGAAGACAAACTTTTCCTTGTTATTTAATTAAACTTAGAGATGTACTTCACTTTACATACTTATTTCTGAAAAGCTCTACTCTAGTCATCTGTAAATTACACCCAGGGAGTTTATTATATAAAGGAATACTACTGTGAACCCTTCAGCAAAGTAAATCATCATCCTTGTGCCTTTGTAGAAAACCAAATTTTCAAATGTGGTATTAAGTACAACAAAAGCCCTAAACCAAGATTTTAAAACTCCAAAAGTTACTTAAATAACATTGGAGCAGCAGAGCAGACTCCCAAATCAGTGAAATTATGAATTATATTACCATACTATTCAAAAGAGCAACTCCACGAAAATGGATTTTAACCCAAAAAACACAAGCATAAAAAAGTGCTTATTTTTGCAATTAGAGAAAGTAATATAATTAATCATGCATACCCACCCGGCTTGACGTCCTTGTAAACAAAGTTCTCCAAGCCATATATGAACTCCCCTGAGTGTACGCCTGCATCCCCATGATAGCAGTAACCAAAATGCAAGGTATTTATAATAAGACTGTTGAAGAAAGTTGCCTTTCATTCAATATGCAACATACACTTAAACATAATTCATTGAATCAACTCTCATCTAACAAGCCAACTGAAATGAGATCATACTGAACTCATCTATTTCTAAATAAACAGGTTAGTTCAGCACAATTTCAGTTCAGAATGTTTCTTAAAAAAAAAATTCCTGCAGTTCTATTTCTATCACTTAAATACAAGATGAATAAATTTTATTTCATCAATTTAGGAGTTAAGATATTCTTTATAATGCATAATTTGTAAAATCAGAGAGCAGCATATCAACTATAGCTAATGTTTTACTGATTTCATAAACAATAAATATCCCTAAACAAAATCTGTTTATACCTTGTTTCTGCATGGTGAAAGATGAAAAACTGGCAAGGCATAGATCTAGCTTTGATTCTACTACACAGGAATTTAGATAATTTAAGTATCCAAAAAGAACGACAATTTCTTGAAAGGAAAAGGATTCTATCGCTAGGGACATGGAAGATTTGGAAAACCAAGAAAAATGACTAAGCTACAAGGATTTTTAATAATACTACATAAATTATACTGACCAAATCTGGCCCAGGAAAAGAGACAAGAAAATGCAATTCTCTCCCCTTACAGACTATGGGTGAGGAATACTACATACACTCTCAGACATGGCTGATGTGTTGGTTGGTTTTACTAAACTGTTTTTTTAATCCTTTCTCTTTTAAAATCTTTGTTATAAGGAATGTTCATTTCTCTAAATTGAGGAGGAGGAAGGGGATATTTTCTGTAATGAAGGTGATATAAAAATACATCAATAAAAATAAGATTTAAAAAAAAAGAATGGCACAATTCTCTCCTTCTCTCTAAGCCTACACATCACCATCTTCAGCCATCCCTCTAAGCTGAAGACTTCAAACCATACTTTACTGAGATGCCACTAGCCATGAACTCACTCTTTTCCCCTTTATTCTATACCTCAAAGACCCCTAACATCGCCCATTCTCTAGTCTTTCACTTCAGTTTCTAATGAAGGAGTCCTTCTCTTAGTCTCCATTAAAAACCATTTCAAAACAATCATTAAAAAGACAACAGTGACAAAAAAGGGCCACCAGGGCTTCATCAATAAAAGATCATCTTGATTCCCTTTTTGACAGAATTACTAAATAATATGGATACAGTATGCCTAGATTTTAGCCAAGCTTTTGATAAAGAATCTAATACAATTACTGTGGGAAAAAAAAAGAAAAAACATGGATTAAACAATAATACAAATAGGTGAGCTCTAAATTGGTTAGAGATGGCTGGACTCAAAGAACAGAATTTATTAACTACACAGCAAGAGGTCACAAGTGGAATATTTCAGAGAGCTGTGCTTGGACCTATGCTATTTAATAGTTTTATCAATGACTTAGATAAAGGCAGAGATAGTATGGTAATCTAATTTGCAGATGACAGAAAATTAGGAGGAAGACGTAATACACTGAACCACAGAATCAGCCAAATGATACGGCAACCAAAAA
>CM053624.1:112654076-112678606 GCA_028646595.1 Phalanger gymnotis
AAAAAAAAAAAAGTACAATTGACCAAATGAGAAAGAGGCACAAAAATTCACTGAGGAGGACTACTTAAAAAAGTAAAGTAGGCCAAGGAAACAGGAGTAGATGACCTAATAGAAGAAAACAATTCATTAAAAATTAGAACTGGGCAAGTGGAAGCAAATGACTCCATGAGATAGCAAGAATCAGCCCAACAGAACCAAAAGAATGAAAAAATAGAAGAAAATGTAAAATACTTCACTAGTAAAACAACTGACCTGGAAAACAGATACAGGAGAGACAATTTAAAAATTACTGGTCTACCTGAAAATCATGATAAAAAAAGAAGCTAGAAAGCACCTTTCAGGAAATCATTAAGGAAAACTGAGCTGCGGTCCTAGAGCCAGAAGGTAAAATAGTCATTGAAAGAATCCATCAATCCCCTCTTGAAAGAGATCCCAAATTGAAAACTCCAGGAATATTGTAACCAAATTCCAAAATTACCAGGTCAAAGAGAAAATACTGCAAGCAGCCAGAAAGAAACAATTTAAATATCATAGAACCACCGTAAGGATTACATAAGATCTTGCAGCTTCTACATTAAACTACTGAAGGGCATGGAATACAATATTTATTCCATAGGGCAAAGGAGCTTGGATTACAACCAAGGATCAACTACTCAGTGAAAATGAGCATAATCTTTCAGAGAAGGAGATGGATGTTCAACAAAGTAAGGGACTTCTAAACCTTCCTGATGAGAAGACCAGAGGCTCAACAGAAAGTCTGATCTTCAAATACAAGGTTCAAGAGAAGCATAAAAAGGTAAACAGGAAAGAAAAAAAAACAACATGCTATTAATAATCAGGGCAAACTATTTACATCTCTAGAAGGGAAGATAACACATAACTCTTGAGAACTGTATCATTATTATGACATTTAAAATGGCTATACATAGACAGAGGGTGTGAGTATAAGCTGACTTTGACATGATGATAAAAAAAATCTAAGCAGTGAAAAGGGATCGTACTGGGAGAAGAGGAAAGGGTAAACTACATCACATAAAAAGGTACAAAAACCTACTACAGTAGAGGGAAAGAAGAGAGGAAACGAGCATTGTTTGAACCTTACTCTCACCAGATTTGGCTCAAAGAGGGAATAACACGATCAGTCAGACACAGAATCTAACTTATCCTATAGGAAATAGAAGAGGAAAGGGGAAAGAAAAGGGAGGGGATAGAGAGAAGGGAGAGAAGAAGTAGTAAACAGTAAAGGGAAAGAAAAGAGAAGAAAACTAAAAATAAATTAATTAATTATTAAAAAAAAATAATAAAGGTCTTTTTTCATTAATACAGCTCAAGTAGTAACAATAAAGTAAGTTTTACTTTCTAAGTTTTGGTCAATACTATCCAGCAACAAAATTCCTTTTGGTTTTATAATACAGATATACCTTTTCAAATTATACAAAATGACTATCTTTCGTTCTAAATGGTTAAGTCACTCATTTTTCATGTTCCTTCTCCCAAACTTAAAGGCATCAGAAGTCTTAATTGTAGGAGCTGTAGCATTTAGGGGCCTTAATTCCAAAAATGCCCTTACGCACATATAGAAAGTAGAATACATATGTGCTTTAAGAGTGTCAACTAAAATGTCAATTCCCAAGATAAAAGAATTACCATGCATATCTTTACAACACAGTAGAAATGTTTAATCTTTTTCCTTAAAAATCTCCATATATTATAATCTCCAACTATTTATCTCTTGCAAGGTATGACGTATATTTTTGAAGGTGAGAAGGGAATAAAAGGAACTTTCGAGGTATAATATTAACATACTATGACTATAGGAAAAATACGTTTGATTTGTTTACTGTTATACAAAAAGAATAGAATTCCAAAGTTTTCCAAGTTATTCTTCCTTCCATTGATTCAGAGAATGTTAAAACTGAAAGAGGCCTCAGAGGAAAGGTTGTTAACATTTTCCACCATGGAGCCCTTTGGTAACCCAGTAAAGCCTATGGAACTCATCTAAGAGTAATGTCTTTAAATGCATAAAATAAAATACATAGTATTACGAAGGAAACCAATTACACTGAAATATATTTATCGATTTTTTTTAAATGCAAAACACCAGGTTAAGAAGCTCTGATTTCAAAAATGTGGAAATTCTGGTCACACAAGTAGTAAACTGCAGAATCAGGCCACAAGTCCTTCCTGACATTAATACTAGGGCTCTTTCCATAATACCAAGTTAGAGTACTTTAGAAAAAGTACTGAAAGATAGAAGTTAATTCTAATGAAGCAAAATTAAGTCATTTAGGGATAATATGTGTAGGAATAGACATATTCACTTGACAAAAAAAAAGGATTTAAAAAAATATTACTGTACTTGGGAAATAAGTGAGAACAACATATAAAAAGTAAGTTACCCAAGTGAGAACTAAACATATAAAAAGTTATCTTACAGTCAGAAAAAAAAAATCTAAGTTGCTAAAGAAAGTTGAAAGGAAAAAACTCAATTTTTTTCAAAAAATTTAAGAGTACTAAAGTTTAGGGTTTTCTTGCATTTGAGGAAAACCTGTACTTAAATATTTTAATAATAATAGCATTTTACAGCGCTTTAAATCTTACAAAGCACTTTATATGTTATCTCATTTGATCTTCACAACAACTGTATGAACTAGGTGCTATCATGACCTTCCTTTTGAGGAAACTGTAGCTGAAAGCAATTCGATGTCCCAGGGTCAAAAAGCTAAGTAACCATTAAACAGGATATAAACTCAGGTTTTCCTGACTTAAAAGTCCAGCCTTCTTTCAATTGGGCAATGTGGCTGCCTTGCCTGCTCATGTTATAAAGAGAAAATACTTGGCACCAAAAGTGCCAACACCAAGAATAACAAGTCACATTTCTATAGTGCTTTCAAGGTCTACAACACATTTTCCTCATACCAACCCTATAAGATAGGTTTAATGAACAAGCATATTCAATATCATGGCAGATTTCCCCCATTTCATTAATGACATACTTTATGCCTGAGGCTAGAAAAAGAAATCACACTAACAAAAAAAATCTACTTTTATTCAATTCTGGACAACCAACTCCAGACCAAAATGTATGACAACTACATTAGCATTTTATAATTAAGAAGTCTTCTTCCAATAATGAAATATAGAAAAATGATGCCATATGTTAGTACTTGCCACACAGTACCACCTTAGGTTTAACTGGAAACTGGAAACAGAAAGAAAAAAGTTTTCCCTCTCTTACCAGTCCTAGTGCCTTCTTTCTGTAAATAAAGTTTTCTTCTCACTCCAACCTTATCTTCCCCAAAGCAATGGAAAATATTTACCACATACAGAATTTTTCTAGATTAGAAAGAAACAACTCGAAGGAAGGCAATGAAAAGCCAAAAACTGAACAACACATAATTTAAGAACATCCAGGACAATGACAAAGAGAGAGCCAGTTTGCAATAAAATAACAGAGTTGCCTTAATATTACCCATTTTGTCTTAGAGTGATGTCATCATGGCAAAGAATTTAATTACATTATTTTCAGGAACTTAGGTGACTATCAAACAAGCCCTAGCTTTTTCTGTAAAACAAAGAGGCCTGCAAGAATAAAAATCAGTTCTAAAAAGGTTATTTAAGGTACATTTAAGCTTACCCAAAAAAATTCAAGCTGCTATAATATCCATTTTTTTAATGCCATTCTCAAAGGAAACCTATCATGACTTCTTGAGGCAAAAGACTGAGGAGAAAAATGGCCTTTTTGCAGGAAACCTGAGTTTATGAAAAGTGACAGATTATCACAAATACCTTTCTCAGCAGCTTTTTGTAAGGCTTCTTCAATTCTTGATAGATCTCTCTGTTTAATTTCCTGCAGGTATTTTTCTTCTTTTCCAGCATCATATTTAATACCTAAAGATATAACATTTATTTTAACATCACATTTACAGTACAATTAAATGAAAACACTTGTAGGCCAGAAACAAATTTATTATGCATGCAAATTTTTAAAGACAATTCAAAAATAAAATACTAAAAGGGAACTTAAGTAAGAAAAACCATTGCCTTTAATGAGAAATTTACATAGAAGCACTCAAAAAAAAAGATTGTATACAAACTGAAAGTCTTTTTTCCACAAAATTAAGTTAAACCTATTTATTTTATCTTAATGAAAATCTTAATAAAATACATTTATTAGTAGAGAATAATTATGATAAATAATTCAAATAGCTTTGCCTGGTAAAAGGTAAAAATATCTCATATTTGTAACTAGTTCCTTTGTATGATCTTCTATTTTGCTATTTGTTAGTTCTTCTACAGAACTAACAATGTTTCTAATTCACTGTGATAGAAATCAACAGTTAAATAATAAAATAACTTACTAGCTCCAGGGACAACGAGTAGGTACAATCCTTCTAATGTTGCAACAACTGCTTCCCCATACAAATTCTTCCAAGGAATCTTCAAAGTAAGTTTATCTAAAGAAAAATAATTTCAACCTTAAAATTCTAAACTATTGAAATGATACACATGTCTAAATCTTCACTGAAGAAAAAACAGATCCTCTCTTTTTGCTGACAATGCTGCCCTCAACATGGCAAACATCTCCAAAACCCACAGAGCATACTCCAAGAAATAAGGCAAGCATCAGTCTCACTAAGTGTCAGAGTACAAGAAGGACAAGGATTCACTATACACTCAGGAAAAAAAAAAGAGAGAAAGAGCTCTAATCAGAAGCAAAGGGGCTATCAAAGTCAAACAGACAATTTCCTGGAAAAAGACTATGATAGGACCATTTCTAAAGGCATGTTGACACAGTTAGAAGCCACAAGGAAACTGTACCAATGGCTTATTTTATGCATTTTACCATTATTCTGAGAAAAGATGCAAAAGCTCAATGCAAAAAGGACCCATTACGCAAAAAAGGTCAAAATCCCTGTTCTAGAGGGAATAAAAAATTAAGGCAATTAGGACCACTTCGAAGAATTCTACACTAAGAAATCAACCTATATTTATAAGACAAGAGAGATACAGATATTTAGTAGTTGATATGAAAAAGATCTGGGGGTCTTAGTAGACTGGAAATGCAATACAAGTCCAAAGTGCAAAGCAGCAGTGAAAGAAAACATTAATGAGATCTTGGGCTACACTGAGAGGTACAGTGTCAAGAACAGGGGAGGTGATGGTACCACCATATATGGAAGGTTACATCAGTTCTACATCCCTAATGTTAGGAAAGACAATCTGTAGAGAATCCAAAGAAGGTTAACCATAATAGAGAAGTTCCTAAATATCATGTCATATGAGGACTACTTGGGTGAACTGCGGATTTTCAATCTGGAGAATAAAAATTTTAGGAGAGGACGTGATAAGGGTCCTTCAAGTATCCGAAGATCTTTATGAAAGGTTTGTTCTTGCTTGGCTCCTGAGGAATATACAGACAGAAAAGAAAAAGTCCCTGCCCTTAAGGAATATATTCCATTGGGCACTGAAGAGGAGATTCTTTTTCGGTTTCAAGTTGGACTAGAAAGCCTTTGAGGTCTCTTCCAAGTTTTTATGATTCTCTGAATCTTAGTTTAAACAGCCTATTGGGAGATTACTTCAATTCAGACTTCGACTTATTTATGAAGTATCATAGGGTAACAGTTTTACAAGAAAAAAAGAATGCCAACTTACCAAAATTCTTCTTCTATATGAAACTGCTACATAATAAAACAGAAGTGAGAAAAGCTAAACAAAACATTTTTTAAAAAAATAGAAAAAAAGAAAAAAGGCTATATTTAAAGCTGCAGCAGCTTAGATTCAAATTCTATTATTTTTTCATTATGAAAAGTGAAAAAGTCTATCTCCTGAAAATGTAGGATCAAATAAAAAATGAAATTATAAGAGGGCAGGTTACTGTGGCACAGTCATATCACAATAAAAATTTCAAAGTGTTTGTTTTGTCTCACTTTGTAGAACATTTTTCCATACTCTATTCCATCAACTCATGTCCAAAAAAGACTAAAATATGCTGTTTTCTCAAACAATAATTAGAATTTGCCTAGGACCCTTCAGAATTATGGTTGAAATTTTTAAAAGAATGGAGTACAGAACTAGAACTATTTAACTAAAGTCTGAGAACAGTTCAAGTAAAATTTGGAAATCTTACCTATTTGTCCAGCTTTTACTTTAAACGGAACATCCAATTCACTCTTAAGAAGGAAAAGAAATAAGATCAATCTTATTTATAAAACAAAATTTCAAAAGTTTAAAAATCATTTAAATCAACAACAAAAAAGACAACACTATCTGTGGAAAATTTTAAAACCAAAATGTTTAGGTTTTATTCATTATAAGAGATATTTTATAGTCAGTGAAAACAGAAGTTATTAAAGATAAGGATTAGATAAGGATAGAATTATTAAAGACTGATTAAGATGGGTACTGGAACTATGGTTTCATTGATACAAGAAATTCCCAGGTAACAAAACTCCCTGTACCAATGTAGGTTGGCAAGTTGTAGTCTTAGAGAGGTACCTAGAGCACTGAGAGATTAAGTCCCTTGCCCAGGGTCACACAGCCAGTATGCCTATGAGGTGTAGCAACTATGTCATGTGGGCTTTCATACACGGTATTAAAATCAGAGAACATTTTGGAGCTAGAAGCAATGTTACATATTTTATTTTTTATCCAACTAAAATGATGATTAGAAAGTAAAATAATTGTTTAAAAGGATCAAGTTCTAAAAGACTTTACAACATTAAAAGTGTATTGTTAACTGTCCATTTGATTTATTAACTAAAATGAAAAACTATTACAAATTCACTACTCTTGGAAAACTGTACCAATTATGAAAGAGAAATCAATTTAATTTTAATGGAACAGATAGCCACTGCTTCTTTGCAATGCACTCTGTGACAGGAAGAAATATCTTTGCATAAATAAACTGAAAATAATGACTCAATAAATCTGGAAAGAAATAACAGATTCCAAATACTGTTCATAAACCAAGTTTTAATTTAGATAACTTAGTGACTAATGCTGGTCAAACATAATCTTGAATTTATCTAGTATCCAAAATACCAAGAAGTTCAAATAACCAGGATATTTCAACATAATTAACATGAGAAATGATGTTCAGAATCGTCATCTAAGATGCTGTAAAATACTGAAATGCCATATGAATAAAAAAGTGTATCATATAAGGATAGTTTTGTTGTGGAGCATACTTTGCCACATTCTTATACTTTTATAGATAAGCTAACAGTACATTAAAACATTCAACCAGTCAGAACATTCCATTCCTCAACTATTCTAAATAGCTGAGAATTTACTCAAAAATTCCAAGAACATTTTAAGGGAAGAAAAGTCTTTATTTTAGTCAATAAAATAATCCTAGCTCAGAAGAGAGCATTTTATCTGAAGAAAAGAATCTATGAATCTTTATCACTAACAAGTACACATACAAACATATCCCACATATATTAGTATTTATATTGTGTGCACATCCTTACCTAAGAAAAACCTCCACATAAATTCAAGAATTTTCACACCATACAGGGCAGAAAGTTAACAGGCAAAAAGCAAATCTTCCCCCCTCAATCAATATAAAGAACTCAAAAAAGCACAATATTTGCTAATAACTAAGGGCTGGCATTTATAGAGCATATTTGATCCTCACAACAGCACTGTAAGGGAGGAGCTATTAATTATTAAACTCTATTTTAGATAGGGGGAAATTGAAGTGGAAAGAAGTTATATGACTTGCCCAAGGTCACATGGAGCCACAATTTGAACACAGGTTCTCTGATTCCAGATACTGTGTTCTTTTCACCATATCTTGTTTATATTAATTTATTCATTAAATTATTTTAAATAGATGGAGCAAAATCAATTTTCAGTCTAACACTTATCCAAATAATACTTAATTCTGAATTAACATAAGTGAGATGAAAAAAGTTTTACTTGAAATATACAAAAAAAAATTTGGCTTTAGGGACTAAGTTCTACTACTAGAATAGTTAGAATCCATGAATGACTTCTCCTTAACAAAATTCACTGTAAATTCCATGCACAATAATCATCCTCAAATCAACTAGCCCCAAAATTAAGTATATACACAACCATGCAGTAAGAAGCACCTCTCAGATGCTCTTAGATTTTTCAGTGACATAGGAAAGAAGCTTAGTAACCACATAGTTAGAAAGATTTTTTCTTATGTGACTTAATCATAATAAAGTAATAAAGGCACTAGTCAATGGTTAGATGTAACTGTAATTCTGTTATTTTATCATTCTCTAACTTAACAATAAATAATCTTTTTGTCCTTTATTTAAATCTGGATTGCTCCCTAATTTCCAAAAATCAAACTCATGAAATACAACTGCTTAAACTGAATGTTAAGAAATAAAGCAAATGAAATTTCAATAGCACTAAACTTTAGTCTTCTTTCTTATTTATTTTTTCACTGGAACCACACTGGAACAGAAAGAAGTACTCTCTCCCTCTGTGACATATAAGGAAAACCCCAGGTCAATCCTAAAATTTTCCTACAACACATTTAAATTTGGCATTAAATGGCATTCACTTAGTGCTTTGAAGTCTGCAAAAAGATTTACATATATTATCTCACCAACCTGGTTTATACAATAAGTGTCTACCTGTGAGGTTAGACACTATAATTACAATAATCCCCACTTTAGATGAGGCAAGTTAAACTCAGAGGTTATATGGTTAAATGGTCACAAAGCTAGTAACAATAGGAGGCAGCATTTGAATCCAGGTCTTCCTGACTCCAAGTTCAGCACATTATCCCATTATGCCAGCAGTATCAAACTCAATTAGAAATTCAGGGCTCTATTTTGTGCATAAGACTCCCTGTAGGCTGCATACCGACTTTGTTTTAAAACATAATGTGCTTTATTGTATTATTACGTATTTTGTCAACTATTTCCCAACTACATTTTAATCTTGTTTGGGTCACACTGGGGAGTGCTGTGATCCAACTATCTGATACCTCCACATTATACCAACCACACTACTGTTTTAAAGACATGGAACATGTCACTTGCTTTCATTTTGTTTGGTTAGGCATCTGGCAACCAAGTTATTTTTAAGAACTAGCAAGTTATTTTTCGGAACTTAACTAAGAGGAGTTGGCTCATTCAAAAATACTTACCAGAGCATTTTCTTTTATTTGCAGGTTATCTAAGGCCACACTACCTAAAAAACAAATTAGAAAAGTGAGAGGGAAAATAGTATAAAGTTAGCATACCAGCCAATTTTAATATCCATCACTAATATTAAGAGGTGGTGACGGTGTCAAATTATAGAATGGACAGAACTCAGGACAGGAGAAATACCAAACTACTTAAGTTGTTTGATACTAAGGGAAAATTTGGGATCTCCTTCATTGGAAAGTCAGAACCCAAGAATTCCAAATGGTTTATGTACAAGTGGAAGATAAGAATGTTTTAAAAAAAAGGGGAAAAAAAAGCTAATACAGACAAGAGAACAAATAGCGCAGGGGTTCTTAAACTGAGGGTTTGTGAATTTACTTTTTTTTTTATTTTGATAACTGTATCGTGATGTCACTGCAATCCTTCGTAATCTTATATATTTTATTGCATGTGTTTAAAAGCACTATTCTGAAAAGGTGTCCATAGGCTTCACCAAACTACCAAGGGATCTGTGACTTTAAAAAGTTTAAGAACCTTTGATCTATTTCAAGGCCTTCCTTCATCAAAGGACACCTATGGAACTCATTTACAATTTCAGCTTATATAATAAAACACTACTTGTTAATATAAATTACTGCTTCTTTTTTTCACCTGAAATTACATCTTTCACACTCAAGAGTATCTACATCTTATTTTTGGTACTCCAAAATCCACTAAACCACACCAAATTATAATTCACTTTAATTCAGATGTCATTAAAGTATGGTAGCATTGAGATGTTTTCCCCTGATTTAAAATACTGATGTTGCTATGCCTATTTTTAATATCTCTTTAGAAAACTACAATTGGCACTAATTTTTGTTTTCATATGGACTAGACACAAGTTTCTTTAGATTAAATTCTGATATCAGCTTAGACAAATACAATCATTCAGATCCCACTGTATCCAATCATAACACCCTTATGCCCACTACCTTAAGGTGGCAAAGGAAATTAGAAATTTGGCATCCTAAATTAGAGGATATCTAAATCAATTACAAATGATGAAAGCCATGTTTCAAATTATTCATTTTGGTTCAACAGGCTTATGAGTGCCTTTTGAAACTTATTAGCAATTTAATTTGGTTCTTCAGTCAATAGTCACTTAAATTATACCAAAATGATGAAATCGTGTATTTTCTTATAAATCTCAGTTCCTAAAACAGAACAGTAATAGGCCCTAAGTGGGAATGCAATGCAGGCAACTATAATGTCAATGTGACTACATTTTTTTCCTTAGACAAAATGTAGAATCAATCTACCTGACCTAAAAACAAAAGAAAATGTCTTTTGCCAACCCACAATCTAGCAACTGCTTGTTTCCTCTATAACAAATATAAATGTTATCTAACTAAACACTAAGTGTAGCATTCATTCTATAGGTTATTTTATTTGCAGTGTAGGAGGAGACACCTGTTCTCACACAAGTAAAAGGAAGGCACAGCCATAGATTAGATTAGCACCTGGAACTCAAGTTCATTCTAAAATAAAAGTTAAGTTAAACTTAACTTGGTCAAGTCTTAACACCAAAACAATTCAATGACATCTAACTAACAAAATGTAAAACTGCAAATAATTCATGAAATACTTAACAAAATGAGACCAGACCAAATCAGGCATTTTGAAATTAATCAAACACCTAAAAATATGAAGAAAATGATTTCAATTTCAGTTATCTATTTTGGGCTAAATCAAGTAAACGATTCTTTAAAAAGTGCATATAAAAGGTACTACAATCATTAAATGGTAATACCTGGGCTAGAACCCACCTGTCTCCTGACACTCTGGAGCTTAACTCAAAATTATATGGAAAGAAGTTGCTTGTCCTGATTCAGTCAATCAGAAAACATTTCTTGAACACCTACGTTGGCCCAGGCACCATGACAGCCCACTGGGATGCTAATACAGTAAATCAAACAACAGCAATTCACAAGAAAGCTTGCAAATTGTACTTATTAGAATATGAGGAAAAGTAGTAGAGTAGGGGTCAGATCTGATATCTAGTCCTAACTGTGGACATCAACTACCTGTGTCATATATGGTAAATCAATTAAAACTCTCCAGGCCTCAGTTTTCTCATCTGCAAAATTATGGAATTAGATTACATAATTAAATTCATGTGGTCCCTAGGTAAATATTGACCAATGCATGTCCACGTATTTTATAGCTTTTGTATCTATTTTGAATGATTTTTTTTTCTTTTTAGCTCTTCTGCTGAATTTTGTTATATATAAGAATGCTTTTATTTTAAATCTGGCAATAGTCATTTCAAATAATTACACTTGATTCATTAGGGTTCTGTAAACATATCATCATATCATAGTATTATCTACAAAAAGTGATCATTTTTGTTTTCATTCTGCCTCTACTTATTCCCTCAGTTTCTTTTTCTTGGCTTATTACTACAAATAGCATTTCTCTGTGTTAAACAGTAGTGGTGAGCAAGCATTTTTTCTTTATGTTAGCTGCTCCTAACTCCTGCAATGAAAATTCCATTCAAAATAACTAAAGAAGCTATAAAATATCTGGAAGTATATCTATCAAGATTAACCCAAGGAGTCAACTCTCTTTGCAAAATAAAGATAAATGATTTGAAAAATGTTAAGTGTTCATGGATAGGTTGAGCAAACATAATAAAAATGACACTATGACCTAAATTATTTTACTTATTCAGTGCTATACCAATCTAAATCCCAAAAGAATATTTGATAGATTTAGAAAAAAAATAATAAAATTCATATGGAGAAATAAAAGATCAAGACAATCAAAGGTAATAGTGATAAAAACTGGCAAGGAAAAGGGTGAATCAGTGCCACATCTCGAACTGTTCTACAAAGTTGTAATCATTACAACAAACTGTTACTGATTTAAAGGTGAACAAAGGGAGGTATGGTGTGAGAAAATTGACTGTTGGAAAAAATTAGGTATGTAAAACAGGGAAGCAACTAAACATGGTAGCACAGTGTCTGATAAAACGTATTAAAGATCTCAATTACTGGTAGAAAGACTCATCATTCAATAAAAACTGAACACAAGTAATTAGAGAAATGTAAATTAAAGCAACTCTGAAGTTCCACCTCCCTTCTATATCAGATTGACAAAGATGAAAAAAGAGAATGATGACAAATTTTAGAGGGGCTGTGAAACAAAGAAGTACACCGACGCACTGCTGATAGAGCAGTGAACTGGTCCAGTCATTATGGAAAGCAATTTGGATCTAGACCTGAAAGTTACCAAAACTGTTCATACCCTCTGACAAAGCTGTATCAGCACTTGACCTATAACCCAAAGATATCAAAGAAAAAGAAAAAGAAAAAGGATACATACGTACAAAAACACTTTTATCAGCTTTCTTCCTGACAACCATGAAATTGGAAACTAAGAGGGTGTCTTCCTATAGGGGAATAGCTAATCACTGCCTTCTTAAATCTCTAGTCTGACTTCCAACCTTACCATCCAACCAAAACTTGTTGTCTCCAAAGTTACAAAGAGCGCTTAGTTGAAAAAATCTATTGGCCTTCTTTAAATCCTCATCCTTCTTGACCTTTCTCTCATCTTTTTGATCTCCTTGACCTTTTTGATCAATCTCTTTTCCTTGGTATTTTTTTCTCCAGGTTTTTGAGACATTACTCTCTAATGGTTCTCCTACCTAACTGTTCCTTCCAACTGTCCTTTATAGGATCTTCGTCCTAGTCATGCTTGCCAAATGTAGGTATCCCACAGGACTAAGTATTGGGCCCACCTCTCTTCTCCCTCTGTACTATTTCACTTAGTAATCTCAACAACCCCCATCTCAATGATGAGGATGTCAAATCTACTTATTTATACTAATACCCCTCTCTGCTAGCCTCCAGTCGCATATCTCCAATTGCCAACTGGACATCTCAATATGGATGTCTTGTAAACATTTTAAACTCAATGTGTCCAAAACTGAACTCATTATCTTTTCCCCAAAACCCTCCCCGTTTCTAAACTTCCATATTACTATCAAGGATACCACTAACCTCCCAATCCCTAACCTACATATCATCTTCAACTCCTCATCCTCTCATACTACCCATATGTAATCTGTTGCCAAAGCTTGTTGATTTTACCTTTATAGCATCCCTCAGATACACTGACTTCTCTCCTCTCACACTGTGACCACCTTGGTACAGGCCCTCATGGATTATTGCAATATTCTTCTGGTTGACTGATCAGCCTGCCACAAGTCTCTCCCCACTCCAAGTCCATTCTCTACTCAACTATCAAAGTGATTTTCCCCCAAGTGCAGGCCCAGACTAAGTTAACTCCCCTACTCAATTAATTCCAGTGGTTCCCTATTACCTAAAAGGTAAAAGGCCGACCATTTTGCTGCCTCACTTAAATCCAATTCACAAGCAAGTCAAGACATCACCTTTGTAATGTCACTGGCACTCTACAAGAACAAAGGGTTAACAACAGCAACGACCCGTATTCTTAATAGCTAATAATAGCTAACATTTATATAGCACCTATTATACACCAGGTATTGTGCTAAACACTTTAGAATTCTTATCTCATTTGTTCCTAACAAAAACTCTAGGAGGTTTGCTTTATTTTTTACAGATAAGGAAACTGAGGCAGAGGTTAAGTGACTTGCCCAGGGTAATGAAGCTAGTAAGCTAATTCTAGGCCTGACACTCTATCCACTGTACCACACCATTACCCCATTCTCCAGACAGTCTTCAATCCAGTGACACGGGCCTCCTGGTGGTTCCATGAGCAAGGCCCTCCATCTTCACTCCAGGTATTTTCAGTGACTGTCTTCCCATGACTATAACATTCTTCCTCATCTCCATCTCCTGGTTTTTCTGGATTCCTTCAAGTCTCAACTAAAATCCCTTCTTCTACAGGAAACCTTTTATTCCTAGTTCCTTCCTTCTATGATTACCTCCAATTTAGCCTATACTTAATGCTTTATTGGCAATTTTTGTTTCAGTCATGTCTCACTCTGACTCCATTTTGGGATTTTCTTGACAAAGATAATGGAGTGATTTACCATTTCCTTCTTCAGCTCAATTTACAGATAAGGAACTTAGGCAAACAGGGTTAAGTGACTTGCTGAGGGTCACACAGCTAATAAGTATCTGAGGCTAGATTTGAACTCAGGAAGAGAAGAAGTCTTCCTGATTCCAAGCCCAGCTATTGATTGCACCACCTAGATGCCCTTTATACACAATAATCATCGATAATAGTTTGGTGAATTAAACAAAAATGTTTCTTGGATCTTCTACCTTGTTTGAAGAATGATTGAGTTCAACAGTACTGAGTGAAATTTTAAAAGTTGGTGGGGCAAGCAAATGGAGATTAGAGTCAACTTGATTTCCAAAATGAATGTATTGTTTGAATCATATCAATTTGACATAATTGCTATAAATAATTCAAGAATATAAAAGAAAACTTCACCTAATAGAAGGATGGTTCAAACTAATTGTGAAGAGACAAAGAAGTTAATGGAATTGCCCTTACTATCTAAAGGCAATTAAGAAATACCATTTCTCTTACTATTCGTGATTTGGAGAATTCTTTCACATGGTTTTAACAGTATGCAATTCTTCATTTGAGAATTGCTTATTCGTAGCCTTGGACCACTTACTTTCAACACGAAATGCCTTAAAACACATCCAAGCCAACACAACTAAATCCAAGTCACATCTTTGTTTTCTGACATATGCTTTGAGCTATGTATTACTCTTGAAAACAATTATTTCCTGGACACACCTCAAATTGCTAAAGGTGGAACAATTTCCTGGCACTAGCTGAACAAAACCTGATAAACCTTCAAACTTGTATGGGCAGCAACATGTTCACCATCAGCCACTTTTCTAAATCATTTAAAACATTTAATATCAACCAAGCCATCAGGAGATCTGACAGTGTAATTGTAATTTTTTTAAAAAATATTTCTATGAGGGCTCTCTTAGCTTTGTAGTATTAATATTGTACAGAATTTTCCAACTATGAAATCAGTGAACACATAAAAGGAAAACAAGGCTAAGCTGTAATATAAAAGCTAGATTACTCTAACTAAAATATCTGCAATGGAAAAACTTAGGATGGGGAAAGATAAAAACTGTAAATTTTACAGGGACAGAATTTCATTCAAAACATTCTGACTTTAGTCAGTGAGTGGGATCGTGAGGACCTCTCATGAAATCATGAAATCTAAATCTCAACCTTTCTGTAAATTGAATGGGATCAGCATGGCTCAGGGCTTCTGACTGACAGCTAGATCTAAGTTTCGAGTTACTGAGAGATCACTTGACTAATAGGAATCCAGAATTTAGAGTAGCTGGACCCACTTCCTCCCCACTACCACCTCAGCATGAGCCTTGGCAAATAAGGAAAAAGATGTTTTACACTTCCTTGTTCCTAGGTTAGAATTCTCTTGAGATTATGAGCTTGAACTCCACCAATGAGGGTGAAGGTCAGTGGTGGGAGGAGGATGGAACCTCTAAGGCATATAGTCACACGTCACTTCCTGTACTGCACCTCTCCTACTAGCTCGCTGCTGGTAGTGATGATGCCCTTTTTCATGAGATCATAATAAAGAAGTTTTCTGTTTCTACCTGGAGAAACCTCTGTTGGTTTTTTTTTTAATTAAATGCTGGGTGGTCTCACCCCACACAGTCAGGAATTTATTTATGTACATAAGCTTAGTGTGAAAATTCCCACAACTATTAGTGCACCTCTTCTAAAAAATGACTTGTCTTCAAACAGTAAGATTATGTCCATGCTAATATCTCCCGGCTTCATTCACTCCACACACTAATCTCATTTTTTTCATCTTTCCAATTATTTGGTACTCTTATATAGCACCAAAGTTAATTATGTAAGAATATCACTTTACATTTACACAGCACTTCATTTTACTACGTGATCTTATATATGTCCATCTCGATTCATTTTAATCAACAAGCATTTATTAAGTGCCTCTCTATACCAGGCAATGTGTTAGGTACTAGAAATACAAAGAATGGAAGGGCTCACATTTTATAGAGGAGACAGAATATACACACATAAACATATGCAATGCATAAACAAGATAAAATACAAGGTAACTGGGGGAGGGGATGCACTAGCAGCTGGGTTACCGCAAAAGGTTTCCTATAGGAAGTAGTACCTGAGATGAGCTTTGAAGGAAACTAGGAATTCCAAAAGACAACAATGAGAAGGATGCATGTTCTAGGCACAAGGGAGAGTGTGAAAATGCATGGATATTTGAGATGGAGTGTTGTATATGAGAAACAAGAAAAAGGCCAATTTGGCTGGATCAAAAAATTTGCAAAGAGAAGTATTTTAGAATAATGATAGAAAGGAAAGTTGGTACTAAGTTATAAATGACTTGAAATTCCAAACAGAAGAGCTTATACTAGATTCCAGAATGGCAGTAACATGAAGTCACTAAAATTTACTGAGCTGACTCTGTCAGAAAAGTGATTAAGAATTATTACCTTGGTGGATGTGTGAAACATAGTTTGGAGAGGGGAGAGACTTCAGGAAAGGTTAATTAGAAGGCTACTACAATAAGAGCCCAGCAGATGAGAAGGAAGCTGGTGATGTGTATGTCAAGAATAAGCCAGATGTGAGAAATGTGAAGATCTGGCAATTGCTTCAGAGGGCTCTACAGCTCCTGCCTCCTCGGCAGCCAAAGCTACTGAAGATCCTTAATAAGAAAGTTCTAGATGCCACAGTCCTTAGCACTATCAAATGGTTCAACATCCGAACTGGAAATGGTTTTATAAAGAGAAATAATATTAAAGAAGATGCATTGCCATCTGCTTTGCTGCTGCACCCTAAGGATCATGGGACCTTTCTATCTAACTTGCAGTTAAACTCTGTGTGCATGTGTGTGCATGTGTGTGTGCGTGCATGTTATGTGTGTGTGCGTGCGTGTGTGCATGTGTGTGTGCGTGTGACAGAGACAGACAGACAGAGAGATATAGAGACAGAGTGAGCATTTATTAGTACTTATTATGTGGCCAAAAAGGAATGGAGGCGGTATTAGGGTGGGGAGAAGGAAAGAGTACAAGGCCACTTTTCTGGTGAGGAGAAAAAAATGTCTGGAAAGATAGTTGGGAATGGAGTGAGAACAAATGAATGGAGTACCTCAAGAAATGGTGGCCTAAGGTCACCAATCAGGAGAAGGAGCCCCAAGGCAGAGATACCTCCAGGGTAAGAAGATTGGTGGAGAAGTCAAGAAAGCTATGAGTGCCTTGAAAGCAGAAAAGCCTAGCTTTTCCACTGGCAACCCCAAGCACTTAGGGTTTGGACACAGAAAGCATTTCATACCTTTTAGTTCATTTATTTGAACCGAGGCTTACAACTTCAAGGGATTATTCTAGTCCTGTTAGGCCAGGAAAGCTCAGAGAATTTTAGGGAACACACCCATTTCTTTATCTATAAAACAAGGGTTTGGGTAAAATCATCTGTAAGATGCAAATCTCTCACTCCTACTAAGTGCTTTTCTTACCCTGGTGATGGCTTTAATGTCCTTGAGGGGTAAAAGTATGCTTTCTAATCCCTTTTTACCTTCACTCTTCATTAAATACTGTACACAATACATTGATTGGCAACTAACTACAAGTTCTTGTTAAGCCACTAAAATACTACAGATTCAGGACTTTATTGCCAATCTTTGGAAGAAAATGTCAACTTGTCCATGTAGAGTTTTTCAAACTTCCATTCTCTTCATTTCTTAGACAGCTGAAAATCCAACTAGAACTAAGCTAAGAGAAGAAAGAATCCACACTAAACAGGAAAGGCCCATTTGCCAGAGGAAAAAGCTTTCAAACTTAAAAGTTCACAATATTTTGGGCACTTTTAACATTGTAATTGATAAGTGATGACTCTTCAAAATCCTAAAACTTTGTCTTCCTAAATTTATATATTTAATATTGCCTTAATATTTCTCTTGCTAGACTGTTGGTAGAGTTGTAAATTTGTCTAACCATTCTGGAAAGCGATTTGGAGTTCCATAAAGAAAATTATTGCAATGTCAATACCCTTTGAAACTGAGATTCCAGCACTGGGCACATACCACGAAAAAAAAAATACTAAAAAGAAAAGTCCCATGATGCACCAAAATATTTATAGAAGAATTTTCTATAGTAACAAAAAACTAAAAACAAAGTTTTCCTCATTGATTGAGGAATAGCTAAACAAGCTGGTATACGTGAATGTAGTGAAATATTACTAAACTGTGAGCTCTCTGAGGTCAAGGAGTGTCTTTTGCCTATCTCTGTATTCCCAGCACTTAGCACAATGCCTGGCACATAGTATGCACTTAATGAATGCCTATTGCCTTACTGAAGTAACAAATATGATGATTATGGAGTATCAAAAAAGACATACAAATGCCAAACGAAGTAAGCAGAACCAGGAAAACAGTGATTACAATAATATAATTGGAAAGAACAGCAAAACAATACTAAAGATTGGAATTATGACCAAGCTTGGCCCCCAGGGAAGAAAAAAAAAAACCAAACACTTCCTTCTTTTGCAGAAGTAAGAGACTGTGTAGGGAATACTACATATTATACTGGACTTAGCTGATGTGTTGGTTCATTTTGCTAAACTTTTTCTTTTTTTTTTTTTAATTATTTATTATAGGGTAGCTTTGCAGGAAGGGAGAGGGGAAAGATCTAGTGGGAAATGTTGATGCTACAAACAAAAGATATCGGGAACATTTTTAAATATATGGTAATAGTTAAGAAACAGAAATGGCATTTTCGTTTCAAATTAAAGATGACTATAATTGTAAAAATAAAAAAGTTCACCATACTTGATGTAAGAAAGGAAACACTGTTAGTCAATAAGCATTTATTAAGTTTATAATGGCTCAGCAGCTTGCTAAGCACAAAGGAGACAAAGAGAAATAGAGAAAGGAATAAGCATGTATAAAGCGTGTACACTATGCTAAGTACTTTACAAACACTACCTCACTTGGCCAAAGGAAAAACATGGCAAAAACCTGATCCCTACCCCCCAATAAGCTCACACAGTCCGATGGTATAAACATGCAAATAACTATGCCATATACAGTGTAAATGGAACTGTAAATCATGGCGGGGGGGGGGGGGGGGGGGGCATTTTGTTTCCACAGAGTTGAAAGCATTCCTCTTCCTCTTCCACCCCCTTTCCCCCCCTCCCCCCCAACAGAATGTAAATCAGGTGACTGGTTACAACTAGTTCTGATCAAAGCTCTAGGGTGAAAGGTCAGAGGCTTGTGCGCATGCTTAAGCCATCTGACAAGAGGGCATGACATAGGCAGTCAGGGGTTTGCATCTGGCCAATGAAGAGTCTGGCAGGAGATTCAAAGGGAGGGTCTATAAAAGGACTGGTGTCCATCTGAGTCCTTTGTACTGTCCTGCACTCTGTTTAGGGGATGTACTCATTTATTCAGACCAAATAAATGTAAAACATAATTAAAGTGCCCCCAAGCTCTACTAGTTGGCTGGCATCCTTTCCTCATGAGAAAGAATAATAAATGCCTTTTCTGATTTCGGGCTCGGACTCTAAACTCTTTATTGTGCTGTTGCAAACACAGGGGACAGAGTAGGGAGTAGGCAGAAAGGCCTCCTGCACAAAGAGGATACGAGCTGTGCCATGAAGGAAGGAGGTTAGCTAGGAGTAGGAGGTTAAGGAGGGAAGAGAGCATTCTAGGAATGGAAGACAGCCATTGAAAAGGCACAATCAAGAGACTGGGTTAATGTATAAGAAAATCTGAAATTTAATGATGGGATCAGGTTGTGAAGGGCTTTAAATGGCAGAGAACTTTATAGCTGATCCTATAAGTTACTGGGATACGCTGGAGTTCACTGGGTAGGGAGATGACATGATCAGACCTGTACTTTAGGAAGATCACTTTGGTAGCTGAGCGGAAGACGGACTGAAGTGAGGAGAAACTTTAGGTAGAATCACCAATTAGCTGACTACTGCAATAATCCAAGCAAGAGGTGAAGTGATGAGGGCCATATAGGGGGAAGGCTATGTGAGTGGAAAGAAAAGGATGTATAAGTGATATTGCATAACAGTTAAAACAACAAGATTTGACAACAGATCAAAGCACAAAAGGTTGAGAATGACACAATCAGCAAATATATTCAGCACTTGCTATGTGCCAGCCACTATGTTAAATATCAGGGATACAAAAAGAGATCAAAGGCAAATTCTTGCCTTCAAAAAGTTCACAGTGTATTATAGAAGACAATAAGCAAACAAATATATACAAACAAGCTGCATACCAGATAAATAAGAAATAAATAAAGGATAGAAGGCACTAGAATTAAGACATATTGGGAAAGCCTTCCTGTAAAAGATGGGATTTTAGTTGAGACTTAAAGGAAGCCAGTAAGTGGAGATGAGGAGGAAGAACAATCGAGGGATGGAAGACAGCAAGAGAAAATGCCAGGAGCCAAGACATGGAGTGTCTTGTTTATGGAACAGTTAGCAGGCCAATGTTACTAGACCAAAAAATATGTGCCAGGTGTAAGAAAGTGAGAAAGGTTAAGAA
The DNA here is from genome assembly GCA_028646595.1 of Phalanger gymnotis. Taxonomy (NCBI): domain Eukaryota; kingdom Metazoa; phylum Chordata; class Mammalia; order Diprotodontia; family Phalangeridae; genus Phalanger; species Phalanger gymnotis. The sequence continues at coordinate 112,674,792 of CM053624.1, forward strand.
GAGGCTTCAAGGATGAGAAACCTTTGGCCCTGAGGCCACATGTGGCCCTCTAGGTCCTCAAGTGCTGCCCTTTGACTGAATTCAAACTCCACAGAAGAAATTCCCTCAATAAAAGGATTTGTTCAGTAAAACCTGCACTTAGTCAAAAAGCTACACCCAAGGACCTAGATAGCCACATCTGGTGTGTCCTGAGGCTTCAGGTTCCCTACCCTGGATAGGTTTTAGAAGCCTCTGAATGACTAACAGAGGGTTTTGGTTTTGATCCTAGAGGTAACAGAGAGTCACTGGGCTTATATTTGAGTATGAGAGTGATATGGTTGGACCTGTGCTTTAGAAAAATCACCTTAATGGCTGAATGGAGGACAGACTGGATTTGGGGAGAGAGTGAAGACAGGCAGACCCGGCAGCAGACTATTGCATCAGAGAAGACAGCACTTTCAACAGTAACAGTAAAGTGGTGAAGAGGGGGAGGTTTTGGGAGGAAAAGATAACTTCTGTTTTGAACATTTTGACGTTGAGATACCTATATGTCATCCAATTCAAGACGTCCAAGAGGGTAAGCTAATAAAAGAATTATTTTAAAATATATACAAATATATGTATACATATTACAAATACATATAATAAATTAGATGGCCAGATTTTTCTTTCTAAATAACATTTTCACTTTATTTACTAAGATGGCTAATTTAAGACAGGGAAGATATTTCTCTACTTGCCTCCCCTCCAAAAAAAGCACCACACGTTTCTCTTTCAAGCTCTATGAAAAATCAAACAAAAGTTGTTTTCTTTAATTTGTTATAACAATTCATTAAGGGTATCTACCAGTTTTGAACAAAAATTTTTATTTCTCTAATTTCTTATGCCCCCAAAAGTAAAAATAAATACAAAATAAAAAGCTTTGTTTTGACTTCCCTATTGAATAGTTTTATCTAATAACCTAGAACACTGCTTTATTATTCTAGAACTAAAGCTTAAAAAATCCCTAACGTGATTTCACTACGTCATGGAACAAACTGCTTGATTTCTTCATCCATACTAAAAACTTAGATAGGGCTTTGGAACAAAACTGTATTTGGAATAAGAAAGAGGAGGTGATCTTGCGACATAGGAGTTGTAGTGCGTTAAGGGGAGACAGTTGCATGAAACATCTTTTCCTCGAATTCAGTCATTAAGAGGCAGTTAGTTATAAAGAAAGAGCACTGGATTAGGAAAGGCCTAAAGCCACTCCTGATACTTACATGCTTTTAGACCACAGACAAATTACTTCTTTTGGACTATCTTTATTCACTTGCAAATTGGGGTCAATCATATGTACCTTACAGGGTTCTTGTGAGGATCAAATAGAAAGAGCTTGGTAAATCTTAAAGGGCTGTGTAAAATGTGAGCTCTATGACATGCAGCCTATACAAAGGAGCTAAAAATCATGACATTTCAGTGTCATGCATAAACTAAATCACAGGGCAATCGATATCTCCCCAATTTCATAGTGAAAAAAATATTTTTTATTTCAAAACAGCCAGCTTTCGAATGGCTCTTACAAGCAAAAGAAATGGGGGGGAGGGGCACCAGGGGGTAATAAGGATAGTTGGTAAATACAATGGATGACACTTGACAAGGTAATCAAAAGACCTTGCACCACATCAGTATTTTAATACGTACTTTAAGATTTGCTTAATTCTATAAATACTGGTCTACTCTGTACATCCCTAAACCAATGGCATTTAAATCCCTCCAATTTACCACCTTAATCTCTTGCCCGTTATACAGAACCACCATCTTTTTTTCCCCCATCTACCTCTAACATCCATCACCAACCCTACCCAACTCAGCCCTAAACTGCCCTTCCAGTAACATCCTCTTCTTTGTGTTCTTTCTGTGTGACCTTTGGAACCTCACCACTCAATTATTAACAAACTTCATTTCATTCTCAGGTTCTTGCTCTTAGACAACCTCTATCTCTTAGCTATAAGCAAATCTGGCTTTCCCCTAAATATACCAATCATCCCTTACCATTCCTCCTCTCCTGTCCCCAAACTCCCAAGCTCCTCAATGAAATTTGCTGATGTACTATGTTCTGTGACCACCAACTCAACAACCTTAGAAGTTCTTAACATCTGATTATATCAACCTCTCATGATCCTTGTCACCTTCAGGCCCTTCCTCTACTGCCTTCCTCAATAACTTTGATATGTGGCTGTTTTCTCCTCACAACAACTCCCTACCATCAACTTCAGCAACTTCCAGAGTCACAATGATGAGTTTCGAACTCTATTGACTCTCTTCCTACTCAATTTCTTTCTGCTCAATTCCTAAGACCTCCACCTCCAATAATTTTATTTACAGTACTTGTGAATTACCAAGAGCTTTCTTCACAAAAGCTCTGTGAGGTAGGTATTGCAAGTATGGTAATATACTAGATTCTGAATTTGGAGTCAGATGACTTGGGTTCAAAATCTATCTCTGTAACTGATTACCTGTGTGACCTCTGACAAGTCACAGAACTTCTCTAGGCCATAATTTCCTCATCCGTAAAATGAGGGGATTATACAAGACAGCTTCTAAGGTTGTCTCAGCTCTAAACATATGATCCTATGATACCCATTTTACAACTAACGAAACTGAATCTCTGAGAGGTTAAATGATTTGCCCAAAGTCACACTACCAATGAACTTGCAATTCAAACCCAGGTCCCTCCCAATTCCAGGCATTTCTCTCAAATTTGCTCTACCTCCAAGACCCTTATCTCAAATTCCCTTTCCTTTTACCTTTCCCAAAGCCTCACTTTTGATGCACCTACTCTTCATCCTCATCCAGTACCACGACCTATCCTTTTTCCCCATTCTATCACCAACATCCTTGCTTCATTTCCAGCCCTCTATAATCTAGAACCTTCAATTTTTTTTTTAAATGCCAATGATCTCCTTCAATTCATCCCTGACCTTGTTCTGCCTCTGCTCCTGCCCTGCTAATTCCATCCTGGATAATCTCTACCATCCAACTATTCTTGAGTTGCTGACTACTGCTGAAGGAAGTCAAAGCCATGCTGACCAGGGTCATTACAAATTCATGCTCTCTTGGAATCGGGTCCTCTAAATCCTGGGCTCTTTCCCCTATATCACTTCTCCCTCCTCTCCACTGACAGCATCAGAGTGTCAAGGAACCTCAGAGACCATTAGACTCAACCTGTACCCAAAAAGGATCACCTCTACACGATACCTGCTTACAAGGGGTCCATGTAGCCTTTATTTAAAGACTTCTTTCTACTGAAGGAGATATTCCATCCTTCGCACTACTTACTTCTACTTCACAGCACTGACGTTTAGGGGTGTGCTACTCACCACCAATCTTGTTTTAAAAAAGCACTGTTTTGGGGGCTGAGCCAAGATGGCGACTGGAAAGCAGTAACTGGCGTGAGCTCCCCACCAAGTCCCTCCAAAAACCTATAAAAACATGGCTCTGAACCAATTCTAGAACTGCAGAACCCACAAAGTGGCAGAGGGAAGCAGGGCTCCAGCCCAGGACAGCCTGGATGGTCTCTGGGTAAGGTCTGTCCCGCACTGAACTCCCAGCTCCCAGCTGAGGGGAGTGGAGCTGAGCTAAGCAGAGCCCAGCGCAAGCAGCGCAGCACGGCAGACCGCGGACTGACGAGACCAGGAGTGGAGCGGAGAGTGCCCTAGCATGCTGAATTACTGAGCTGTGGCATGTACCAGACCTCACAACCCACAAACAGCAAAGACAGCAGAGAAGGTTAGCGGGAAAAGCTGCGGGACTAGACTGGACGAGATGGAGTTTGCGGTTCGGCTATCCACCCC
>CM053624.1:112679106-112699997 GCA_028646595.1 Phalanger gymnotis
GGGGAGAGAATTTGGAACTCAAGGTTTTAAAAAAATAGATGTTCAAAAGTAAAAAAAAAGCACTGTTTTTTAAGACCAATAGCAACTTCCTCTTTCCTACAAAATAGAAGGGCCTCTATAACCTTTCTTTATCTCCCTTATAGATCTCATTTCCTCACAACTTCCTGCTATCCTCAGATCTCTGAGATTCTCTCCATTTCTCAGCCTTCTGAATTCCTTTTCTTATTTCCAGACCCTATACTACCTTTTCCTCTATCTTATTTCCCTTTGTTGAACCTCTCCTAAATTTCTTTAAAGGGAGAAACTACATTAGAATACCACAACAGCACATTCATAGGAGCTAACTAGCTAATAAGACCAGCCAATACCAACACTTTCAGTCAACTCAAAAATCATCAATGTACCACACAAGTTTTTCTGAACCTAGTAATTGGACACTTCCTTTATTCCTAATTCCTCCCTCCAAAATGCACTTGTTCTTGTCTTAATTTTCATATAAATACTTGTCGGGCCTTTAAGGTATTCTATCACGTGCATGTTCATCTGACTCAGTGTCAACTGATGAGTGTGTCCAGAGCGATTACAAGAGGGAGGGGGAGGGGGGGGGCCTTGATGGCAGGTTAGAGATAAGCTTCCCTGCTATTTGGGGAGCTCCTTCCCTAAAGGCTGAACGCCCTGCCACATGCAACTGATTTCCAAAAATTTTAGTGCGTTTTTTGGTTTTAAGCTTTTAAAAACTATAAAAAGTACTATGACTTCTGAGATATCCTTCCTGTTGGATCTCTAGTTTAAAAACCATGTAGCTTAAAAGGAAAAGTACAATGCTTTGCTCAATAACCCAGCTGACTGCTCAGGGAGAGTGATACTGGCTGCTACTTCTCCAACCAGTGATCATTTCCTCCCTCAGAAACAGAAAAGGGAATAGGGAAACTTAAACATCGTTCAGAAGCTTCAGGTTTTCCGTTTTTAAGAGGTGCATGGCGTGGACACATATGCTTTTTAAAAATTCTTGATGTTCTTGTTCTGAATGATTCCGTCCTGTCAGTTTCTTGATTGCTTCAATGTAGAATAAGGAAATGTGGAACGTTAGGATGGTACATGCTAATGCTTCAACCTGTGCTATGGTAAAACATACTTTTTTTTAAATACAAAGACGCTGGCCTGAGGATTATATAGCCGTTGTATATTTATTATATGTTTATTGTTCCTCCCCCTATCAGCCGGCCCTCTGCGCAATTCCCTTTTCTGTGATGCTATCTTCCACAAACACAGGGGCACGCCACGCAGGAGAAATAGTGACTCTTTCAAAAGCAAAAGGTTAAAGATGGGGCATTACGCCCACCCTGCCCCCTCCTCCCAGGTAGGAGCTCCCCAAGCGGAGGGGAGGCTATTTCTCTAACCAGCCCCTCCCGACAAGGCCCCCAGCCCTTTTCAGAACCCCACTGATGGAGGGATGCCCGCCCAAGAGCCGGATAAGAGAAAGCCGAGGGCCAGAGCAGGCCCAGCCCACCAGTCCAGGAATAGGGGCAGGGGGAAGGGAGCCTCACGCCCGCCCCCGGAGGCGGAGTTTCCCGGCAGAGAAAGTAGGGAAGGGGGAGAGGGGAGGCTGGGAAAGGGCCGCCCCCAATAGGAGGATGGCGCGCCCCTGGGGGGTCGCTTACCGCCCCATATGCCTAGCTTCAGCTGGGACTTGTCCAGGTTCTCCACGTAGTCCCCTAGGAAGCGATTGAGGAGATCCGCGACCACCGACTCCAGCACCATGGCCCGACTGGTGGGGGGTGGGGGAGGAGGGTCAGAGGGGACTGAAGGGGGGGGAGGAGGAGGAGGAGAGGAGTGGGTGAGAGCCCCGAAGCCGAGCGGGGGGCTGCAGCGGCCCGGCGCCGATCCGAAGATGAAAAAGAAAGGCGGTGTCTGCCAGCTGCGAGGTGAGGATCTTCCCCCGCCCCCCTCTCTCCCCACCCTCGGAGCTCCGGCGCGCGTGACCGGAACGTGCGCGCACGCGCGCTGCTCCGCCGCCGCCTCGTGCTCGCGCTCGAGCCGGCTGCTCCAGACGCCAGACTGCCTTGTGTGGGCGGCGGCCCCGGGGAGCGCCTCGAGCGGTTCGGCGGGCGAGGGAAGGCAGCAAACTGCGCTAAGGGTGACGGCGACTGCGGGCGGCGCGAATTTTCCGGACCACACCTGCTCTGCTCTCCAGATGCTCTTTTTTGGTAACCAACCAGGTAGTTCTGGCCCGGTCTCTCCCATTTCCAAAAGACCCCAGCCCCGGGAGCTCTTGCTGAAGCTGCCCTTATCCCGCCCCCTTGATAGAGAGAGAGCAGAAACTAACCCGGAAATATTCAGAAAAAGGAAAGAAACCTGTTGTTAAAGAGCCCAGGGGCTCCTGCCTCCCAGACTCCTCCACACACGGAAACTCGCCCGAGGACCAACTTTTACTTTAGTCCTTGCTTCAGCCACCCTTAAGCCGCGGGTCAGGTGACCGTCACTTTATGGAGCTACAAACACAGCCTGCGGGTTCACTGTGTTTTCAGCCTATTTCAGGCTTTCGGATCAGTTCCAAACTTTGAAAAGGGAAATAAAGCATAAAGAAAGTGAAAAGCAGTGGTAGTGAATAAAAGAAGGTAGAATAGGATTCGAAAACGAATCCTGATGAAAAATTATTTTATTTTGCTTCCTGGTTCTGCTCCTGACCAGCCCTGGGCTTAATGAGGTCTCTTTCTTGATTGTTGCAATAAAGATTGTTCCAACGTAGAAAAGGAGGAAGAGGAGGTGAGACTAGGGCGTAGTTCTGTTCTTCCTTCTTAAACCTGTGTTATGGAGTGATTACATCATTTTCCAAGCAGTATCCAAAACTTCAAGACGCCTCTAACCCAGTGGGGGGGAGGAATATTGGCCGTTCAGAAATTGGTTAATAGATTTGGAAGTTGAAGGGACCTAGTTTAAGGATCTAGTTTAAGTCCCTTCTACAGATGAGAAGTTAAGTGATTCCCACACTTACGAGACATCAAGAAATTTACCTTTTTAGTTGGAGAATGGAAAAATAAATAAACCCTCTCTCAGAGACTCTTTTCGAAGAGAATTATTTAGCTAATACTTTAGCAATAGTGAAGGAAAGTGTTAAGCATCTGTGCACACATGGTGGAGCAGTATGTCTGAAAGACCAACAATAAGCAATCCACAAATATTTATGCAGAGCACTATGCTAGCTGTCTCTAGGACATAAAAAAATTATATGGTATACACAGTCCCTGCCTTTAAAGAGCTTATTATAATGTTAACTGATCAGATAAAATGTGGAAAAGTTAAATAAGCAAGGAAAAATATAATGATGTAAGATTACATAAGAGATGTAACAGTACAATATGAGATTCATTGCCAAATAAATGATATAAATACAGAAATGGGAGTATTCACCAGGGCGTAATCTGGATAGGTTAGATCTAAAAGGTGGACAGAGGTATTGCATGCCAAGATAATGTCTTGCATTTTGAAATATTTATATATTTCTGAACCATCCCCAGTCCCCATCCTACCTTTCCTGTCTTCTTAGAACTCACTCCCTTCCGAGTACTTTGTGATCCAATGACACTGGCCTTTACACATCACTCCATTTCTTGACTCCTGCATTTTTTTTTTTTGACTGTCCCCCATGCCTGGAGTTGTTGCCCTCCTCCTTATCTCTGCCTCCTGGTTTCCCTGGTTTTCTTCACATAGAAGCTAAAATCCCACCTTCTGCCTGAAGCCTTTCCCAATTTCCCTTAATACTAATAAGATTACCTCTGGTCTATCCTGTTTATGTCATTACATAGTTGTTGGCATATTGTCTCCCTTATAAGACTGTGAGCTCCTTGAGAGCAGGGACAGATTTTTGTCTTTCTTTGAATCTCTAGTACTAACAACATTTTATGGCACATAATAAGGACATAATAAATTCATCTGGACTTGTTTGCATAGATATTAGCAAATTTAATTCTTCCATTGATGCTTTACCAAGGCATGGAGGTTCTTGCAAGCTTTTCAATTAATCAACCAATAAGCATTTATTAAGTGCCTACTATGTGCCAGGCACTGTGAAGAGTCCTGGGGATGCAAAAAAAAAAGTAACAGACAGTCTCTGCCCTCAAGGAATTCGTAATCTAATGGAGAAGACAACAAATAAATGTGTTTAATCAAACTATATACAGGATAAATAGGAAATAGGGAAGGCACTAGAATTAAAAGGGGTTGGGAAAGGCCTTCTGTAAAAGGTGGGATTTTAGTTGGATTTAAAGGAAGCCAGGGAGGTCAGCATTTGGAATAGAGGAGAGAGAGCTTTCCAGGCATCAGGGAAAGCCAGAGTAAATGCCCATAGTCAAGAGATGGAATGTCTTATTTATGAAACATCCAGGAGGCCACTGTCACTGGTTCAAAGAGTATGTAGTGGGGAATAAGATGTAAGAAGGCTGGAAAGGTAGGAGGGGTCTAGGTTATAAAGGGTTTTGAATGCCAAGCAGAGCATTTTATATTTGATTCTGGAGCCAATAGGAAGCCACTGAAGCTTATTGAGTAGGGAAATGACATTACAGGACCTGTGCTTTAGGAAATATACTTGGTAGGGAGAGTGGATTGGAGAAGGGAAAGACTTGAGTCAGGCAGACCCACCAGCAGGCTGTTGCAATAATCCAGGCATGAGGTGATAAGGGCCTGCCCTAGAGTTGAGGCAGTGTCAGAAGAGAAAGGAGGATGTATTCAAGACAGTTGCAAAGGAATTGCCAGACCTTGGCAACATATTGGACTTAGTGGGTAAGACAGTGAAGAGTCCAAGAAGACTCCTAGGTTGTGTGCCTGAGGGACTAGGAGGATATTTTCCTCTATAGTAATAGAGAAGGAAGAGAGGGAGAGAAAATTTAGGGGGGAGGGGGGAAGATAACTAGTTCTGTTTTAGACATACTGAGTTTAAGATGTCTACTGAACGACCAGTTTGAGATGTCCAAAAGTCAGGTGGAGATCCAAGATTGGACGGCAGGAGAGAGTTTGGGCCAGGATAGGTAAATATGAGAATCATCAGCATAGACATGGTAATTAAATCCATGGGAGTAGATGAGACCACCAAGTAAAGTAGTATAGAGAGAAAAGAGGAGATAGCCTAGGACAGAAGCCTGAGGGACACCTATGGTTACAGAGTGGGATCAGGATCGAGCAAGGAGTGGTCAGATAGATAGGAGGAGAACCAGGAGAGAGTGGTGTCCCAGAAACCTAGAGAGAAGAGAGTATCTGGCAGATTTCATAGCCAACATCCATTGAACCAAGTAGAGAAGGGGCCAGCCAACCTGACTGTCACACATAGAGCAAGCAAGCCAACCTAGGTGAAGAAACAGGGTAAGGTACTTTGAGGGAGAGGCAGGAGGTGTCATGTGCCAGGCAAGTCAAACCACTACCACTATCTTGACTGCCATCTCCTCTTAGTTCCTGATGGAGGCAGCTTAGGACTCTGAACCCAAGACTCTTGGGAATAGCAATGTATTCAGCCCAGTTCTCTCAGGCATCATCTTAGGAAGAAAGCAGCCTGCCAAGTGCTCCTGCAGGTGCTACAGCCATAGCTACCAAAAACTCAGAAAAGAAAGTTCTTATCAGTAAAGTCTTCAGTATAGTCAAATGGTTCAACCTGAGAAACTTATGTCATTTTATCAATAGAAATGACATTTAAAAATTAGAGGCATTAACATCTGCTTTGTTGATGCATCCAAAGGACCACAGGATGTTTCCATCTGACTTAAAGCCAAAACCTTCCATATATGTTATATCTCCCATTAGAATGTGAGCTCCTTGAGAGCAGGGACTGTCTTTCATTTCTGTTCATACTCCCAAGACAAAGCAAAGAGCCTTGTGTGTCATAAGCGCTTAGTAAGGGTTTCATTCAGATCTTACCTGGCTAGCAAGGCTTCATCAGATATGGACACAATGACAACCTGTATGTGTCTCTTACCTAAGGACCAGCCCAGCTAAGTGTAGAAGGGTTCATTACCAGGAAGGCTGCAGAGTAATGAAATTTCACCAACTGCAACTCTCAATGATGCTACCGAGGCATGGAGGGATTGCTCAGATCCTTGAGATATAACAAGCAATTACCTCAACTCTTAGAGGCTGACTCGAGACATAGAGAGGTTAAATGACCTATCCAGGGTTACACAGCTAGCAGAAGGCAATGTGGCCCAGTGGATTAAGCCTAAAACTCTTGGAGTCTCTGATTCGATAACTAACTGTGATAACTAACTACAAATCATAACCTCCATGAGTCTCGATTTTCTTATTCACAAAGTGAAGAAAATGACATACATGTAGTGTATTTCCAATCTTAAAGTACTGTATAAATATCAGTTTATTCTTATTATTGTTGGTGACAAAGGTAGGACTTACACCGAGGTCTCCTGATGCTCATCTGGTGTTTTATGTACCCAATTGCTTCCATTAACACTTCTATTCAGGTCCCTGATTAAACCCACTTTCAAGAACTACACAGTTGGATTTGCTATGGGACTCTAGAGTTCCCACACATATAATTGATTCCTATACACAGGACTTATTTCAAAAGGCTAGTGTGAAGATGGAAAATCCAAATTTGTATAATTTGACGCAAATAAAATTAACTATGGTCAGTGATCTCATAGCATAAAAATCTTTACCTAGAAATACTTTGCATATTCCAGACTCTTGAACCACAATGTCATAACTCACTTGTACTCCTCAAAGAACTTCCGTATCTTCTCCAAGAAGCCTTTTCCATTCCTCCTTAGTCTTTGTGCCTGCCCTCTGAGGCCCACCCCAATTTGTCCTATCTATATTTCTTCCCCATTAGACTGGAGAGCAAAACTGTTTGGTTTGTGCCTTTCTCTGTATCCTCAGCACTTAATACAGTGCCTGGCACATAGTAGGTGCTTAATAAATACTGACTGAGCTAGAATGATATATAAGACTCCTTCAAGCTCTAAAGCCAATGTTGCTGTGATTCTTATGATCCTAAACAGCAACCAACAACATCGTTATCCGTAGCATTAACTGAGTACCCATTGCTGTGAATACATCATACAAAAAGGAACTTGATTAACAGAAATTAAATTAATTTCAATTAGCCAAAGAAAAAAATATTCATACCCATCATGGAAAAGTTTTCAGAGATGGGAAATGTGTAAGATATAAGAGTAACAATGGATTAAAGAAGAAAATAAACATTCTTGTTTATGTCAAAATCTAAAGGTAGATAGCCAGTAGCTTTTTAATCATAATTTTTCTTCAACTTTCTTTTTGCCCCTCCCTTTACTTCCCTTTTGTGGAGTGGAAAAGTTGTAATAAGAAGTTACAAGGCAGAGAGAAAGGAATATTAAGAATAAAGACCATGATGACAGTATGGAGAAAATGTTAAAACAAGAATTTTAAAAGTAGGATAGATGATAAAGAAGGGAGGTAGAAAGTAGAGTTAGAAGAGAGAAGTCAACATATGGGAAGGATAAGGGGGGAAAAGCAGGTACAGTAACATTTTTGTAGCCACAATTTCTTATCTTCATATTATTCATTCAACAGACATTTATTATATGCAAACAGACCACTAGACTAATGTCTAACCCATGTTATCCAGCTTTCAAACACTCACTTCAAAAATCACCAGCAGCCTAATGGTCTGTCATCTGTTGATGCTTTTTTCATGGAACTGTTTTCCAGCACCATAACTGAATGTTCCCATAGCTCCATCTGTGAGCTACGAGGTGACAGCAGTCTTCCTCGGAGTACATGTGGCTCCTGCCTTTGCACGTGGCTCAGCCCCAAGCTCCCCAGCCTCATGACCCGTTGGCTACTCGTGGCTGAGGAGTATAGCATGGGGTTATGGAGAGTCACAAGGTATTTCAACCATACACACACCAGGAAACAAGCATCTATACTTGCTGCTATCTGCAGATCTCCTTGTGTAGATATTATCTAATGTATTACTTTAGAAGATTAATTGTTAATAAAAACAAGTGACTTTGCTTAGTCAGAAGCAGAAACATTTTCATGATTTTGTGCTTGAAAACAACTAATCCGTGAAACATTAAATCTAAAACTGTGACTTTAATCATTAACCAATATTTCCTTTCCTTTTTTTTTTAATACTTTCAGAATCTTAGTGTTGTCCTCTCCTACCACAATTACCTCTCATTCTCTGTTCTTTCCTATTCCCTCCAGTAACCCAGTAATCTCTCTCTCTCTCACCAACTTCCTATCAAAAAAATGATACAAACCACATATCCTAGGCACAAACTTGGTCAATACAAGTCCAGTGGATCAAAAAATTTGTTCTTAGAATGAAGAGGTAGAGTTTTAGTACTTCCAACAGAGATAAAGGAAGGAATTAAACATTTATATAGTACCTACTGTGTGTCAGGCACCACGCTGAGAGCTTTTTACAAAGGTTTCCTCTGATCCTTAAAACAATTCCACAAGGTAGGTGCTATTGTGCAGCTGGGAAAATTAAAGCTAAATTTATACAGGTTACATAACTACATAAATGTCTAAGCCCAGATGTGAATTTAGGTCTTCCTGACTCGAGACCCAGCACAATATCCATTCCTCGAATAAGAATGGTGTGAAAAGTAAGAAAATATAGGTCAGGAGATAGAGGAATCCCCTATACTAAAATGTATGATGTCCTCCACATGAGGGTCTCCTCATTCCTGCCTCTCCCTAGTAGAAGTGTCGAAGAAAGAAAATATATTTTGGAGTTGGGAGACCTGGATTTGAATCCCAGTTAAGGTACTTGTGAACTGTTTGACCTTGGGCAAGTCATTTAACCTCTGTCCTTCAGTGTCTTCATAAAATGAAGGTTTTGGACTAAATGATCTCTAAGATCTCTTTTGGCTCTAAAACCTACAATTCTATGAAGCGGTCTATAAAATTTGGTTCCATTGCCAGTTTCATTATGCGATTCATTATAAGTCATTTAGACAGTTTCTATCTCCATTCAGTCTAGCCTCTTAAATGATACAGATATTTTAAAATGTCTTGATGAGACAAAAGAGACAATGGACAAATAGTATCACAAGATGATTTATAAATTGCAAGTTGCTGTATGAATGTGAGCTATTGCTACTAATTTTATGAGACACCTTGGTGTAGGTAGAAGGAAATAAACATTTATTAAGCACCTACTACATGCCAGGTACTGTACTAACCACTTTATATTATTTCATTTGGTAGATGCTATTATCATCCCCATTTTACATATAGGGAAACTGAGGCAGGTGGAAGTTAAGTGACTCGCCCAGAGTCACACAGCTTGTAAATGTCTGAGGCGAAGTTTGAACTCAGATCTTGATTACAAGGTATTCACTTTAACCTCTCTACCACCTAGCTGCCTCCAAACAAATATGGTAGAAAGATGACTCCAGTGAGAACCAGAAGATATGATTTATGATACTGACCACAAGCTAGCTGTGAGCTTAAGCAAGGCAAAACTCTTTATCCTTCTGGACCTAAGATTCTTCATCTATAAAATAAGAGGATTAGCTTACATCTCCATCCTTCCTTTCCTCCTTTTGTTTTTTCTTTTTTCTGGCTCTAAAAGTATGTGTGTTTCTAACTCTTGAACAAAAAATGAAATAGCATTTTTTAATATAAAATTCTTATAAAATAATTGTAATATATCTGAAGCTATTAGAATTAATTCATTGTTCTTTTGAATAGGTGTAAAATATTTCTTGAGCATCCTGTATATAACATATATAACACAAATCTAGGCAGGTGGTGGGCATTCAATTTATACTTGTTGACTAACCGGTTCCTATGATCTTATGACAGAGAGAGGAAAAAAAGGTTGCCCACTGCCATTACCATAAATTTATCCTTCCAGGCTTAGTTTTTTTTTTTTTAAATATAATGCCATAAGCTTGTCTAGCCAAAATTACACTAGCCCACATAAGTATTAATTTATCTTGATCCAATTTTCCACTGTTATTTTAAATGCTAACAACTGATATAAAGCATATCCCAGCATAATCACTAAAATGGATTATGTTCATTATCCATTTTATGTGATGCACTATCCAAGTGCTGCTCTGGTATTCCTGTATCCCCATGATCTGTAATTTCACTAATATGAATATTCCTTCCAGTGACACATGTCTACCCCCATCCCTACCTTCCCATCCTCTGAAACCCTCAACCATGTCCCACCGAAAACATCAGAGGTGGTCTGTGGGCTCATTCCCCTCATTCTCTTGACGGGGTACAGACACTAACAGAGCATGTGGGCTGTCCAACAGTTATTTCTTGCTTTCACTATGTGACCAATCCATCTTTTTTTTCTAATTTTACATTTCTCAGATAACATCATTTATACCACTTCCATGTAATTCCTAATTTATAATGGGTTACAGCCCGCTCACGCCCATCATGCATTCCTTTATTGCCCTTTGGGGGATCCATAGTTTCTTCTCTTCAGAGATTTCGGAGTGTCCCAGAACTCTCAGCCATACAACGTTGTCAGAAAAATAGGCATATAAAAAAGCAGGCTTTTGTTTCAGTGACATTGAAAGAACTTTGCAATTTCTCAATAGCAATTCAGCCCACTCTCCTGTTGTTCAATTCTAGGCCCAGTTCGTTATCCATTTGTTATCCGTCCAGGATATCTGTACTCACGAATAATCTCGGTGAGTTTTCCATCCAACTGTATTGTATCATTTTACCAAACTCTTATGAGTGATCATGGATTTCAGTTAGGAGGTTCTTCATCGTTCTGGAGCTTGATCCAGTCAGCATGCCATCACACACAATGAACATCTGGAGTATTTTACCACACAAAAGCATCTTCCTTAATGCGGATTTTCCAAATCAAAGCCTAAGGACTCTAAATGTTCACCAAAAGCATTTGCCACTGTCATGGAAGATGTCTAGCACTACACTGCTATCCATGAACTATTTTTTTGATTGAGAATTGTCTACAGCATTGACCTATTTGTTTATTCGTTTATTTTGTTTTTTTACCTCTTTCACTGAATTGAAGGGCTTCTAATTTTTTTTCTATTATCAAACATTTTTTTCTCCCCTCATTAGGGAAAAAGAAAAATGCCAGATACTTGTAGCAAATGAGTAAGATCAAGCAAAACAAATCCCCACGTTGGCCATATCCAAAAATGGGTCTCATTTTCGTATTAGCGCATATCCAGGTATTATTAAAATAATAAAGGCTCTAGGACATTGTTAGATATCTATGTTGAACTAATGGAAAGAAAAAGATTAGAATCACATAAGATGAGAAGGGCTCATGTTCTGCACCAGTGAAGGGAGCGCTCATACACAATGAGATCACAGATCCATTGTAGCACCAGTTGAGCTCCTTGTCCCTTCTTACATAGGCTGCTGTAACAACTTCCTAATTGTTCTCCTGGCTTCCAGTCTGTCTCTTCTCCGCTCCATTTTGCATACAGCTACTAAAATCGTCTTCCTAAGGCACATGTCTGACCACAGCACACCTCTGTTCAAGATCAGTTATTGGCTCCCATTGGCAATCCTGCAGCATTAAACACAATCGCTAGCCTAGCAACTAAGGCTTTTCATATCTGGCTTCCACCTACCTTCCTAGCTTAATTTCACATTACTCCCGTTTATCAACAGTGTTCCAGCCAACCTGGATTACTAGGTATTTCTCAAACTTGATATTCCATCCCCTACCCCGTGCATTAACACAAGTCATTGCTAATGCATGGAAAGTACTCCTTCATTTCCAACCTTGAGAAACCTTCAAGACTCATCTTAGGTACTACCTACCATCTCCATGAAGTGGTGCCTCTCCCTTATCTCTTTAGTTGTTAGTGCTTTCTGCTTCCTAAGAGAGTGCTAAATTTAGACTTAGATACTATATCCTAGCTCCACCACTTAATACTTGAATGACCTTAAGCAAGTCAGTTAAATTCTCTAGGCCTCAGTTTCCTCGTTGGTAAGATAAGGACAATGGACCAGATTTCCTCTATGGGTCCTTCTACTTCTAAATCTTTGCTTCTGTGTCCTGGTGGCTGCAAAGAGGCTTCTGGCTTCTCGTCTAGAGGAACATAAATACTTCAGGAGTTCTTCACAGCTGTCTATGATCATTCCTGTGTGAATATACTCACACCAAAAGACTGTGCTTCAAGTCAGAAGAGAGTTGGGTTTGAATTGCAACTTAACTGAAAACTCTGCGACTCTAAACATGTAATTTAACTTTTCAGTTTTCTTATACATATGATGATGGTTAAAAATACTTGCACTGCCCCTTTGAAAACAACCAAAGTTCCTTCCTTCTAATTGGAGTGACTTGGAAAGAATATTAATCTAATTTATGCTAAAGTGTCCCCTGATACCAGACTTAATATGTTGCCCCCTCCCAAGATTTCTGGATTTTAACATTCTGTAACCAATAGCAAGCACCAATAGAAACATGAATTATTTTTATTATTTACTTGAGAGATTTAGTCGATAAGCCTATTGATGTAATCTGAGAAGTATTCCTTCCCTCAGATTATGTGCAACTCTCTTTGACATCTGATATTCCATAAGTAAGGACTTTTCTTTGGGGTTAAAGAATGTTACAATCCAGGAATCCTGGGAGGGGGCAACATATTTAGCCTACTATCAGGGGACACCTTCCAATAAATTAGATTAATATTCTCTCCAAATCACATCCAAGTAGGAGAAAGCTATTGGCCATTTTCAAAAGTGGCAGACGATGAGATCCTGGATCACACGACAGCTTTAGATTCCCGTGAATAAGTAAGAAAGGTTGCTGAAGGTAAGAAAGAGAAGGGGGCGAAGTGTCAAAGACAAGCCACAATTACACATAAAGGCAGCCTCAGGTTTGTGTTGGCGGGATGAAGGAAATGACCGAGCAGAGAAAGGGATAAAGAAAACAGACCGGGGACGGGCGGGGGGGACACTTACGAGGTTTCTAGACATGGCATGGAAATAGGGTTTCCTGAAGTTCTTCAACGGCTTCTGCCATGTGGCATGGCAAAAAGAAGGGGGAGGGGTGGGACCACGTGGATGTATCTGGTTACACAACTGGCGAAATATGCCGAGGGGCGGGGCTTACCTCTGAAGTTTCGCGGCTTCAGATTGGCTGGACGTTTGCCGAGTCCCCTATAAAGCTGCCAATAATTGTTCCGCCGCTACTACTGCTGCTGATTTCTGGCAGCAATTGAGTAGACCTATGTGAAGTCAGACACCGCTGCAAGCAGCCATAATCCGCAACCGTGGAGACTCGGAGTAATCAGTGAATTCTAGGTATGTACGGAGGGATAACGTCTATATGCTTGATAATCAGGGCCTGGAAGGAAGACCAGTTTCTTGGCTAGGATCTTTGGGTTCCTTGTCCCCATCCCTTTTTCAAGGAAAATATGCAATAATCTGCAATCACGAAGTGATTGCACAAACTACTGGGAGACAGCGCGGAAAAAACGGGCCAAAATTTACACATTCTAGGATTATGGGTTTTAGGCATTCTATTGGAGTGGGGGGGGGGGTGGCGAAGATGGAGAGAGTAAGAGAGAAAGGAAAGATTTTTCAATCCACTGGAAGCAAGTTGAAATATCAGAACATGCACTTGGGCTTCGAGGTCGTTTACCAAGTCTTGGAGAGGCCAGGACTGGGAGAGAGAAGTTAGCGTTTCAAAGCAACAACAAAAAAAAAATTGCTGTCCCCTGATCCACGTGTCTCTTTGTGTGTTCTTAGGTACATTAGCCTGATCCAAGAAACTTCCTCACGCACGCCGCCACTCAAATGTGGTGCGTGGAGCGGCTCCTACGGGTGCGGACACGCCCAGCGGCCACCTGTGCCTTTACCAATGTTCTCACTCCGGACAGCATCCCAGAGTTCTGCATCCCGCCCAGGCTCCTGCCTAGTCCTTCCCCAGCCCCTACCCGAGATCCTTGGCAGCACGAGGAGCTGCGGCCAGCGCTTGTAGCAGCCAGGGAGGCCCCGGACCTCACCGACTGGGACCCGCGCTCGCAGGCTGCCCTGTCCCTGCCGCACCTGCCGCGCCGGCCGACCTCGTACGGCTTCTGCGCCTTGCTGGAGAGCCCGAATACCCGCCGCAAGGAATCCCTTTTCTTTGGGGGCTCTGCAGCCGCTGCGGCTCTTCTCTTGCAATCCCCGTCCGGTCCGCTACTGCGACCTCGGGCTTACACCTACTGCGGCAGCGGCGGTACCTGTAACCCACCAGGGCAGAGAGGAACCCCTGACAGCCCAGACACCGCCGCCTCCTCCTCCTCTGCCAGCTCGTCCCCCTGCGTTTCCCAGCGGTCGCATGACGGCCCCGCCCTGCGCTCCCGGAGTCTTCCGCGCTCCCGCCGGCTCCTCCTCCGGGCCCCCGACGTGTTCTTGAGCCGGGCGCTGGCTAGGGCCCGATCGGTCTCCAGCGCTGAAGATGATGACGAGGACTATGATGCCGTCCGGGACGCAGGCCGCATCACACTGCCAGCCACCTGCCAGCACGTCTCTGCTCGGGCACAGCCTCCATCCCCACCCCCATCCCTGTCCCCTCTGAGCCCACAGCCCGAGCGCTTGGAAGTCGAGAGCACCGTGACCCTGGGCCGCGACGGCGGCACCTTGTACTTGGCCGCCGAGTACTGCCCCGTGTCCCGGCGGCTGCGCATCCGCCTGCTCAGAGCCGAGGGTCTCTACGGCGGCACTGCCGAGCCGGGAGCCATAGGCTGCAGAGTCAGCTTCACCCTGGTGCCTCCGGGAAAGACGCGCAAGCAGCGCAGCGCCGTGGTGCGACGGAGCCGCAACCCGGTCTTTAACGAGGACTTCTTCTTCGACGGACTGTCAGAGGATGACCTGCGCCGCACGGCTGTGAGGGTCAAGGCCGAGAACAAGGGCCGGGGCCTGGAGCGGGACCGTTTGCTGGGCCGGGGAGAGCTGGAGCTGAGGTCCATACTGCTCTGACAGTGGCCCAGCTCCACTTCTCTTTCCTGGTGCTTTATATTAATCGGGGTAGGCCCGGGCCCTGGCAGCTATTTTGTAAAAAGAAATAAAAATGTATTTTTTTTAAAGTATTACTCAGGTTCACATTCTGACCTCTTAAGGTATGGGAGAACATTTAAGCACTCATCTATAGATGGTGACAGTGCTTAATGCTGGACTAGGAGTCAGGAAGATTGGATTGGAATCAACACTCAGAGACCAAAGTGACCCTGGACAAATCACTTAATCTCTCTGAGCTTCAGTGTCTTCATCTGTAAAAATGGGTTAATAACACCTACCTCAAAAGTTGGTAAGAAGGTCAAATGAGATATTGTAAATAATGCACTTTGAAAACCTAAAATCACTATATAAACTTCGTACATTCACTATATAAACTTTTTCATATGTACATGAATTTGAACAGTGCTCTGAAATAGCAAATTCATTCCCTTTGGGGAATATAGTTCTGTCACCTACTGTAACTCAAGTACTTCAAACACTCTCCCAGACCTTCTTAATATTCAAAGGAGCAGAGAAGCACAGGTTGAGAGTATTTGTGTTACTGAATTCCAGAACCAAGACCTAAACTAGAAGGATCCATGAAATTTGATGTCCTCACTGTCCTCTCCTTGCCTTCTAATAGATTCATTGGTTGAACAGAGCCATCAATTCCCTTGTGCCACCAGCAATTGAGAACTCAGATGGGTTGAAAAGGATTTCCCAAGTCACAGGATCTTGAAAACCTAGATATAGAAGAGAAAGGGACCTGAGAGGGATCTTGTTCATATTCTTCATTTAGCAATGGGTAGTTATTAGACCTAAAGTCAGAAAGACCCGAGTTCAAATTTGACCTCAGATACTTGCTGTGTGACCCAGGGCAAAGCACTTAACCTATCTCTGCCACTGTCTCCTCCTCTGTAGAATGAGGATAATAATTGCACCTCCCAGGGTTGTCATAAGAATAAAACAAGCTAATATTTGTAAAGCCCAGTTCTCTTTCCAGTTCACCTCAGTCATTTCAAAAAA
Source organism: Phalanger gymnotis (assembly GCA_028646595.1). Classification (NCBI taxonomy): domain Eukaryota; kingdom Metazoa; phylum Chordata; class Mammalia; order Diprotodontia; family Phalangeridae; genus Phalanger; species Phalanger gymnotis. The sequence continues at coordinate 112,695,073 of CM053624.1, forward strand.
GTTAGACATCCAGTTTTTCGGTTGACTGATATGTTTTCTTAGGTATAGGGAACTCCTAGGAACTTCCTCTATCAGTGCAGATCAGCACTTGCTAAGCAACTTAAAGTCTTAGAAATTTGCCTGGGATTTGAGTGATTTGGTCAGGGTCATATAGCCAGCATGTATCAGAGACACAACTTGAACTGAGGTCTTCCTGACTCTGTGGCCAGCTCTCTATCCATTAGGCAAGTGGTGTCAAACTCAAATAAAAATGAGGCCGCTAAACTATGTATGGGTTTAGAAAACCACATGTTAAGATTGTTTTATTATATTTTGTTTTTATATTGTTTTTCATCATTATTTTGTTAAATATTTCCCAGTTACATTTTAATCTGGTTCAGGCTTCACTCAGGAGTATAGCCTTCAGGCCTTGTGTTTGGTGCTTCTTCAGTGGGCCGTGCTGCTTCTCCATCGTTTATTAAGAAAGTTATTTTCTCTTCTGAAGGAACTAACGATCCCTCTAATGCCAGAGACCTTGGTCATGTTAGCACCATGTTCTAATCAACTGAGGTAATTGACACAAATAGTTTAGATTGGAGATATGTCAGGCATATATCTTCAACTCTTTTCCCTCTCTTTCTCTATCTCTCTCTGTTTCTCTTTTTCTCTCAACTTTGCAAACCTTAAGGTATTATAGAAATGAAAGCTTCTATTATCATTATTTTATTGCTATTCTTATTCAGTTTTTTAAAGTCAGACAGTAGAATATGAAGAGCAGTGAGGTTCCCTCTTCCTAAACAAGAAGTGGTTAGTCCTACTTTGTTAATAGTGCACAAATATGGCATAAGGTTTTTCCATCTAAATCTGCTATAATTGTACCAACTGTTGATGACATGTTACCACCCGCAACATGGACCTTATTAAATAGACTCTCTTTTAGTCTAAATGAAATCAGTCGACACCACAAAGATAATGGTAATGCAATTCAGCAAGCATTTAGGGGCCTCCTATGTAAAGAGATTCAATGGAGAGTGAATGGAGGGACAGATTTGGCCTTTCTACATCTATGGAAGGAATTTTCTCCTTGGGAGCTCCCCAGACTAATGAAATCATAGTTCTGGCTCTCCCTCTCCCCAAAATACAAGGTATTATACTTGGGGTGCAAGAGTACACCAATATACAACTGAAGGCTATTCTGTGAAACTCTAGCATGGTAAAGGATGTAGGGCCCTAAAAGTAGAGTCAGAAAGACCTGAGTTCAAATGACACTTCAGAAAATTCTTGTTACCTTGAGTGTTACCTTGAGCAAGTCACTTAACCTCTCTTTTGACTTCAGTTTCCTTGTGTAAAATGAAGGAGTTAGATTTAATGGTCTTAATTTAGTGGTACCCTTATAGCTCTAAATTGATTATCCTCTGTCTTCCATAAATCTACCATTGGGAAGCCATACATTAGAATGAGGGCTTCCTCGAGGTCTCTTGACATTGTAAGGATGTATGACTAGTCCATTATTTTTCAAGTGATGCTCTGATAGCATTCTTTACACTATTTCTCTTGCACAAGTGTTCATTAATGAGTTGCACCCTGCTCATGAGCACCTTCACTGTTTCTCTTGCACAAGTCTTCAATAATAATAAGTTGCACCCTGTTCATGAGCACCTACACTATTTCTCTTGCATAAGTCTTCATTAATAGGTTGCACCCTGCTCGTGAGCACCTACACTGTTTGTCTTGCACGAGTCTTCATTAATAGGTTGCACCCTGCTCATGAGCACCTTCACTGTTTGTCTTGCACGAGTCTTCATTAATAAGTTACACCCTGCTCATGAGCACCTACGCTGTTTCTCTTGCACAAGTCTTCATTAATAGGTTGCACCCTGCTCATGAGCACCTTCATTGTTCCTCTTGCACAAGTCTTCATTAATAATAAGTTGCGCCCTGCTTATAAGCACCATATGCCTTTCCGTTGCCCTTTGAGTGATCCTAACTTTAATTCTTGGGAGATTATGATTTTCCATGACTCACAGCCAGGCAGTATCTCTAAGAGGATTGTTATTAAAAAGATGGGCCTTTGTTTAAAGGATAAAATCTGAGTCATTAAAAGCACTTTGCAAGGATAAGAAATTTAAAATAATACAATCCTTATAATCAAATTATAATGATGAGAAGTGACAGTTATATGTATATAATCTCATGTGATTCTCACAACAATACTATGAGGTAGGTACTAACAATATTGCTATCCTTATTTTGCAGATAAAAAACTCTCAGGCTTAAAGAGATTAAATGATTTACTCATGGTAAATCAGCTAATAAATGTCAGGGGTGGGATTTGATCCTATGTCTCTGCTGATTCATAGGCCGGGGCCCTTACCGCTATTCACTGTACCCTCTCAAGTGTGATACCAAGTAGAATGTGAAAAGAGTAAAGGAGAGATCCAGAAAAAGGTCTGTGAGAAAATTTGAAAAGGGAGAAATCTTTCAAAGCTGTGGGCATCAAGGTTTCCTTAGAAAATGAGTTGAGGAAGATTTCAAGTGATAGAGAGGCAGAGGTAGTTCAATCCAAGCATCTAGAGCAATGGTTCTTAACATAATCCGTGAACTTAAAAAAAAATCCAGATAACCATTTTGTTGCTATTGTTGTTTAGTTGTTTCAGTCCTGTCATGACTCTTCATGACCCCATTTGAGCTTTTCTTGGCAAAAATACTGGAGTGGTTTGCCGTTTCTTTCTCCAGCTCATTTTACAGATGAGGAAACTGAGGCAGAGTAAAGCGATTTGCCCAGGATCACACAAGCTAGTAATTATCCGAGGCCAGATTTGAATTTAGGAGGATGAGTCTTCCTGACTTCAGGCCCAATATTCTATCCATTGTGCTATCTGGCTGTGTGACAACTGTATTTCAATATAACTGGTTCCTTTTGTAATCTGATATATTTTATGCATTTAAAAAGCCTTATTCCAAGAAGGGTCCATAAGTTTCATCAGATCACCAAAGGGGTCTGTGATAAAAAAAAAGGAAGCCCTGATCTATGATGATCTGGCCACATGCAGGAAGGCAAAAGAGAGAGAATGATAGGAGAGGATGGCTAGTAGCAGAATATGGTTGTGACGTAGAGTGTGTGAAGGGGAGAGGAATTAGGAAGGTTGAAAACATGGGTTTGGGCCAGACTGTCCATGGTCCTCAATGACAGAGTAAGGAATCTGAATGTTGTCCTGTAGCCTGGAGAGAGCCTACATAGGATATGATGTCTGGTTCCTATATACTTTATTTTGGAGTCCAGAGACATATAATTTTATTTCTGTATAAAAACTCCATCAGTGAAGAGCAGTTGCTTCTGTCACTTATATTAGTCTCGCCTGGGGCATTAAGAGGTCAAGTGGCTTGCCCATAACCCCACCACTAGAGTGCTGTGGAGGGAGAATGAAAATGCAAATGTTTCTGATACCAATTCTATTCTTCTATCTCTTCTATGACTGGCTACCTCTTTTGCCCTATCTATAGCAAAGGGAAAAGGTGGATTGTGAAAATCACATCCTATAAAATATATTAAGGAAAAATAAATTAATGGTTGCCATAACAACTAGTTCACACTTATATAGCATCCAGCCCCTTGTCTCTACTCCTGTGGCTACCACCCTGGTTCAGGTCCTGATCACTTCTAACCTCAATTATTGCTATAGCCTTCTAATTGGTCTCCCTGACTCATCTCTTCCATCTCCAATAATCCTCCACAAAGCTGCCAGATTAATATGCCTAAAACACAGGACTGATGCTGTTGCTTCCAGGCTTAAGAAGTTTCAGTGACCACCAACTGCCTATAGGATAAAATACAAACTGAAGTATATGATCTCCAAACTCCTTTCCATTTCTAAAATTCTTTCAGAGGAGGGAGGCTGGAGCCAGGCTTTCAAATTGGGATGTTAAATACACAGAAATTTGGAGATCACAAACATCGACTTGTTCATTTTACAATAAATGGAAACTGATGGGGTTGAATGACTTTGTATTTAACGTACAACTATTTAAGTGGTCCGTGGATACAAGCAGGCAGTTCTCAAGAGATGAAGCCCAGGCTATCTATAGCCACATGAAAAAAAATTTCCAAGTCACTAATATTTAGAGAAATGCAAACTAAAGCAATTCTGAGAGTCCATCTCACACTCATCAGAGTCTCAAGGGTATAAAAAAAAAGTAAAATGGAGGGGGCAGAGCCAAGATGGTGGCTGGAAAGCAGGGACTAGTGTAAGCTCCCCGCCAAGTCCCTCCAAAAACCTATAAAAATGGCTCTGAACCAATTCTAGAACTGCAGAACCCACAAAATAGCATAGGGAAGCAGGGCTGTAGCCCAGGACAGCCTGGATGGTCTCTGAGTAAGGTCTATCCCACATGGAGCTGGGAGCAAAGCGGAGCTGAGCGGAGTGGAGCCCAGCGTGGACCGACCAGACCAGGAGCCTGGCGGAGCATGTCCTAGCGCCCTGAATCAGTGAGCTACAGCAGTTACCACACTTCTCAAACCACAAACACCAAGGAAAACAGAGTAGTTAGTAAGAGAAGCTGCTGGGGACTGGGATAGAGTTTGTGGTTCAGCCACTGCCCCAGGGGCAGCAGAGGTGGGGCAGCTTTAGAATTATAGCTGCAGTTGCTTCTGGCCCCAGGCCCACCTGGTGGGAGGAATTAAGTGGCAGATCAGAGCAGGAGTGAAGAGCCTGCTGAAGATCTAAGTCCAGTCCAGGTTGGGGGTTCTTGGGGAAGGAGGAGTGCTGGTGTGGCAGAGCTGGCACATCCCTCCAGGCTTGGAACATAGAACTCTTTAGTCTGCAAGCAGTCATACCCCACTGACAAGGAGAAAATACTGCAAGCAGCCAGAAAGAAACAATTTCAGTGTTGTGGAAATACAATCAGAATAACCCAAGATCTAGCAGCTTCTACATTAAGAGATTGAA
>CM053624.1:112700497-112760297 GCA_028646595.1 Phalanger gymnotis
AAAGAGATCTATGTTCCACGCTTGGGCGGATGCGCTGCCTCATCAGCACTCCTCCTTCCCCAAAAACCCCCTACCCAGACTGGGCATAAATCTTCAGCAGGCTCTTCACTCCTGCTCTGATCAGCCACTTAATTCCTCCCACCAGGTGGGCCTGGGGCCAGAAGCTACTGCAGCTGTAGTTCTAAAGCTGCCCTACCTCCGCTGCCCCAGGGGCAGTGGCTGAATCGCAAACTCAGTCCCCGCAGCTTTTCCCACTAACCTTCTCTGTTGTCTTTGCTGTTTGTGGGTTGAGAGGTCTGGTAAATGCCACAGCTCAGTAATTCAGGACGCTAGGGCACGCTCTGCCCGGTTCCTGGTCTGGTCGGCCCGCGGTCTGGTCGGTCCGCACTGTGCACACTGGGCTCTGCTCAGCTCAGTTCCGCTCCCCTCAGCTGGGAGCTGGGAGCTCCGTGCAGGACAGACCTTACCCAGAGACCATCCAGGCTGTCCTGGGCTGGAGCCCTGCTTCCCTCTGCCACTTTGTGGGTTCTGCAGCTCTAGAATTGGTTCAGAGCCATTTTTCATAGGTTTTTGGAGGGACTGGGTGGGGAGCTCACGCCAGTCCCTGCTTTCCAGCCGCCATCTTGGCTCCGCCCCCAATTCTACCTCTCTTTAAGCTTCTTTTGCACTTTGCTTTTGATAAAGTTAAATGCTGCCTTCTTAGAAATGGACAAATTATCCTGCTGGTAAACCATGCGGAATTCTCATTTTTCATTTACTGACTTTTGGATTTTCCCATCATTTTTATCAAACCAATCTTGATGTTTGTGAGTGTTCTGGCCCAGATGAGTAAATGTGGTGTGGCACACCAAATCTCTGAAGGCTTTCTACTCCTTTTCTCCTCCACTGTTGCCACCCCTGCATTGGCTCAGTTTTCCCTCCAATTTAGTAACAAACTGTTGATGACTAGAGAAGCATTCTAAACAGTTGGCATTAAGTCTTCTAGTAGTTGTCTTACTTTGGGGCTTCCATTTTTATTGAATATGAATGTTTAGCTTGAAGAGAATAAGTCTATGATCTGTCCAGCACTTCGCACCACACATTACCTATATCATTCTCACATTCTCTCTGCCTCTTCTCCTTATAATGACATAGCCTATTAAAAACTAATGTTTGTTGTGAGGGAGGGTGCATCCGCTAAGTGTTATTGGGTTTAGGTAAAGGGAAAACAATGTTGCTGATTAGAAGGTCATGAGATATACAAGTCTTAAATAGTAAGTGACTGCTGCTGTTGCTGTTTCTGATGCCATTCCTCCCAAGGACTCCCTGCCATGTATGATAGTCTGTGCATTGTCATTAGCCTGTCATTTACTCCTTTTGGGAGGCATACAAGGTTGTTGATTGGATTAAATTTGGTTGTGAAACCTATGTCAGATTCACAGTGCTTCCCATCACTGCAACCACTCCAGAAAAATGTGTATCCAGTTCTGACTTCAGTAAACTAGCCTTCATTTGCCAGTCTTGTTTTCCTCAGGGCTGCTATTTGGATGCAAACCTGCTAAATTCTCTCATAAGAGCTATTCATATGTCAGGTCTGCTGGGTTTTGTGTTGTCCATAAATAAATACACATTTCAAGTACCAATGGTGAGTGGAACCATCTTTGCAAAAGTTTTTGTAGATTTTGTGTGTGTGTTTTAACCACAGAGTAGAATTCCTATCTGCCACGGTTAGGTTATGTGAAGCAAACAATTTTTAGGGAACCTTTTCTAGCCCCTTCTTCATGCCAGAAAATGAGCAGTGTGGTTCTTTTAAAAGGATGCTCAGACACCCAGGAGGCTGCCAAATCCCACTGCATCCCATGAGAAGATGACTCTATGACATGGGCTACCTGTGTGCAGAGTTGTGACTACAGCTCCCAATGTATCCACACTTACTGCTTCATCATTTATCCATTTCCACAGGACTTTGAGGTAAGTAAAAATAGTAAAATGGTATTAGTGATGTCTTTAGATTTGTGTATAATTTGGATTTAAGTGAGGCAGAGTAGTGTATAGTTGTTGAATTCACTCTCACTTCTAGAGTCATGAGAACGTAGTGGTAAGACAAAAGTCAAGACAACTGACAATGGCTTGGGATGCAGTGGATAACCTTGGCATCTTTGCTGTCTAGCCAAGCTTGAGGTGCTCCACAGCACCTACTTTAAATGCCTTCATGTCCAGTTGGAACAAATTGTTCATATTCACCCATTCCGCCTTCACATGCTTGGGGTAGACACCACCCTAATGCACTGATGAGTTTGAAGCCTGTTTGCTACCCTCAACCTGGTTTAGCCCATCCGCCAAAATGGTTTACTGAGGTACAGTCACTGCAAATGCTCCAATTTCCTAGAGCTATAGAGCTGCAAGTAAGAGTTGAGTTAGTCAAGTGGACACCAAAGGTGGATGAGCAGTGCTAAAAAGGGCTTGGAAGCTTTCCCATCAGAGTAACCAGTCTTCCCATAACACCCTAGACACCCCATTATAACACTACTAGGCCTATAAAGACCCAAATGTATCTAAGGGTGAGTGTAGATTGAGTTAATCAATCAAATCATATAATCTCATTTAAAGTGCCAAGATGCTATGCTCTGATACATTAGCCAAGTGAAAATTCTTCTCAATTGCTTCAGTCAATAATAAAGCTTAGACTAAGTGTGAGAAAGTCCTTGATCAATTTAGATGTCATTGAAAGCCTTTCAATAAACTGGAGTGGCATTGTACAGGACATGTATGTTGATTGGCTAGGAGATTCAGTAACTGCCTGTGGGTCATTGATAGAATATCACACCATTTTGTAATCCAGGGCAGTCAAGTGTTTACAACTTAGTCATTGATTCCTCCAGCCAAGCCTCTGAGAAGGAATTGATTGGGGTGGCAGGGAGGTAGATAGAATTTTATCTTCATGCTTTTTCTCCTCTCCCATCTACAATTTCATTTTGGCCAGAGGTAGTCGTGGTGAACTCAGAATACTGAGGAATTTTGACTTTTTCACTGACATTCTAGCAATGTCCTTGGAATATGGCCATACCTGGCAGCAGTGTCTGCATCAAGAGCTGTGAATAAACTAGACACACTGAAGAAAGTAAGAATCAAGGTTCTTCAAGGAGCCCAGTAGAAAAGCTACACTATACTTAAGGGGAAAGTCTTGAAGACTCCAGCAAAAAGAATTCTAGGATGGCTATATGTGGTTAACAAGCTTGAGCCTACTTTCCCCTGAATTCTGTATATACTTATGGGAGATGTGTCAAAGACTTTGAAGAGAACAGTGTTTTGTATCAACCATGATTACTTCCTCTCTCTTCTTAATAAATGCCTCTTACTAAAAGCTAATTACATCAGTCTGACTAATTTATATCAACCTATAATTACGGGGTGGAGGGAGGAAGAAATCACTAGCTGGGGTTTGGTGGGGCTTGTAAGCAATAGCATTTGAATGAAACATTCCTCCCCAAACTCTCCAGGTTGATCCTAGAGCCTAGCAGGATAGGTGAGCTCTGGGGATCTTATTTGCCAGTGCAAGTCAGGGTTGGGAAAGTAGTTCCAGAACCCATGGAAGAAAATATTTACAGTAGTTCTTTTTGTTATTGCAAAGAAGTAGAAACTGGGGAGAAGCACTCATCAGTTGGGGAGTGGTTGAACAAACATGAATGTAATTAAACATTATTGTGCCATAAGAATTTATGGAAGGGATGATTTCAAAGAAAGTTGAGAAGACTTGTAGAAATAAAATAGAATGAAGTGAGCAGAACCAGAACAGCAATATAAGGATAACAACGTAAGGACAATTTTGAAAGACTTATAAGAGCTCTCATTAGTTCAATGACCAACCACTATTTTAGAGGACCAATGATTAAACATGCTTCTATCTTTTGACAGAGAGGTGATGGTCTCAAAATACAGGGTGAGACATCTATTTTCAGAGACAGCCAAAGTGCGAATTTGTTTGGCTTGGCCATCCTTATTTATGACAAAGGTTTTATTCATCCTTTCTTTCTTATTTCAGTACGTGTGTGTAGGGTGGGGGGAGGATTTAGAAGGGAGAAAAGGGCTGGGGATAGGGTTGACAAAAGCAGAAAGAAAAACAATAAAAGGGAAAAGGGAGATTACTAATCACTATTTTCCAAATGCACAAATGAGAACAAGGCAAGGAGGAATCACAAACAGGACAGTTCTGAAAGTTACATGCTAAATCTATTATATTCTTAAATTAAAATGAGCCATACACATTCACAGTTTCATGTACAATCTTTTTTCCCCATTCTACTGTGTAAATAGGGGTGCTCATTTTAGTTGGTATTTAAAGTCAAAATTTTTTAAAAAATCAATAAACAATAACATTTCAGAAAAAAAGAATGAGAATATTATTTCCACAAAAAATATTTTATGATTGTAGGTGTATAGCCTACATCAAATGGCATGCCATCTTGGGGAGTGAGAAAAAAAATTTGGAACTCAAAAATCTATAAAAGTGATTTTTGAAAACTATTTTTGCACGTAATTGGAAAAAATGCTATTAAATGGGAAAAATAATATTTTCAAATTTGGAATAAACATGGTATTCTTATGTAGTTAATTTTCAGTCACCAGTAGCCTGTAGCCTATTAAAGATTCCTTGGTAATATATGGCCTGTCTGCTAAGTTTCCAAGTTGCTACATTTCTTAGGACATAAATCTGAAAGAAAGATGACACTGTGAATTTGATAGCTGCAACAAATATGCATCTGTTTGACACACAACCGTTATTATTGCCATAATGGAGTAGAACAGCACATCAAATATTACTAATGGGCAAACCTGTTTCTATTCATACATAATATTTGATTTCTCCTATGAATAACAATATTTCCACATCCTTCAAAGAAAAATTGCTCTATGACTAATCTTGCAATTAGCAACAGCTTGAATGAACCAGCTTTTCTGAAAATAAGCACATCAAAGTTTCTTGCTCAGGAAAGAATGGCTGAGGGCGAGCCAGGGACAGATCTATTGCAATGGATTTTACACAGTTCCAATCCTCCTGTGTGATTTCTATATATGCCAAAGAGCCTTTGGGGCTTAGAGAAAAGACATTCTCTGAGCTCAAGTCCCTGAAAGTTTTAAAAAATATTTGCTATTTAAAAACTTTCTAAAATGTCATTTTTCTTTGAGGCAGAAAAATGAATTTAACAAAAGCTTATTACATTTAGATCTGGAAGTGATGTAAGTATCTAGCCCATTTTATAGGTGATGAAATTGAGGTCTAGAAATATTAACTAGATTGCTCAAGGTAGTTTATATAAGCATTGCAACTGGGACTAGGGTCTCCCAAATACCAGTGTAGTTGGCTGTTTCCACTTCAATATGTAGTATGCTAACTTGGCATGATTTTTTTTAAAGGTAGGAAGGACAGGGAGGAAAAGGTGAAAATTTTAATTCAAAAATAATGCATACTGCAAAGAACTAAGTTTTTTTTCTTTTTTTCTTGGAGGCAAAAAGGATTGAGTGAGTTGCCCAGGGTCACACAGCTAGTAAGTGGCTGAGGCTGGATTTGAACTCAGGTCCTCCTGACTCCAGGCCTGGCATTCTATCAACTGCAGCATCTAGCTGCCAAAGAACTAAACATTTTTGGAAAAGGTACGAAAAAAATTATTTTATGGAACCACAAAAAAATAACAAAACTGATTTGGAAGAACAAAAGGTAAAGAATATCAAAGGAACCAATGGGGAAAAAATGTAAAGGAAGGAAGTTTAGCAATACCAGATCTCAAACTATATTGTAAAGCAGAAATTATCAAAACTGTCTGGTACTGGCTAAGAAACAGAAAGGTAGATCAATGGAACAGAATAGACATATTATCTACAGCAGCAAAGGAATGTAGTTACCCAGGGTTTGACAAGCGTAAAGACTTAAATTTGGGGGATAAGAATTCATTATTTGGTAAAAATTATTGGGAAAGCTGAAAAGCAGTCTAACAGAAACTGGGCATAGATCAATATCTTACACCACTTACCAAGATAAGGTCACATTGGATATGTGACCTAGATATAAAGGGAGATGTTACAAGAAAGTTTGAAAAACATGGAACTTATTACCTATCAGATTTATGGATAATTTATGAATAAGAGATAGAGTGTTATAAAATGGATAATTTAGATTACATGAAATTAAAAAGGTTTTGTACAAATAAAATAAATGTAGCCAAGATCAGAAGGAAAGCAGAAAACTTGGGAGAAAATTTAAAGACAGTTCCTCAGATAAAGTTGTCATATCTCAAATATTTGAAGAACTTTGTCAAATCTATGAGAATATAAGTCATTCCTCATAAATGGTCAAAGGATATGAACAGGCAGTTCTCCAATGAAGAAATCAAAACACTTTATAGTCATATGAAAAAATGCTCTAAATCATTATTGATTAGAGAAATGCAAGTTAAAACAACCTTGAGATATCATATTACACCTATCAGATTGTCTAAAATGAAAGGGAAAGAGACAAATGTTTGAGAGTATGTGGAAAAATTGGGCCCTTAATTGGGACCTTGGTGGATCTGTGAGCTGATCCAACCACTTTGGAGAAAGATTTGGAATTATGCCCAAAAAATTATTAAATTGCCTTTGACTTAACCATACCCCTATTAAGTCTGTTTCCCAAGAGGAGAAAATGGAAAAGAACCTACACATTCTAAAATACTTATAGCAGTTCTCTTTGTGGGGGCAAAGAATTGGAAATTGTAGGGAGGCCCATCAGTTGGAGAATGGCTAAACAAATTGTGGCATATTCATGATGGAATATTACTCTACTATCAAAAATGATGAGCTCAATGATTTTAGGAAAGCATGGCAAGACCTCCATGAAATAACAAAGAGCAAACTTAGCAGAACCAAGAGAACACTGTATACAGTAACAGCAGTATTGTTTTAAGAACAACTTTGAGGAATTAAGTCATTCTATTATAAATACCCAAATTAACTGCAAAGGTCCTAATAAAGGGAGCAGAGCCAAGATGGCAGAGTAAAAGCAGGGATTCCTTACCCCTCCAAATACCTTTAAATAATAACTCTAAACTAATTTTAGAGCAGCAGAACCCACGAAAAGACAGAAACAATTTTCTAGCCCAAGACAATTTAGAAGGTTGGCAGGAAAGGTCTGTTGCACCAGGATGAAAGAGGAGCACAGTCCAGCACAGGTTGTGCCAGCATAAACCAAGCCCCCACAGACCAGGAGCAGGCCTTGAGGCAACTGAAACAGTGGCAGCAGTGGCAGGTTCTAGACCTCTCAGCCCACAGATGTTAAGGGGATCAGACTGAAGATTTACAAGGGTCCTTTTGTTGGCACCAGGGGCAGAACTCTATTGTATTGCCTATCCTTGGATCTAGGTCAAGTCTTGGGTCTCAGTCTCAGTGCAAGGAGGAACACTAATACAGTAGAGTTTGCCACCATAGGGGAACAGGGACCCTGGTCATAGTTCCAGGGTTGAAAAGAATGCTTGTGGTTGCTCACAAACCAGCACACAGCACAGGAGAGTAGTAAATACACCTCATTCAAGAACATACCACCTTAGAAAAGCCAAAAACCTACAGGTCCCTAGTACTACTTCTGAAAACAGCTACACAAACAACCTGAAGCTTGGGAATCAGAGACCTACTTTAGCATAAAGTTAAAAATCAAGAAACAGGCTGGAAAATGAGTAAATAACAAGAAAAACTTGACCATAGAAAGTTATTATGGTGACAAGGAAGATCAAAATACACTCAGAAGAAGACAACAAAGTAAAAATTCCTGCATCCAAAGCCTCAAAGAAAAATATGAATTGGTCTCAGGCCATGGAAGAGCTCAAAAAGCATTTTTAAAAATCAAGTAAGAGAAGTAGAGAAAAAAATGTGAAAATGAGAGTCATGCAAGAAAACCATGAAAAGTCAACAGCTTGGTAAAGGAGGTACCAAAATACTGAAGAAAATAGCACTTTAAAAAGGCAAAAGAGGCCAAATGGTAAAAGAAGCACAAAAATCCAATGTAGAGATGCCTTGAATTGCAGAATTGGCCAAATGGGAAAAGATATACGAAAATTCACCAAAGAGAAGAATTCCTTAAAAAGTAGAACTGGCCAAATGGAAAAGGAGGTACAAAAGCTCACTGAAGAAAATAATTCCTTAAAAGTTAGAATTGCACAAATGGAAGCTAAAGACTCTATGAAATATCATCCAAAAAATCAAACAAAATCAAAAGAATGAAAAAGTAGAAGAAAACGTGAAATATCTCATTGGAAAAACAACTGACCTGGAAAACAGATCTAGGAGAGATAATTTAAGAATTACTGGACTACCTGAAAGTCATGATCAAAAAAAGAGCCTAGATATCATCGTTCAAGAAGTTATCAAAGAAAACTGTCATGCTATTCTCGAATCAGAGGGCAAAATAGAAATTGAAAGAATCCACCAATCACCTGCTAAAAGGTATCCCAAAATGAAAACTCCCAGGAATATTATAGACAAATTCCAGACCTTCCAGATCAAAGATAAAATACTACAAGTGGACAAAAAGAAACAATTCAAATATCATGGAGCCACAATCAGGATAACACAAGATTTAGCAGCTTATACATTAAAAGACAAGAGGGCTTGGAATATGATATTTTGGAGGGCAAAGGAACTAGGATTACAACTAAGAATCACCTACCCAGCAAAACTGAGTATAATCCTTCAGGGGGGAAATGGACATTCAATGAAATAGAAGACTTTCAAGCTTTCTTGATGAAAAGACTAATGTTGAATAGAAAATCTGACTTTCAAATACAAAATGCAAAAGAAGCATAAAAAAGTAAATAGGAAAGAGAAATCATAAGGAATCTGATAAGGTTAAACTGTTTATATTCCTACATGGTAAAATTATGTTTATAACTCCTAAAAACTTTCTCATTATTAAGGCATTTAGGAGTATATATAGACAGAAAACAGATGTGTGAGTTGAATATAATGGTATGGTTATCTTAAAAAATAAAATTAAGGGATAAGAAAGAAGAATTCACTGGGAGAAGTGGAAAGGGAGGAGTGGAATGAGATAAATTATCTGACATAAATGAGGCCTGAAAGAGATTTTACAATGGAAGTGAAAATGGGGGAAGAGGGGAAGGGAGCACATGAACCTTTCTTTCATCAGAATTGGCTCAAAGAGGAAATTATATACATACTCAAATTGGATATAGAAATCTATTTTACCATACAGGAAAGTAGGAAGAGAAGGGGATAAGAGAAGGAGGGGGAGTTGATAGAAGGGAGGGCAGTTTGGGGGAGATAAAAAAAAGAAAAAATGCCTTTGAGAATGGACAGGGTAAAAGGAGAGAGTAGGGTAAACAAAGGGAAAATAGGATGGAGGGAAATACATAGTTGGTAATCATTACTGTGAAAAAAAATTTACAGTGAGTTTCTCTGATAAAGACTTCAGTTCTCAAACATATAGAAAACTGGTGCAAATTTATAGAAATAAGAGACATTCCTCAATTGATAAATGATCAAAGGATATGAACAGCTAGTTCTCAAAGTAATCAAAGCTATCTATAGTCATATAAAAATGCTCTAAATCACTATCGACGAGAGAAATGCAAATTAAAATAACTCCGAGCTACTACCTTACACCTGTCAGATTGACTAATATGACAGAAAAGGAAAATGACAAATGTTGAAGGGGATATGGGAAAATTAAAACACTAATGTACTATTGGTGAGGTTATATACTGATTCAACTGTTCCAGAGAGCAATTTGGAACTATGCCCAAAAGGCTATAAAACCATGCATACCCTTTGACCAAGCAATACCACTACTAGGTCTGTATCCCAAAGAGATTTAAAAAAACAAAAAGTAAAAAGACTTATGTGTACGAAAATATTTATAGCAGATTTTTTGTTGGTGGCAAAGAATTAGAAATTGAGGTGATGTCCATCAACTGGGGAATGACTAAACAAGTTATTGTATATGATTGTGATGAATTATTATTGTGCTTTAAGAAATGATGAGCAGGATGCTCTCAGAAAAACATGGAAAGACTTAGATAAACTGAGACAAAGTAAAATGAGCAGAACCAAGAGAACATTGTATATAGTAACAGCAATATTGTATGATGATCTTCTACGAATAACTTGGCTATTCAGAGCAATACAATGACCTAAGACAATTTCTGTAGGACTTATGATGAAAGGTGCTGTCCATCTCCAGAGAAAGAACTGATAGAGCCCAAATGCAGATCAAAGATACTTTTTCTTCACTTTCTCTATTTTTCTTGGTTTTTTTGTCTGTGGTTTCTTTCATAGAATGACTTACGTGGAAATGTGTTTTGCATGACCACACCTATATAACATATGTCAAATTGCTTGCTTTCTCAATGAGGGGGAAGGGTAGGGAGGAAGGGAATTTGGAATTCAAAATTTGAAAAAAAATGTTAAAGTTGTTTTTAGATGTAATTGGGAAAAATTAAAATATTAAATAAGAAATGAAAAGGTCCTATGAAGAGAGATGCTGTTTGAATCCAGGAAGAAATATTGCTGTAGTGTAGGAAATGATGAACTGGTGATTTAGAAAGACTTGGACTTATGAAGGAAGATGCTATCTCTCTTCGGAAAAACAGATAATTGGAAGAAATAAGCATAGTATGGTCTTACATATATGCGTATGAGTGTCTATGTTTATAGGTGTCTATGTATATGTACATATTTCCATGCTTAATTGTAGCCTTCTGGGGTGGGGGAGAGAGGGAGAAGGAAAAATTAAAGTAAAAAGTACATAGCAGAGAACAAAAGAAAACCAACAAGGAAGCAAAGAAAAGCTGGGCGGTTTTGGAAATAATGTGTAGTAGTTATTATACAGGTTTTCTTGAAATACTGTTTGTGGAAGCACCTTTGGAAAAATCTGGTGACTTGGATTTCCACTAAGCCAGAGGCCAGGTTGGTATCTAGCTACTGCAGTCATCTCCAAATATCAAAAGCATTTTTGTAATCTTCAAATATCAAAAGCATACTGTAATTAGAAAGGAAAAACTAACTTTAATCATTGTTTGATAAATATTCAGTTGTGGTGCTTGAAAGACAGCCCTGGGAGAGTAATTTTTTTGGACTACAAAGATTCATGTTGGAATAAAGAGCATGTATATTAACTCATATGCCTTAGGACAGTCAGATAGATAGATGTATCAAGGACATGTAGAATGTATATTGAGGACATATCATATATAAACATATCAAGGACATGTGGGAACTCAATGTTGGAACATGTGGAACACCAATGTGGGAACTCTCTTTACCAAGGCAGATTGCAAGCCATCAAAGAGAAATACTTGGAGCTGAAAAAGGTTAAATGTCTTATGGTCATATGGTTTTATATCTGGGGTTATAAAGCTTGCAAGTGTCAAGGGCAGGATTTGAAATCACCTTTTCCTGACTACAAATCCAGCATTCTATGCTTATACTACACAGCCCTCTCTCTCCACACAGTCACACAAACACATACACACATACTCGAAAACACTTAAGAAAGGGAAGCACTGGTTTAGAATAAAAATTTATATTCTAATAAAATTCTATTCTAATTCTAAATTCTATTCTAAAATTCTAATAAAATTATATTCTAATAAAAATTTATATGTGTATACATGCACACACACAATATATACTGCCTGCTGTACATGTGCATATGTATGTATGTATATATGCATATTTATTCAGGTACATATGTGTGTTGTGTGTCTATCTACCTCCCTACCTGCTCCAAGAAGCTGGGCAGTAGCTTGCATTATTATATTGAACAAGGATAAATTTTTTATTCACTTACCAGCAATTACTGTAATTTAGATCAATAGTGCAGACTTTGGAAGGAAAGTGAAAAATGCTGTGGATTTCTGAAGTGTCCAATGCCGTTTAATGAGGTATGATTTATAGAAGCAAAAAAAAAGCCACTTTTTATCTTATTAGCCTAAGGCTGAATATTTTGTGCTACCCCACACCACCATCACATTCATTCTTAAACACCAAGGTTTGATATAAGGATGAATAACATCTCCCCAGGGAGTTCTCTTCTTTTTCTTTCAGCCCTCAAGTGGGGGTAAAGTCCACAGACCATAATCTGTATGATCATAGCTAGATACTCAGTCAACTGTTTTTAACTAGAAGGAAAAAAACAGACTAAAAACACAGAGCAGATGGCAGTGTTTGCTGCTTCATTCAACTTTGTGAGAGTGAGAAATACTTGTAAAATTTCCAGGAAATAACATTGCCAGACCCACCCCCACCCCCAAAAAGATAAAGCATAATTAACAACATCGATGAACCTAAAAGCACCTATGTTGCTGGGTATAAGAAGCTCACCACACATTGCAAACTTGCCACATGTGTTTGAATTGTGGCCAAAAGAAAATCAGGTGGGTTTTCATCAGTACATTGCCTGTTTCTGTTCTACTCAATGTCCTTTTCTGGATCTTCATCCAGGTCACACCTGCTAAAAGAGGGTATTCCACAGGAACCTCTCCTCTTCTCCCTCTAGACTGGTGAGCTCATCAGGTCCTATGGACTCAATAATCATCTCTATGTTGATGATTTTCATATCTACTCACCTAGCCCTTGGCTCTTTCTTGACCGCCAACTACTCTTGCTTCTCCAGCTACCTATTGGATATCTTGAACTGGATTTCCTCTAGAGTTCTTAAACCTAATGTGTCTAAAACTGAATTCATTCTAATTTTCCCCAAATCCTTGCCCATTCTAAGTATCCATATTACTGTCTAGGGCACTACCACCCTTCCAGTTACCCAAGTTCATAACCTAGGTGTCATCCTTTTCTCCTCACTATCTCTCATATCCTCTATCTACACCAGTGCCTAGAGATTCCATCTTTGTAACACTTCTTGCACATGCCTCCTTTTCTCCTCTGACACTACTACCACCTTGATGCAAGCCCTCATCACCTCATGCCTGCACCACTGAAATAGCCTATTGGTTGGTCTCCTTGCCACAGGTCTCTCCCCATACCAGTCTATCCTCCATTCAGCTGTTAAATTTTCCTAAAATTCAGGTCGGAGAGTGTCACCACTATACTCAATAAACTACAGGATCACCTTCAGGATCTAATATAAAATCCTATGTTTGGCATTCAAAGCCCTTCAGAACCTGTCCCCCCACCCCAAATACCATTCCAGACTTCTTACATCTTACTTTCCCCCACATACTCTGTCATCCAGTGACACCAGCCCTCTTTGTGTTTCTTGAACAAGACACTGATCTCCTGACTCCAGGTGTTTTCCCCCTATTCCTGGAATGCTCCCCCTTCTCATTTCTACCTCCTGGCTTCTCTGGCTTCCTTCAAGTTCCAGATAAAATCCCGCTTTCCACATCACCCTTAATTCCGGTGCCTTATCTCTGTTGTTTATTTCCAATTTATTTTGTCCATAGCTTGTTTATATATAGCTGTTCACATGTTGTCTCCCCATTAGACTGTGAGTTTCTTAAGAGAAGTGACTGTCTTTTTTGCCTTTCTTTGTATTCCAGTACTTAACACAGTGTCTAGAACATAGTAGGTATTTAATAAATGTGTATTGACTGACTAACTGACTCCCCTCCTCCCCTCAGTGGAGTGCCTTGACATTAAAAAAAATCTTTCTTTTAAAAAATGTTAGGCTGCTTGTAAAATTCACTTTCTTTAAATGAAATATGTCAAATAAAAGCCAGGAGAGGAAACAAAAAAAGTATTTAGCCATTTATTCTGAGTCTATATGTATGAAGCAGACAAGAAAGACAGTACAAGATAATGGAAAAGGAATTAGATCCAGGTGACAATTCTAGTCCCAATTCTGTAATTAACTAGCTTTGTGACTTTGTGTATCTCTTTTCACTTTTCTGAAACTCAACTTCCTCAGCTGTAAAAAAAAAAAGAGTGGAGGAGATCATATTTTTTCCCCTGAAATCAAAAGATCTATTGTCCAAGAAGAAAGATCTCGGTTGCAGATAATTTTCACATCCCACTCAAACCCTAACACCTCAGCTACTGTAGAGTCATCTTCCTGAGTTCAAATCTGGGCCCCAGACACTCACTAGCCACTAGCCACTATCAAAAGAACACCCCATGGCTATAAGGTAGGTACAGGGTTTCCCAGACAGGAGAATTCCAGACCTTACAGTAACTATTAATATTTTCACAATCAGATTGATAACTTGTTCTGATTGTCTGGTGTCTTCTCTTTCAGATATCTTGAGAATTGGTCCCTTAATGTCCTCAAAATTGTGATGATCCCAAAAAATACTAGTCTTGAACAGTTGCTTATCTTTTTTTTAATAGTTGGTCTGTTTTTATTGTGATTTCTACTTATTCATGCGGCATCTGCTCCTTTGCAGGGGTAAGGCTATATGAGTGTGGAGCAATGCATGTAACATAAGATTTTTTCCCCCTTTTTCTTCTTTTTCAAAAAATTTCTTACTAAAAGGAATGGTTCTTAGAAAGGGATACAGGGAAAAGTCTAGGTGATAAAAAACAAAAAAGATATCAATAAAAATCTATTTTTAAAAAGGTTTCAAATATGGTAGCTCCACTGTCATTGACAAAGGAAAATTTTTATGTTGCCCTTGGCTGCCATATCTTTCCATGTTGCAAAGAAATAAAAAATTTTCTAGTTGAAACAATTTCTGGGCTTTTCTGTTCTCTTAGCTGAGGCACTGTGGCATGTTGCTTGAGTTTCCAAAGGAAGTTGTGATATCTTGTGTTGAAGTTTGTTCTTTTAAAAAAAATTCTATTTTCAGGGGTAAAAAATAGATCATATTGGAGTTTCTATAATTATGTGCCAAACCTTCTTATTTTCATTCTTTCTCCCAATTTGATACTGATTTAGATATTTGCTCTAGCGGGTCTACGGTTTCCCTGTACAGAGCTGGTTTGGAAATGACCCATATTGGAAATAAAACACTTCTGGACTATTTGAACATAATCAATTTCACTTTCTGTGATATTGTTCATTGCTCACTATGTTCAGAACTTCCAGATTCTCTTCTTAAAGAAATATTCATGATTCATTGCTGTGAGGCTTTCGTATAGTCTGTAAACTTTTGGCTTCCCTCTTTTTCTATTCTTGAACTATGTTTTGCTACATATTTTTCACCTTCTTCCTCAACGCCCACTTTTGCACTGAAGTAACTAAATATCAATGTATATGTTGATTTAGTTTGGAGGGCCTTTTTGAATTCGTTGTGAGCTCTTTTCCTCCTCCTCATCCTAAACAGATATCGACACAGTGGCAATGTTCTTTAGGACGGTCTATTTGCTTTTCCTTATCATAAGTACAGCAATATAAGATGGTCAAGTGCCCCATGAAATAATGTTTCTTGTTACCTTTAGACACACAATAAAACCAAGTCCATTAACTCCTTTATTTGCCTCTCCAAGTATAGCCTGAGTCATCCTTCCATTCAGCTGAAGCTTTTTTTTTTTTTGGTCTTCTTGTTGTATTTGTAGCAATTATGTTAAAATTGATAGGATTCAATCAGAACCTCCAATTTAGAAAGTAATTTTGAATTATGTAAATAAGGTGATTAAAACGTCAATATTTTTTGACCCAGAGATTCCTCTATTAGACTTATGCCCCACAGAGGTCATTGATAAGAAAATCTCCATATACACCAAAATATTTATAACAGCATTTTTTTGTGTTGTAGCAAAGAATTGGAAACAAAGTAGATGCCCATAGGTTGGAGAATGGCTAAACAAATTGTAGTATGTGACTGTAATGAAATATTATTGTGCTTTGAGAAATTATGTATGTATGTATGAATACATAAAAGGATAAAAAGACTTATATGCACTGATGCAGAGTGAAGTAATCAGAGCCAAGGAAACAATATACAAAGTGACTAAGGAAATAGAAATAGGAAGAACAACTGCAAAACAATCAAAAGTAAATGTTGCAAAATTACAAAGACACGACTCCAGAAAAGAGATTTGAGAAGACGGTCACATCCCAATCTTCTTCAGAGGTGGGAGATCCACAAGTGTGGCAAATTTCAAATGTGCAAAAACACATTGCAGAAATCTTAGTGAAGTTTTAAGCTATTAATACTTAAATTCACACTTGAAGGTCTGATCTTCAGAGGGTAGCTGACTACTGCTTCCCTGTTACTAAGGCACAAAACTGCACCAAGACTTTTGGGACACTTTGTGTTTTTGATTTATTAATTAGTTTTGCTTATTTTTTCTTCCGCTTTTTATTTTCTTTAAAAATATTACTTGTTGGGGCTGCTTGGTGGCGCAGTGAGTAGAGCACCAGCCCTGGAGTCAAGAGGATCTGAGTTCAAATCCGACCTCATACACTTGACACACTTACTAGCTGTGTGACTTTGAGCAAGTCACAACCCCAATTGCCCTACCTTCCCCCCTCCAAAAACCCCCCAATAACAAAAACAAACAAAAAATATTACTTGTTATAATGATAATTCCTTGGAAAGAAGATGGGGAGAGATAATGGGGAAAATTCTGGTGACATAAAAAGCAAAAATGTTAATAAAAATCTTTTTTTTAAGATACTGCTATTCAAAAAAAGATTAATATGATTCCATTTCTTCAGTAGTATGTCCACTTATTGATTAGTAAAAAAGAACCTCATATTTATATTATTTTTAGTTAAATTGAATTTTTAGATGATCTAAGCCAGAGGTATAAAACACATAGCCTGCAGGCATATTGCTGCTGCACAGCTTCCTAATACTAGTGAAATTAGATTAAAATGTAATTGGAAAATATTTAACAAAATAAATTATTATAGAATTTTTTTAATGTTCATGTGTAGTTTTTTTTTAAGTCAAAATGCAATCCACAAGGATCCTTATGTGTGCTTGCTATTTGGCAACAATGCCACAATTACTTAGGAAGTCGAAGGGACCTGCATGGGACCAAAGTAGATTCTATAGGTTTTGTTTCATCATTTGGCTGAGTCAAAGAATTCTTTCAAGAGAACAGCTTATTCAAGACCAGCTAGGCAGGCCTTATAAAGCAGACATGTAGTCTATTGATAGGACTATGTCTATCCCAATTAAATTATATTTGATTAGATTCAGTCCAGAATTCTAGCCTTTTAAAAGTACTTGAAATCTTGGGTCTGTGATCCAGTGTTATCAGCTATCCCTCCTAGCTTTGTGTCATCTGCAAAATTAAAATGCATGACATTGTTGTCTTCATCAAAGTTATTGCATTAATTATAAGATGTTGAATGGAATAGGACTGATGAATGGAGCCCTGGAACACTTTGATAAATGTAGACATTGATGCATTAATTAATCCTTTTGAGGTCTGCATGTTGAACTAGTTCTGAATTGATTTAACTGTATTATCATTCTGCCCTCATCGCTCCATCTTGTCAACAAGGCTATTGTTGGAAGTAATGCTAAATGCGTTGCTGAAATCCCTGCTTATTATGTCTTGAACAAACCTCTGACCTACCATTTCAGTAACACTGTCAAAAAAGATGAGGTCAGTCCAATACGATAAGCTCTTAATAACCTTATGTTGCCTTGTAGTGATTACTCCTCTTTCTAAATGCTCGCAAAACATCCTTTTAAATAATTCATTCTACGATTCTCCAGGAATCAATATTCACCCTGCTGAAGTTTATAGAATCTATCTTCTCACATTTTCTGAAAACTAGAGAATATTGGCTGAGGCATAATCAGAGTGAACAAGGGTTTTCCCTAGGAAAATGAAATTTAGGACACAGAATTTATGTTCCTTCTGCAGCATAGAAATAATTGAGAGTTTTCTAGTCCCCTCCCCATCCAGCAGTCAAAACCCAAGTCCTCCTCCCCAGCCAATTGGGAGCCTCCCTAGCATTCTCCTTAAGGTGTCTTAGGGTCTCTACCCATAGGGTCTTATGTCTCTTTCCCCCTATTATATGTATTTGTCCTTGAAAGTTGCTTTGAGGGTAAATTTCATGCTACCTTTCCTGTGCACATTTTATGAAGCTCCCCAGATGACATAATTTCTAGTTGTGACCCTGGGCATTGGCTTGTCTCAAGTCTTGGGGTGCCTCACCTGTTCTCTATCACTCCTTACATATAGTTCTGACAGCAATTCAGAGTCATTCATGCAACTTCTTTAAGTACCTGCAGATGAGGTTTGTCTGGACCAAGTGACTTGTACTCATTAAGGGCAAAAAAAGTTCTTTAATTCTTCTTTAGTTCTTTAATTCTTTAGTTCTTCTTTTATTTAAATCTTCTTTATTCTTCCTCTTGCCCCTATATAGTAAAAAATAAAAATAAATTTGTTCTCCTTTTTATTTATCACAAAACCTCAAAGTTTATACTGGATTTTAAGAATCTTGCACCATTATTATGTTTCTAACTTTTATGGTTCCACTCTTTTATACAAAGTGCCCCAAAAGTCTTTGTGCAGTTTTAAGCTGAAGCTTAAAGTATCCTCTATCTTCCATTTAAGCTAAAGCTTAAAACTACACAAAGACTTTTGTGACACTCCGTTTTTCTTCTCAGCTACCTATTGTCTCTTCCATCCCTTGTAGAAAGATATCAGTGTCACGAGTTCCCTCTGGTACTATATTGGTCTCTTTAGATACTTTTTTTCTTCCTTCCTGGAATTATTTGTACTTGTGTAAGCAGAATTTCATAATTGAGAGCCTCTTATCATCTTGAGCTGACTTACATGTGACTAGCTAGGCTGGCCCATGTAAAGTAGACATATAGTCTATTGATGTGACCATATCTATCCCAATTAAATTACATTTTATTAGATCCATTAGATTTTATTAGATGAACTAATCCCTAGGCCTCATTAGATAAACTAATCCCTAGTCAAGAGATATCATTCTTTTTGTTTTGGTTTTTTTTTATTGTGACATTAACAAACATCAATATATATGATCATCTCATATACCCAAGATAGAAAAAAGCATTTGGAGAATTAAACCATGTGATCTTGCCTATCTTTTTAATGAATTTTTTGAAATGCATTCTTTTTAAGTCTTCTACATATATATCGGACAATGTGAAGCACTCCTCTCCTTATCTATCATAATCTCTGATTTCTGTTATTTCTATTTCAATAACCAGTTCTTTCTTACTAGTTAGAGTAAATTCCAGTATAGCTATTCTTTTCATTGTTTCCTGTACCTCCTGAAAGGTGAAATTAGCAGTATTGTCTTCTCAAAAATTTATTAGCCACTGCAGAGAGAGAGAGAGAGAGAGAGAGAGAGAGAGCCCTTTAGCAGATGTCTAGATTATATTCATAATAATCTTACCCTACTTCCATGGCTTAGAATTTGAATATAGAAATCGCTCTATTTCTACCAACTGGAACAGTACTCTGTAGTGCAATACCACCATAATATCATTTCTTTTTCTCTCTTTTACATTCACCCAAAGCTTTCTGCCATATTGTGCCTCTCTGGTTTATGAATTTCCACTTACTTGCTCTGTGACCTTGAGCAAGATATATATCTCCTTGATGTTTACAAAGAACAAACTGGGCCCCAAAGAAAAGATATGAGAAGACATGTCCCGCCACTCCTTTGCATGCCTTCTATCTAATCTATTCTTTTGGGGCAAATGTAGCACCCATTCCAGGGCTACTTCTCAACTTCCCAACTCACACTGACAGGTCTGATCTTCAGTGGGGAGCTGACTACTGCTCCCTTAAAGGTTCTAGAATAACTTTAAGGTGCTAGGGTATCCATTGCCACATTCCTATAAGATCTCAGGGATAACTATAAGGTCATATTTATCTCATTGTATTAAAATCTCTAACTCATTTGTTTTTTTCTTACTAGAAAAGCGACTTGGGATGATGGGTAGAATGCTGGATTTGAATTTAGGAAAACCTGGGATCAAATACTGTCTCAGACACTTGCTAGTGTATCCCTCAGCTTGTCACTAAAGATCTCTGAGATTCATTTTCCCTGGTTGTATCACGGGGACAATAATAGCACCCATCTTAGAAGGTTGTTGTGAGAATCAAATGAGATTATAAATATATATATGCATATATATCTACTTTGAAAATTTCAAAGAGCTATATTAATTTGGGTTATAGAAGAAGAGAAAAAAATTATAGAAGGTGATACAGTGTAATTTTGTTTCAATCTTGTTAAATGTAACACATACACACATAAATACGACCATAGGATTCTTTTAAAACAAGCTATGTAATAGAAGTTCAGTTTCTTATACAATCCTCTTTGTCATTCTTGTCCGTTGCAGCTGTTTTCAAATGTTTTGGTCCCAGGGCCTATTTATGCTTTTAAAATTATTGAAGACCCCCCCCATAAACCTTTTGTTGATGTGGCTTATAGCTATCAATATGTATTATATTATAAAGTAAAATTGGTAACATTTTAAAATACTTAAGTGATTTAAAAAGAACAGATCCTTTACATATTATCATAAATAACGTATTTTAATTTTTAAAATGACATTTTCTGAAGCAAGCCAAAATTTGGTGAGAAAAGTGGTATTGTTTTGTAAGTTTTTGCACATCTCTTTAATGTCAGGCTTACTAGTAGACAGTTAGATTCTCATATCTGCTTCTGCAATCAGTCTGTTGCTATATATTAGGAAAAAAATCTGGTCTCACGCAGATATGTAGTAAGAAAGGGAGGAGTATTTTAATAAACAAATAATGTCTTAGTATTATTATGAAAAAAGTTTTGACCTCATGGACCCCCTAAAAGGGTCTTGGACCCTCAAAAGTCTATGGACCACATTTGAGAACATTGAAATGGTTGAGTTCATTGATGATTGCTAAGTGCACAATTTTAAAAGGCAATTTACAAAAATAAAATACAATGAAGTTGAAAAAATCATTTTTGTCTTCCCTTCTTTATCTTTTTTAAAGCAGACAAATTCCTTCCCTACTTCTATTCTTTTTTCCAGAATCTTTTTCCAGTGCTGCTTTCTCTAATGTCTAGCTGAGAAGTTATATCAGAGAAGCTATATATTTCCCTTCATTTTTGGTTAAAAGCTTTATTGATTAAGTCAGTATATCTTCAGGCAAAGCCATTTTCCCAGCCCTCATTAAATAAACTATATCCCTGGTCAAGAGTTATTATTCTTTTTGCATTTGATTATGACCTTAACAAACATCAACATATATTATTATTTCAGTATGCAGAGGGTAGAAAAAGAGCACCATAAGCGAAAATGTGAATTATAACCTACTTTTTAAAAGTATATATTAAATTTAACAATATAGTAACAAGCCCATCCTACTTATTTGAGTCTTCATCTGAACTTTCTTCCACTCTTTTTTTGTGAATTTTAAAAAAATTATTTCATTGATGATGAGCTGTCATTCTTTTTTCAAAATAAAATTTTATTGATATCATTTCCTTTTATATCGCTTATATTTACCCTCATATTCCTCTGCCTCTCCTCTTTCAGAGAGCCATCCCTCAACACAAAGTTTTTTTTCCAAAGAAAAACTCTGAAAATTTGATCAATAAATTGAAAAAAAAATTGGCACTATAGGCAATTTTCCATATTCGTGGACCACTTACCTCTGCAAAGGGGTAAAAAGAGGTATATCCTTAAATCTCTTCTTTGGAGCCAAAGTTATTCTTTGAAATTTTACAATATTCATTCTTAAAATTTATTTTGCAGGTGTTCTTTTAATTTACATTGTAGTAGTCATGGTACACATTGGGCTTTTTTTTTTGTTATTTTTTTATTTTGGTCTGTTTACTTAATTTTGCACCAGTTCCTATAAGTCTTTCAATGCCTCTGTATCTATCATACTCATAATTTATTGTTGCACAGTAATATTCCGTTTCATCCATGTACTTCAATTTGTTTCATCATTCCCTAATCAATGGCCATTTATTTTGATTTTGGTTTTTTTTCTACCACAAAAAGTGAGAGCTGTTATTCTTACATGATGACCCAGAAAGCTGGATCTAATTCTCTGACAATATCTTCTGAGCTAACTGATTAACTTTCCATATCTTTTATTCTCTTCCAAAGTGCCCACCTTCAATCAGTACTATTAACAAAAACACTACTGTAATTAGGTCAAAACTTTGCCACAGTAACACCAATATACAGGGTATTCCTAAAGTCTGGACACATAGGCAAGAATACATATTTTCAAGAAATGAAATGAATGAAATTTTCAACATTTTATTTAATTTGAATATTAACAAATGACATCTTCAATATGATTTCCATCACTCGTGATGCAAAGATTGATGCGCTTTGCAAGATCCATATGAACTCCATGCAACAACTCCACATTGCTATCAATTTTAGCACATTCACTCTATGTGTTCAAGTGTGTTGCATCCATGATTTTAATTTTCATTGAATATACCTCCTTTAGCATACCCCAGAAAAAGAAGTCGCTGAACAACACAGAGCCTTCAATGAAACGGTTAATGAGATGTTAATGAGATTTCCTATGTGTCCAGACTTTAGGGACAACCTCTACTTTAACATGATTTCATTTATCAGATTAGTTCATCTCAGAGACATCTTAGATAAACCTACTGGACTAAAATACTATTCCCCAAGCTTGGCATTTACCTCTGCACAGTTGGGCAAGCTAATCTCCCTCACTGGAATGTACTCCTTCCTCATCAGGGCTTGCTACTCAAAATCCTTATCATCTGTCAAGATTTGGCTCAGAGAAGTCTTCCCTGTTCTTCCTCAAGTCATGCTAATTCTTTCTCACTCCTCGAATTACCTAAAATTTACTTATCTGTGCATATACTTTATCACCTAGTGGAATATGAGTTCCATAAGGGCCTTTGATAAATTGTAGTATATTGTGTTAAGAACTCTAACACAGGAGTCAGTAGACTTGACTTCATAGTTTGCCTCTGAGACTTATTATCTTGTCCAAGTCTCAATGTTCCTGGGTCTTATTTGCAGATCAAGGAGAGGAAAATAGATCATCATTGATTTGCTATTTGTGAATCACATCTCCTTGCATCTTATTATTCTGTGACCAAACATACCTTCTGTGGACAGAATAAGGTCTTGCTCACACATGCACACATGTACGTACGTATGTATATATGTATGTATGTATATAACAAACATTTATTATAATATGTCTAAATGTCCTTCATATATAGTCTATCACACTTATGTGTATCTATCTTTATACATATATACACATATATGCACATAAATGTGAAAGATATTATCCTGTCCACAGAAGACATCATTGGTGCATATGTATGTATATATGCACATATATGTGTGTGTGCATACATGTATCATACACATATGTGTTTCACTTGTTTAGATAATTCAATAATGTGGAAACTCCCTCCACCATTGCAGATTAGTACATGCTCTGTGTTCACCTATAATATCAGAGAGTTTTCTGGGGCCCTGAGAAACCACAAGCCTTGCCCTTGAGTCCATGGTCACGTAATTAGGATATGTTAGAGACAGCCTTAAGCTCAGGTATTGCTGTCTCCATGGCTGGTCTTCTATCCATTATGCCCTGCTGCCTCTCATATATAGCATAAGGTACCAGGTACATATTTAGGACATGGTAAATGACAAGAATGAATGAGGATGAGGACAACATCATAGATGAATGGAGGTACAGAATATGAAAAAGGAAAGTGGAGGCTTGCTAAAGACAAATTACTTGTTCAAAGTGTTTATTTGCCTATAGTCAAGCTGGTATGGAGATGAATCCTTAAAAAAAATTTTTTTTAATCATCTTTCGATTCTGTAAAGATCTGATTGACCTCAATAAAGCAAATAGATCAAAGACAGAATCACAGCATTAAACAGGGCCTTAGAGAAGGAGCACAATATGGTGGAAAGAGCCATAGATCTAGAACCCAAGGATCAAAGGTCAAAGTCATTTAACCTCTCTGGTCCTCAGTTTCCCCTTTTGTAAAATGAGGGGACTGGGCTCAATGACCTCTAAGGTCCCTTCCATTTCTAAATCTACCATCCTATGACTTGGAGGTCGTTTGGGTCAAACCAGGGTCCAAGTTGTTCCTACATAAGCACATTGAATCAAAGAGTTCACAGACTCGGAATTCTAAAATTGGGAGTGGGGGTCAGGGAAGAGAAGGGGAGAAACCCTAGAAATCACCTCCTCTAACCCCTATATTTGAGAATAGTGGTACAGAGTAGATGCTCAATAAATATTTGTAAACAAGACCATAGATTTAGAGCTGGAAGGGACCTCAGAGGCCAACTAGTTGAGCTCTGCCATTTTATTGATGAGGGAAATGAGGCCCAGAGAAGGTTGGACAAATAACATCAGGGGTAGGATCTGTGCCTTGGTTCTCTGATTCCAAAGCCAGTTCTCTATCTACTATACTATTTGGGGAAAGAATTTATTTTATAGTTGAGAAAATTGAGGCACTGTTAGGGTAACTGACCTGGCCAAGCCATGCTATGACTGCAGTCCAGGGCTCTTTCCTACAGAACTAGGAGATCTTTATCACACCATCTGAAAGGCTAAAGGTCACTTCAAAGGATGAGCCAGCTACTCATTTATTTGCCTGAGAGAAGCAGCCAGATGTGCTTACATTCAGTCAGGGAAAAATGATGCATTAACAGACATAACCTTGTGACAAATGGTGAAATCTCAAAAGATGACTCGTGGCGTAAGCGTTAGTAATCTTTGAGGTTTCCCTAAATAAAGCTGATGGGGCAATTAAAATTGATTCAGGGAAGACTGACATCCTAACCCAATTGTTTGTTTGCCTCTCTTCCATAAAATATAAATGTCAGTTGGGCATGACCTATGTCATTTGGTTCCGGTGATTATTTTGAAAGAAATGAATGTTTTCTCAGTTCCACCTTTTCTCTGCCCCAGGCTACCTCCTATATGTGCTTTACTTATAGATCCCATTACCTTGCAATACAGACCTTTCCACTTTGAGGTAGGTCTGATTGTCATGGGTTTTCCCTACACTAAGCCTAAATTTGCTGGAGAAGGAAATGACAAACCACTCCAGTATGTTTGCCAAGAAAACCCCAAATGGGGTCACAAAGAATCAGACACAACTGAAAATGACTTAACAACAATAAGCCTTGAGGGGTTTGGGGGGAAAAGGGGGTCTCCATTTTTTAACCTTTTTATCATTTTTGTTATTTTTCAACCATTTTTACCATTTCCATTTTAGCTTTTTTTAAAAAAACATTTCCACTCAATCTCACTAGTTTTGCCACATGGGCAAATTGCAACAAATGTAATCCCTCTTCAATTAGAGATCCTCATAAACACTTGAAACGGCCCTCATAACTTCATTTTCGGTGTCTGTGGAAATCCCTGGGCAAAACCAATGCCCCATGGGACTCTCCTCTCCCTTCTTTGCCCCAAGCCACTCCTGAGCTCTGCTGTACACCATGCTAGTCACTGGAGAGGATCCAAAAGAAACTAAAAGCATGGCCCCTGCTTTTATGAGGTTTACAATCTAACTGCGGAAGCAAAACCTAAATACATAAGACTACTAGAGAAGAATTATGTGTTAAAATGTATGATACTATCTGTAAATGAAACAAGAGGAAAAAGGTCAGAGTGGGGGGGAGTAGTTAGGAAAGATTTTATGAAACATCAGGAAAGATGATATTCTGCTGTGGGGAAGGAATGCAGTAAGGAAAGGTAGGGAAATGTCATATAAAACCATAGGATTTTTTTGAGCTGAAAGATATTTGTGGCTGGACTGAATGAAATAAAATGAAACTTAATGGGTGGAGGGTGGGTTGTAAATGCAAATCCTTACACTTGAAATCAACTTCATAGGTACAAAATGAGAGAAGTGTGGCCAAACAGCAGTTTGTCTTTAACAGATTTGGGAGTTTTAATCGAATGGGGTTCGATATGAATCAGTAGCATGACACAGCGGCCTGGAAAGCTAATTCAATCTTAGATTAAGAGAGGCATGACACCCAGAAGTACGGAGGGGACATACTGCTATGCTTGGCCTTGATCAGATCACATCTGGAGCATCATTGCCTGTTTTGGAAATATATTTTAGAAGGACTTTGGATAAATTGGAGGGCCTTTTAGAGGAGAGAACCTTGATTTTGTTCCAGGATGACCAGTTGAAGGAACTAAGGATGTTCAGCCTAGAAAAGAGAAAATTTAGGAGGGAGAGAGTAGAAATGTTAGATGTTTGCAAGTTTCTGAAGGGCTGTTGGTGGAAGGAGTCAGCTTGTTCTATTTGGTGTCAGATGGTAGAACAAGGAGTAAAGAAATGTAAATAAAAAGAAGCAAATGTAGGCTTGATGTAAGGGAAAACCTAATAACAATTGGAACTTTTTGAAATTTCAAAAGTGGAATAGTCTACCTTGAAAAGTAGTATACTCTCCCTCATTGGAGGACTTCAAGCAAAATCAAAGTGATGACTTATCAGGTGTGTTGTAGAAAAGCCTTTTTTTCAGGTACAAGTAAGACCAGATGGTCAGTGAGGTCCCTTCCAAGGCCACCATGGCTGTCTTTGGTCTAAGAGAGAGATGGCCAAATAACATTCCTTTTATTAAAATGCTGCCATTATTAATAAAATGGTTAAATTACCCAGAAATCACATTTTTCTTTTTAAATACCACAAGACCCCAAAAATGGTGTTTGGGAACCTGAGCGTGGAAGGGCGAGTAGGAGTATAATATTTTAAAAGAATTTCTACACTTCAGTTTCTTCAGCTACAAATTGAGGGAATCACACTAGACGATCTCTAAAATCTTTCCAGGCCAACTAGGTGGCACAGTGGATAGAACACTGAGTCTAGAGTCAGGAAGACTCACTTTCCTGAGTTTAAATTTGGTCTTAGTAGCTGTGTGACCCTGGGCAAGTCACTTAACCCTATTTGCTTCAGTTTCTTCAACTGTAAAAAGAGATGGAGAAGAAAATAACCAAGCACTCCGGTATCTTTGTCAAGAAAACCCCAAACGGGGTCATAAAGAGTTGACATGACTGAAAAACAACTAAACAAAAAAGTCCCTCTTAGCTCTAGCCTCAGTTTTCCTATCTGTAAAATGAAGGAGTTCAACTACATAGCTTCTAATGTCCTTTCAGTTCTACATCTATAATGCTATCATGTCATCTAAAAAGAGATGGGAGAATTTTGCCACAAAATCATTTTTTGCTGGTGTTCTATAGACTCTGCAAACTCTGCAGACTGGTATGCTTTCTGGTTAGCTACTCTATGAGACATTACTGAAATCCCAGGGCAAAACCAACTTTCTTGTCTTCTTCTTGGAGGCAAGTAGGTGGCTCAATGGATAGAGCACTGAACCGGGAGTCAAGAAAACCTGAGTTCAAATCATGCCCCAGACATTTGCTGGTTCTGTGTCACCTGATCTCTGTCTCAGTTTCTTCAACCTTGAAATAGGGATAATAATATCACTTGCCCTTCAAAGTTATTAGGATAAAATGAGATAATATTTGTAAAGTATTTTGTAAACCTTAAAGTATTCAATGCTAGTTGGTTTTTATTTTTACCAGCCAGGGGCCACAAGTGGGAAAAGAAGTGAAGTAAATGACTTTCAGGTATTGCCTTTTTTCCTCAGAATTTTTTTTTCTAAGCAGCCACTCCTTTCTTACAATGTTACCATGAAGCTGCAAGGAGACCGGCTGAATCCCTATTTTTAAAACATCTGCGAGGAAAAGGTTAAATATCTTATCCAAGCTCAGGTTACATGAGCCAGCAAGCAACGCTGAAGTGGAGCCCAGGGCTATGCTGTTTGTACAAAGTAATTTTCCTCTCCTCATTAAAATCTCTAACTGACTGAAGCTGAGCAGAGGCTAGGAGAAAAAAAAAATCAACTGTGAGTAGAGATCTGGAAGAACTGGTTGCTCCAGTCTCATCACTGTAGACAAACGACATTGATGGATTTGCCATAAAGTTTCTATCAGAATGGTTCCTGAAGCTATCCTCCTCCTTGGCATGGTTTTTATTATCAGTAGGAAAAAGTTTTCTTATAGTGTCTTCATCTCACAGGCTCACAAAATCTTACAGGAGAGACGGGGGTCTCTGAGGGCACCAAATTTAACCAATACCTAAACAACTTCCCTCTCTAAAACATGCAGCATCACCCACTTCAAACTTTGCTTGAAAAACTCTACCAACTCCCAAGGCAGAACATTCTACTCTTGGTTTTCTCCAATTGTGAGTGAAAGAGCTCAGCCCCTGACAATTGTTACCAAATTCCAAGACCAAGTGTTCTTTTCGCTAGGCAATGTACATCCCCTAGAGAGTGGAGAAGACTTACCTGGCTAGAACAGAAGGCGAGTATTGGGGAGCAATGGGAAGCAAGTTTAGCTGAGTAAGCTGTGTCTAGATCAGCACTTCTTAAACTGTGTGTCACGACCCCATATTGGGTCACAAAAAATTTAGCAACAGTAAAAGGTTTTCTGAATGTGCAACAACCAAGAATTAATTCAAAATCAAATGTGTAACGAATCCAAGGTGTTTCTGGCAGTGCTTGCCTGTGTTCCATTATGTAACTTCACTGCAGCCTTGGTTCTGAACACAAAACAGGCGCACTTTGCACTATGCATGCCCTCAGACCATGGAATGCCAACTATGCTGGGGTTGCGAGTAGAAGAAATTTAAGAAGCCCTGGTCTAGATCATGTGGGACCTGGATGGCCAGGCAAAGCAATGTGTTAGGAAATCTAGCCTAAATTTGTTTCTCTGCAGCTTCCATGGATTGCTCTTAGTTGGGCTCTCTGGGGCCAAGTAGAATAAATATAATAACCCCTCTTCCATATAACAACTCTTCAAACACTTGGAGATGGTAATTCAAAGGCTAGAGCACTGGGCCTGGAGTCAGAAGGACCTGAGTTTCAAACCAGGTCTCAGGTACTCACAAGTTCTGTTACTTTGAGCAAGTTACAACCTCTACCTGACTCAATTTCCTCAACTGTAAAATGGGGCTAGGCAGCTAGGTGGTGTGGTGGATAGAGCACCTCAACTGGAGTCAGGAAGACCTGAGTTAAAATCCAGCCTCAGATACTTCCTAGCTGTGTAACCCTGGGCAAGTCACTTAACCTTGTTTGCCTCAGTTTCCTCATCTGTAAAATGAGCTAGAGAAGGAAATGGTAAATCACTCCAATTATCTTTGCCAAGGAAACCTAAAATGGGGTCAAGAAGAATTAGTCATGACTGACATGATTGAGCAACAACAAAATGGGGGTAATAGTGCCTAAGTGCCAGGACCAAATGTGGTAATATTTGTAAAGCACTGAGCACGGTGCCTGGCACATAGTAGGAACTTAATAAAAGTGTTCTCTTTTTTAGGCAAACCAATCTAAGCCAACCAATCCTCATATGGAAACATCTTCAGAGCCTTTCCTATCTACTTTGTCAATGTCTACCCTATAAGGCAGGTCTGCACAACCTTCAGCCCAAGGGCCACTTAAGGGCTGTGGACCCACCAAAGGATTTTGGGCAGCCCCTGAAAAACGTTTCCCTCTACATTTCCTCTATATTTTTCGTGGATTGCCTGAAATCCTTTGGTGGGCCACAGGTTGTATAGGCCTGCTATAAGGTATTGTCCAGACCTGAACTTCATATGTGACTAATGTTCCTATGATAATTTCTGAATACAATGTAAAGTAACGTCTCATCTAAGTAGAAATGTGAGGGACTATGGATGCAGAATGTTGTATGTATCCAGTTTAAATGTGGTCACTGTGTTGGTTGGTTTGGCTTACCTGCTAAAAGGAAAGGTTCACTGGGGCAGGGGACCATACTGGAAAATAACTATTGCAAAAATGAAAAGTGTCAATAAAACATTTTAAAAAGAAATGAAATATATTAAAATATGAGAGCAATGGTCTTTTCTGAAATCAAAGTCACAAAATGAAAGCCTTAAAGTAAGAATGACAGCCATAACGGTGGAAATATATTGGACTGAATCAGAAGACCCAGATCCTGGTCCTGACTCGGTCGTTAGCTATCTGCATGATCTTGGGCCACACATTCACTTTCCCACTTGGAGCTTCAGTCTTCTCAACTACAAAGTTGTGTGAGAGGTTGGGTTGAGAGATGCAAGGCAGTGAAACTCCTCTGTGGTTCATTCTAAAAGGATCCCAGAATTAATGTTCCTTGGGGGGAAAGTATCTATTTTAATAATTAATAATAATTAAGTGAAGGGTTAAGTAACCAAAGGCACAGGGGCCACTGAATGACTCCTGAAACAATTGTTGGTGACGTCTGGCATTCTTCACTATTTTTCTTTATTGTTTTTTCATTTCTCTCTTTTTCTTTCCACCCACTTTCCTTTATTCCTCTCTTAACCTCAGCCCATTTGTCTTTCCTTTTCTTTTTTTCCTTTTTTCTCTGACTATACTCTAAGCCTACCGGGGACAACTTGTAAGAAACAATGGGCAGGCCTATTCCTATACCCAGGAGTGAGACAAATTGTACTATATACACAGCCCCCTGTCTCAATATTTTTATACAAATGAAATCAAAATAAAAGGAACATCAAAGCTACCCCTGAATTAGCCCCACTGGTGACATGTAGGCCTGGAGATGTATATTAGGCAACAGTTAAGAAACAATTATTAAGCACTTACTATGTGCTTACTACTTACTTACTACCTAGCACTGTGCCAGGTGCTAAGAATGCAAAAAGAGGCAAAAGACAACCCATGGCCTCAAGGAGCTCACAATCTAATGGGGAGACAAGTAAATAAATACATACAAACAAGCTATATAAGGAAAAATAAGAAATAATTAAAAGAAGGAAGGTACTAGAATTAAGAAGGGTTGAAAAAGGCTTCCTACAGAAGCCGAGGTTTTAGTTGGGACTTGAAGGGAGCTAGGGAAGCTACTAGGTGGAGATGAGGAGGGAGGACATTCCAGATATGGGGGAGACAGTCAGACAAAATACCTGGAGCTGACAGATGGAGCGTCTTGTTTGAGAAGCAGCCAGGAGGCCAGCGTCACTTGGATCACAAAGTATGTGGCAGGAAGTAAGGCCTAAGAATTTTAGAAAGGCAGAGGGTGGGTTCGGTTATGAAGGGCTTTGAATGTCAAACTGAGCATTTCGTATTTGATCTTGGAGGCAATAGGGAAATGCTGGAGTTTACTGAATCAAGGGGTGGGGGTGCGAGGGAGAAGGGGTGTGTGTGTGTGTGTGTGTGTGACATGATCAGAACTGGGCTTTGGGCAAAGCATTTTGGTAGCTGAATGGAGGATGGATTGGAGTGAAGAGATACTTGACGTAGGTAGATCCACCTGCAGGCATGAGGTGATGAGGACCTGCACCAGGTAGGGGCATTATCAAAGGAAAGGAGTATTAGAGATACTACAAAGGTTAAACTCAACAGACTTTGATAATAGATCATATATAGAGGGTAAAACATAATGAGGAGTCAAAGATGACCCTTAGGTTGGGAACCTGAAGGCCTGGGAGGACAGTAATACCCTCAATAGTAATAGGAAAGTTAAGGTTTAGAGGGAATGACAATGAGTTTAGTTTTGGACATACTTAGGTAAACATGTTTACCAGGCGTCCAGTTAGGAGTTTCTGAAAGGCAGTTGGATAGGTTATGGAAGGAGAGGTAGATTTGAGTATGATTAGCATAGAGATAGTATCAACATAAAGATGGTAATTTATAGGAGCTATGATATCATCAAGTGAAGTACTATGAAGGGAAAAGAGAAGAGTCACCAGACAGAACCCTGGGGGACACTCACAGTTAAAAGGTGGGACCTGGATCCAGCAAAGGAGACTTTGAAGGAGCAACTTGGTGGGTAGGAGAACCATGAGAAAGTAACGTCATGAAAACCTAGAGAGAGGAGAGTATGAAGGAGAAGGGGATCAACCATGCCAAAAGACTGAAGAACAGTAAAAAAAATGAGAAATGGGAAAAACTTGCAATTAGAAAAGAGCAGTTTTAATAGAATGATTAAGTCAGAAGCCAGATTATAAAGAGTTAAGAAATGAATGAGAAAGAATGTGACAGCACCCATTGTAGTCATGAAGGCATTTGGTTACAAAGGGCAGAAGAGATGTAGGATGATAGTTCATAGGGATGGAAGGATCAAGTGAGGGGCTTTTGAGGACGAGGGAGAGGTGGGCATGTTTGTAGGCAGTAGAGAAGACAAGGAGAAAATGAAGATCAGGGATAGAGTGAGCATAGAGGAGGCAATCTGTTGCAGGAGATGGGATGGAATGGCATTGCTTATGCAGGTAGAGGGATGGGCCTTGCTAAGGAGTAAAGCCACCTCATTTTGTGAGACATGGATGAAGAGGGAGAGGGTGGCAGAAGGTATCTGAGTGACAAGAGATGAAGAAAAGGAGGGAAGAGGGAACGCCTGATAAATGCTTGTTACCTGCCTGCCATACTCCCCTACTAGACAGTTAGCCTCCTAAGGGCAGGGACCATGCCTAGGGATAGACAAAGAAGACGACCAATTAAGTCCAAGACAAATCAACCCAACTGCTTTGAGTATTTGATCTTCCCAGAACTCTTCACCATGTTCAAATCCGTTATATGTAAGTATTGTACTTGTAGGAAAAGCTTGCACCAAGCTAAGCTTGTCAATAGGGGTGACTCTTTTTGTTTGTCTGTTTTTGCTATAAGGCCAAAAGGTTAGGGAAGGGAGTGCCAGTAAAAATCCTAGATTTCTTTCTTCCTGTTCTAAGCTCCTAGCTATGGTAAGTAGAAGAAATAGGATAAGAGCAAGCCTATGATGACGTGAATGACAACCCAGTGGAATCATTTCCCCAAGCAAACAATATTAGCCAAGCTGTTGTGAAACATCTGTCAGCTCCCTTGTCTCCTTTTTCAGAGGTTCAAGTAAGTGACCTCAGGGCCCAGCCTGACATAGGGCATCGCAGAAGGAAAAAGTCTAGGCCGAGTTATTGGGTTAACATGGGAACTGAATCATTTTATGACTTTGAGGATCAAGCGGAGGAAGTCTCTTTAACACTATGTGCTTCCTCTGAGTCACTCCAGCATTTAGCTATTCATTCAGCCTGCATTGATTTAGACAAGTATTGTTTAAACTGGGGGAAAAAAATCTGGTGGGGCAACTGCCCATTATTTTAGATGTTCTCCTCTTCCAGTTTGAGCAACAGTAAACTCCCTATCAACATGTCCATTACTCCAGCCAGAAACAGAGAGATTCCATTGTACAGACTGCAATGAGGGCAGGGTTCTGTGCATATTTGTCTTTCAAGGCACCACTGTGTACTTAGCATTACAGAAGTTGAAGGCCAAAAGGAAGCTTAGAGATCATCTAATCCAATCCCATCCTTTTTACAAAAGCCTAAACTGAGGCACAGAGAAATTAAGTTCAGTCTAATTTTTTTAAATGATTAAAAAAGCATTGTGTCCAGAACATTATACAAAATTTAAGCAAAGGCATGATTCCTGCTCTTATGAAATTTACTCTCCAGTAGAGGAGTATGGCAGGATTTATTAAGTGCTTTTTATGGACCAACAACTGTGCCATGGGGACACGAAGAAAAACAGAAAGAAAGGCAGTCCTTCCCCTCAAGGAGCTTATATTCTAATGGGAGAAGACAATACATAAAAGAGAAATGAAAAATGGAAGTTTGGCTCACATATAAATAAGTTCAATACAAGGTAATATATGGTTAACTGCATGCAAAAAGTGCAAGCAACATATGATGAGAGGTTCAGAGTAGAAGGGTCATTACTGACTGTGAGGATCCAGGGAAGTTTGCTGGAAGAGATAAAATTTAAATTGGGCTTTGCAGAATCAGTAGGAGTTAAACAGAGAGGGCGGGGAAGGATATTCTGGCATAGGAAATAGCATGAGCAAAGACGCAGAGGCAGGAAAATTCAGAGTGTGTTTGGGAGTCAGTGAGTAGTCTAGTTTGGCTGGTGCATTTATTTAATGGAATATGATATGAGATAATACTGTGAAATAGAGATCAGATACACTTCCTAGCAGGCTGTACAACAGGAATTACACTTCCTATTTACTTGAGTCCTGAGATGTGGAAGTTAGGCCTGATGGCCAGGTCCTGAGATTGCTAATTGCTCTGAGAGGCTGTGACAGTGGTAAGGTCACAAAGAGGAGATGATGGGCGGGGGAGAAAAACCAAGAAAGTAGGACCATAAATGAAACAGCTAAAGAGTATAAAGTGCTTTACAAACCTCAAAGCACTGTGTAAACTGTCTTATTTTCTCCCCCATTAGATTTTAAGTTCCTCAAGGGCAGGGACAGTCTTTTGCCTCTTCTCATATCCCCACCATTTAAGAACAGTGCCCGGCAGGACCTCGGCAAAACCTGGAAAGACTTACATGAACTGACGCAGAGTGAAGTGAGCAGAACCAGGAGAACATTGTACACAGTAACAGACACAGTGTTTGAGGACTGATTTTGATAGACTTAGCCCTTTCCAGCAAAACGAGGAACTAAAACTTTTCCGAAAGACTCATGATGGAAAATACCATCCACATTCAGAGAAAGAACTATGGAGTTGGAATGCAGAACAATTTTTTTTCTTTCTTTTCTTTTTTCTTTTCTTTTGTTTTCTTTATCATGGCTTCTCCCATTCTTTATAGTTCTTCTATGCAACGTGACTACTGTGAAAATGTGTTTAATAGGAATGTATGTGTAGAGCCCATATCAGATTGTATGCTGTCTTGGGGAGGGAGGGGGAGAGAATTCAAAAACTTATGGAAGAGAATGTTGAAAACTGAAAATAAATAAATTAAATATTTTTGAAAAAAGAACAGTGCCAGGCACATCATGGGCACTTTATAAATGCTTATTGATTGACTGATTATCTTAGCCTAGCAGAGCTTACCACCATAAGGAGAAGACAGCTAGGGGCCACCAATTCGTGGAGTCAATCAGAATTAGAGCCAGAATTGAGTAAATGATCAGAGCTGCCAAAATGTTGATCTGGTTTCCCCCAGTTTATAAGCAGAAACCTGGGTTTTCCTTCTTTTGTTGTTGGAAATCTGGATCAATTCCTTTCTGGACTATGTCGGGGAGGCAGCGAGTAGAGATACAGTCATTGGAGGGAATGGTTGCTTGAGAATGTTTTTAATGTTTATTTCACTTCTTGGTCTGTTCTTGTTCGATGCTTTCATTGATTCCAGGCGTGATTTGCCAAGGTTTTTCATAACACAGAAATAGCTTGGCTTTAACCCTCCCCCCGAGTCTTCTGGTGTTCAGTGCAGAGCATAATTATTGGGGCAACTGTGAGACTGCCTGATCTAATAATTACTTAACAAGCAACAACTGGACCCACCCCAGCAACCTGTGGTGGTTAACCCATATTTGGGTAATGTTGCCGTGTCTTTGGAGATTGCAAGGCAAATTGCAGGTGTAAGAATGTAGATATTATGGTCTTGGTATGCCCAGACATGGGAAACATCCATAGATTTTCAGCATCTATAGATCTCAGCCTAGTCAAAATAGTGCAAATGGCAATCTGGAGATCAATCCATAAACTCCCAGCCAGTCCAGGTCTCTCAACACTGCTCACACAAATCTATAGAAGAAGCATACAGGAAGATGGAGGAAGGTGCTGGCTGGCAGTGTCAAGAAAGCATTGAATCCTCCAGTTCAAAGGTGGATGGAGAGCTCAACTTTGAAGATTCTCGAGTGCTCATGGAATGGAAGCAATATCTGAAGAATGAAATCAGTGAAAGAGCTAGAGTATTCTCACTGCATGGATGGGATGTGCCCAAGAAACAACACACACAATACTCTTTAATGACTCTCTCCTCTCCTGTCTTGGGAAACTTTTTTTTCTAAGGTGGAAGACCTAAAGAATCACCTTAAAGGGCTTCCAGAGTCCTGGAGTCTGAATGCTTCACCTATAGTGATAATATAGAAGAAGAATGGGAAAATCAGGATATATGCGTGGACTATCCAACTTTGTAAAGGAGAACTAAGACATCATGCTATGAATTCATGGTAACTTGTGCTATCCTCTTGACCAGCTATTCTCAAATTGTGGCCTAGGGACCCTTACACATTTCTCCCAGATACTTTCAGGGGGTCTATGAAGTCAGAACTATTTTCATAATAATATTAAGATGTTTACATTTGTAATTTGGTAAACATCTCTAGAAATAATAACCCACATAAACAAAAGCTCTCAGGGTAGGGTGTGAGGGGGAGGGGTCCTTTTATGTATGTAAAGTTGGTTCTAAGACCAAAAAGCTTGAAAACCACGGCTATTGGCAGTCAAGTATATTCAGTGCCGGACCTAAACAGTGCGTACTCTCAGATCCCTATGGCATAAAAAGATAAGTAAAAGATGGCTTTCTTTTATCTAATGGGATCTTACCAATTTGCACAGTTTTGAGTAAATGTGAAAAATTCCACTGGCATTTTCTAACAAGTGCTAAATTGGATGCCACCAACCAGAAATGGGTAGCCACCCTGAATATACTTTAAAAGGTCAAAAGAATCATTAAAGTATATTGTGTGCATTGGTCCTGAAAGTTCAGCGTACACTACCGGCCACGGAAGACCAACATGAATGCAAATGCCTGATCTTTTATGCTCCATGCATCTAAAACCTTTGTAATCCCCATAAGGGGGGCAGGGAGGGGAATGATCTGTGATACATAAGGAAAAAGAGACAAGTCACTTAACTTCTCTGGCCCTCAGTTTTCTTATTAGTAAAAAGAGGGGTTTGGACTAGTCAGTTTCTTTGGTCCCTTCCAACTCTAAATCTATGATCTGTGACAAGTGAAGAGCCTAGAAGTCCTTCCTAAGAGCAAGTCACTGGTGGGAGTAAATGAATTAGCTTTGAACTAACATTCCCCTGCCCTGATCATCCTCAGACCACAGGAGACAAGCATTGCTTTGAAATGAATAGTTCTAAGAAATGCTACAGGACAACAGAATTGAGGTCTCTAACTTAATTCTCCAGATGGTACCATGCTATTGTGAGAACAGTGAAGATGGAAGCTATGCAATGAAATCCTTTTAGCAGACTATCATTGATGCTACAGAAGGGCCCAAAAGTCAGTTAGAGCTATCCAAGCCTGTGGCTCACTTCTGCCTTCCCTGATTTCCTTCAAGATTTAGTTCAAATCCTGCCTTTTGCAAGAGGCTTTTCCTGGTCTCCATTGCCACGAGTTCCTTCCCTATATGATCATCTTCCATTTCCACTGTATATGTCCCATATGTACACAATTATTTGCGTGTTTTCTCCTCCCTTACAATGGGAGCTTCTCTGGAGTGAAGGACTGTTTTTTTCTCTTTCTTCATATTACCAGTACCTAGTACAGTACCTGACATATAATGAGTACTTAATGAATGTTTGCTGACCAACAATGAAAGTACTCTCTGATGATCTGCACATTCAAGCCAAGAGAAAAATTAGGAACGGAGGTGCCGAACATGTTCTGGTGGCTCCAGATGGCAATAGTACAGTGGATAGAGTGTCAGGCCTCCAGACAGGAAGATCTGGGTTCAAATCCAGCCTTAGGTACTTACTAGCTGTGTTACATGGACTAGGTAGCACAGTAGATAGTATGCCAGGTCTGGAGTCAGGAAGATCTGAGTTCAAATCTGGCCTCAGATCCTAACTACCTGTGTGACCCTGGGCAAGTCACTTAACCCTGTTTGCCTCAGTTTCTCATGTGTAAAATGAGCTGGAGAAGGAAATGGCAAACTACTCCAGTATCCTTGCCAAGTGTCTTCGTGGATCTTCACTGGGTCTTCATGACCCAAAAGTAGGGTCACGAAGAGTTAGTCACTAACAAAACAACTGAACAACAAAAGCTGTGTTTCCCTGGGCAAGTCACCTAACCACTGTTTGCCTTAGTTTCCTCAACTGTAAAATAGAGACAATAATAGCTCCCACCCCTCAGGTTTGTTGGTCAGGATCAAGTTAGATAATATTTGTAAAAAGTCACATAGCAGTCACTACATAAACACTCATCCCCTTTTTTTCTCTAGGAGTAAGAGAACTAGGCTTAGTACATACATGGGAATGCACTACCAACTCAGGCTCTTTACATGAAACACATAAACAACAGCAAATCTTTGGAAATGACACGAACCAACTTCTTTAATTTCTTCCTGGGAGGGGATAAAAGGAACAGAAGCAACATCCTGGTGGTCATAGATCGCTTCACCCAATCTACAGGGGCTTACCCGACCATGAACCAGAAAAGCTCCCTCAATGTTGTAGGAGAAATATTTCTCTGTTAATGTCTGTTTACTCCTATCAAGGTTGAGAGTTTGAGTACAAGTCACTCAGTTGGTTGCTACATATGTCAGGAATAAAGAAGACTTTAAAATAAATAAAGAAGGCTATGTCACCCTCAAGAAGACCCTCAGTCAGAGCATTTTAATTATACCCTACTGAATAATCTGGGAACCTGGAAGCCTGAACAAAGGTTCAAGAGAATATACATGTGACTTTTCTAGTAGGTGCGTATGATTCTTACCAGGAAGTCTTCTAGCATTTACTCCATGCCTGTCTGTGTTTGCCCAAGAGCCTTGGTTGTCTAATCAGTTAGTAAGTCAACAAGACTATGTGCCAAATCTTGGAAGTTGGAGATGAGTTTGGAGTCTCTCATTGGGCTGAGAGTTCAGTTGAAGGAGGCAGAAACTCTTCGCTATTACATCATCTCAGAATAGGTCAAAGAAAGAAAAACAAGCAATAGTATAATGCTCAAATTTGCTGTCAATGCACCCTGTTGATAGAGTGTTCTGGTGCGAACTTTGGATGAAACTCCAACGTGTGATGTTTTGTTCTCTGTATTTGCATATGACCTTCGCTTTTCCTGTACAGTGTGCCTTATATATGCCCAAGCAGTGAAATTTGCAGTGAATGCATTTTTTAATTGGGGGAGGACATAGCAGGAATCAGATGAAGGGAAGTCTAAACTTTTCAGAATGATGAGAAGTAGGTACTACATTTTCTATAAGCTTCAGGCTCCAATAGTCAGGTCTAATGACAGGGGGACAAGATTTCAAATTCCTGTGGGCAACTCTGTTGGTGGGAAAAGAACATCATCACAGTAAGGAGATAGAGGTAAAAAGGAAGTGGAAACAGAGCTATGTAGCGGAGGAGTGGGGAGACAGCGAGGGATCCCTTACTACATGGAAATGTACAGAATTAATACTAAGTACTACTACTAAGAATTGGACTAGACAGGCAGGCTGCCAACTAAGTTATAAGAGGGTGAGCTAGCAAGACTGCCAAGATAGCACACTGGATGGCACGGGTTGCCATTGAGGACCTAGTTTTCCCTCATCTTGGCAATGAGAACCTGGATAAAAGATAAAACTTTTTCCCTGCATCATGATGGAAAAGCAAAGAGTGGGAATCATCCATTTGGAGAATGATTGCTGAGAATGCTTTTAGTGTTTG
Source organism: Phalanger gymnotis (assembly GCA_028646595.1). NCBI lineage: Eukaryota > Metazoa > Chordata > Mammalia > Diprotodontia > Phalangeridae > Phalanger > Phalanger gymnotis. The sequence continues at coordinate 112,739,778 of CM053624.1, forward strand.
TTTTATGTCTTCCTGTTTTCTATTGTTAATTTTTTAGTTACTATCATTTGTTTTTGTAACTGGCAGGTAGGTGGCCCAGTGGATAGAGCACCAGAAATCAGGAAAATATAAGTTCAAATCTGGCAATCTACTTCAAATCTAGAAATACTAGTTATTATGTGATAGTAGTAGTGCTGATGGTGGTGGTGGTGGTGGTGGTGGTTGCTGCCTAGGTTTCCATTCGCATGGTACTAGCTAAGTGTTTGGCACCAAGTTGACTTTACCATCCCTAGTTTCATCCTAGGGAGGAAACTTGGCCCATGTAGAGTCCACTTATCAAAAAGTATGAATGACGTCCATTTGGGTTAATGCTGGCTGACACCCAGGCAATAATGGAAAAGTAGGATGGATCCAGATTATGCAGGTCCTTGAATACTAGGCTAAGGAATTTCAACTTTGCTTGGTTGGTTAATGGGAGTCCCTGGAAGGTGTGAGGGGTGATATGATTAAGGTCACAAAGCTAGGTCTACTACATAGCAGGGCAAAGTAGAGAGAGTACTAGACTTGGAGACAAGAAAATCTGGGTTCAAATACTGCCTCTGACACCTACTATCAGCTAGTGACTTATTCAATACTATGCTGACTCTAGGTATGCAATAAATATTTATTGAATGAATGGTTTTCAGGCTACTGGCCTTCAGTCTTTCTTCTCTCCAATTCTTCCACATGGCTGCCAGTGATTTACCTAAAGCATGGGTCTGACATTGCCATGCTTCGCTCAAAAAGCTCTGGTAGATTGTATTCCCCCACCCCAGGATCAGGTAACACAAATCCTTCTGTTTGGCATTTAAAGGCCCTCACCATCTGGTTCCAGACTACTTCTCTAGAGTTATTACAAATTATCTTCCTTCATGTTCTTTATGGTCCTAGGTGGTGCAATGGATAGAATGCCAGGCCTGGAATTAGGAATATTCCCTTTCCTGAGTTCAAATCTGGCTCAGACACTTACCAGCTATATGACCCTGGACAAGTCACTTAACCCTGTTTGCTTCAGTTTTCTCATTTGTAAAATGAACTGGAGAAAGAAATGGCAAATCATTCGAGCATCTTTGCCAAAACAAACAAACAAACAAAAAACCAACCCAAATGGGGTCACAAAGAGTCAGACACAACTGAAACAGCTCAACAATAACAACAAAAACTTTGTGGTCCAGGAAAATTAGCCTACCTTCTGTCTCTTACACTTGAAATATCATCTCTTGCCTCCGTGCCTTTGCTGAAGCCTTTCCTCTTGCTTTGAATGCCCTCCCTCATCACCCTGGCCTCTTACAATCCCCAGCTACTTTTAAAGCTCAGGTCAGGTACCACCTTTTACATGAGGCCTTTCCCAATCCTCTCTGATCCTAGTACCTTCCATTCCACTCCCAAATTATTTTGAATTTAATTTGTAAATAGTTTGTATCCGTATACATGTACACATATGTATATATTTATGTCCATGTGTGCATATGTGTATGTATGTATTTATAGGCATATAGATATACATATGTACACAAATATATAGGTATAGGTAAATAGTTTTAAATGTTCATATATGTATATACATATTACATATTTATTCATATGTATATTGTGTATATAAGTGTACATATGTATATATAGCTGTATCTATATATGCATATGTGTGTAATATACACATGTAGATGCTACAAATAGTGTACCCAAATATGTACACACATATATGTTTATACATGCATGTATATATGTGTGTATATATATAGATAGAGAAAGAGAAAGAGACACACAGAGAGAGAGAGAGCTATATGCAATTAATCCTCAACATTTGTGTATACTACTTTCAGGACTTTAAGCAGTCATGATTTTATTAGTAATATCCGTTTCACTTTCATGCAAATTTATGGCTATGCGTGTTAGAGAAAAAAATGAGAGCCAAGGTATGTGCAAGTTTTTGGTTTTTTTTTTAGTGCCCAGAACTTTTATTGGAATAAATCTTCGGCATAATTAGAAAAGAAGTATTGCAAAAATACAACACACAATTTATGCAGAGGAAAGCAGCTCAGGGAACTGATTGGCCATGACGAACCTAAGAGGTGGTGCTCGCGAATGTCTCATATCCTTCCTTACACCTTCAATGGCAGCCCTCCCATCAGGGAGGATGTTCAATGCCCACTCATCCAGTCATTTAGTTAACAAATCCTTGCTAAGGGCATATGTGGCTGTGTGCTTCATGATTGGCTCTCTATCCACTCTGCCATACTGAGCCAGAGTACCATGTGCCAGGGTGAAGGATCTTGGTCCGATGCCCTGTGAATCTGGTCCTTCCTAGAAAGCCAGCCTCTTGCTAAGGAGCCCCCAGTAACAGCGCTGCCGAGTAACTTCCTGTTATACATATGGAGAGCTGCCTCGGAGTTTTTTGGACAGATGTGTGGCCAATTGGGAATGTCAGATTGACTCACAGGACCTCCCTTTTTCCACCCTGGGTTCTTGTCCAGGCTCTGCCGTTAAGTAGCTGTGGAACCTTGAGCAAGTCCATTTCCTCCCTCCTCTCTCTCCCTCAGCTCTAACTGCTCTGACTGCACTTCTTTGGTATGTGCAAGTTTTGAGAGTGGCTGGTATCCTACCAGGAGCTTCAATGGTCTTGTTCACCCTACCATTGTCAAGAGCTCCCTGTGCATTCACTGCATATTTTCATTGTTTGCCATTAAAACTCAAGTTTTGTGCTGGATTGGTGCCCCCAAAGCAGGGTCACCCTGAAGTTAAGTTTTGGCTAGTTTAGTGAATGTCAGAGGCAAGATCACTCAAAGCTGAGTACTAAAGGTCTGGCACCCTTCTTCCTCCCTAGACAGTAAGGGGGATACAGGAGGACACAGGTTGCCCAGGAAGGGAAGTGGGGTACCCAATATTACCAGGAAACTGGGAGGGGAAAGTGATCTCCCAAGGGCCACTCTGTGTTCAAGCATGCTCCATCTCAACAGGAAGCCTCTATTCTGGAAGCCCAGTAGAGTGGATCAGACACACTGAAGCACATGAGCAGCTGTACATACAATTCTTTATAACAAAACTTTAATTCTGATAATACGCACTTTTCCTAATATGGTAACCACAAAATAACCCATAAAATGCAGTACACAAAATAAAATTGGCAACATGCGAAACATTTTTTCTTGTTAGTAGTACAACAATTTCTAGTGAAAAATTATAGCTTTTGGTGGTCCCAGGCACCTAACTCCCTTTTTCCCATAGCTTTGATGTATCTATATTCTTTTTTCTTTTCTTTCTTTCTTTTTTTTTCATTTGGAGGGGGGAGGGCCAGGCAATTGGGGTTAAGTGACTTGCCCAAGGTCAGACAGCTAGTACGTGTCAAGTGTCTGAGGCCGGATTTGAACTCAAGTCCTCCTGACTCCAGGGCCAGCGCTCTACTCACTGCACCACCTAGCTGCCCCCCTTTTCTTTTCTTTTTTTTCTTCCTTTTTTATTTTTTCTCTCTCTTTTTTATTTTCATACCATTTTCTAGGAACATTACCCTGCAAAAGTTGAGTATTGACTCCATATTGTTACTCCTGATAGGATGTAATAATCTCATTGAGGGGGGAGACAAAGCATTTAGGGAATGGTGTCCAGAGAAAGGCATTTTGAAAGTTACAGAGAAGTAGAATGACACACTCTTTCTAGTAGCAGTGACAGTATTGCTTTGATTATAAACTGGAAAAGGGGGAAAAGAAGGAGGGTGGCAGCAATGCAGTGGTCAAAATGATGGCAGTGGATGGCTGTGATAGTTGGCCTAATGTAGTTATAGGACCTAATATAAGACCTAGGAGGAGGGTTTCCAAAAATGAAAGAGTCAAGTCCTCAGTGCATGGAAAGCACAATACTCTTGGACACTCAACCCTGCTCTATTTCTTGACATAATGCGCCATTCTTCAGACCTTTCTTGACTCTAACCTGTCTTTTGAATATAGCCATCACTTCACAGTCATTTACTGAGTATTTGCTGTGTTCTAACTAGATCTGCCTGGGTGGCTAGCTAATTTAATAAAAATTTTTACCATCTTAACATTTCACTAGGAAACAATCAGCTTTGAGAAACCTTCCAGTTCCACAGAAATATTTGTTGCAAAAGATGGAGCCAAGACCCTCTTGGTCCCCATGCTACCCCACACCCAGCTTCTATGAGTGGAAAATTCCAACCCATTAGCTCTCTTTCTAAATTGTCAAGCAGGGAGCCAGCCAAATGATTCACTGACGTCAGTGAAAGCCCAGCCGTACCAGATCAGGCCACACCAGGCAAATGGAAAGTCAATTCTGTCCATTAGCTTAATATGATTTAAACTCTAACCTTAGCTAAAATTAAAAAGGTCCCCAATGGGAAGCCACATTTTGAGCTCTTCTCAATGACAGATTATCAGTTGGTAGAACTTGGGTCACCTCTGGAGTGTCCCACTAACACAGAGGTGTTTCTAGACAGATGATTAGAAATGATCTATACCCCATCATCCCTATTTGCTTTCTCCAGGTTGGCTTTAGAGATTTTTCTATTTTAAGCCATGAAAGAAGCCATGTACCTTCTCACTCTGAGGTTATTTCTGAACTTTGTAATTACAGGTAGGTTTGGTGCCTTTGGTTGGCACTTACTAAAGTGACATTGTAAAATGAGTTTCACAAATATTTAATCAGCTGTGCACACAACAGGACTGCAGGTCTCTTACGTAGACTGTGATCAGCCATGTTTTAGTGTTGCTATAGTTACCTGCTGTCTCCTTAAAGATGACAAACCTGAGTTGGGGGATGAGTTCCCAAAGCAGCATCTCCTTGAAGGTTCTGATATTGCTTTAGGAGAGAGATATCATGGCCTGATTTTTTTTAAAGTCTTGGACTGAGAATCCAAAATTCATTATGTCTTAGCTCAGATGTTCTTATAGACATCCTATGAGACTGTTGCCATTTTCTCCTATATTCTCTAATGCCTCAATTTTACTCATGGACAAAATAGGGGTTCTTAGTGAGATAGGGATCTCAGGAGGGATGCCAAGAAGGAATAATAAATAAAATACCATTATAGTGATGTCTTGTCGATGCTCCACAGCATCTTTCACGTTTATCCTATCTCTGCATTCACCAGGTCCCCCGCCATCTTAGTTCAGACCCTCATCACCTCTCATTTTGGCCATTGCAATGGCTTCCTCATTGTTCTCCCTAACTTAAATCTCTCCCATCTCCAATCTATTCTTCATACTATTACCAAAGTGACATGCCTAAAACATGGGTCTGATCACATCATGCCCTTGTTGAAAAGCCAGCTAATTTCTCTAGGAGAAAATACAGTCTCCTTCCTCTGACATTTAAAGCCCTTCATAAGTTGAGTCCAGCAACTAGGTAGCCCAGTGGATAAAGTGGATAAAGCCTGGAGACAGGAAAACCTGAGTTCGAATCTGACCTCAGATACTTCCTAGCTGTGTGACCACTTAACTTCTCTTTGCCTCCATTTCCTCATCTGTAAAATGGAGATAATGACAGCACTTACCCTCAGGGTCGTTGAGAGGATCAGCTAATATAACAATTATAAAGTGCTTTGTATAGTGACTGACATGTTATGTGCTATATAAATGGTATCTATTACTATTATCTTTTCAATCAATAAACATTTATTAAGAGCTGATTATGTACCAGGCATTATGCTAAGTGATGGTGATACAAAGTAAGAGCAAAAACAGTCTCTGACCTCAAGGAGCTTCCATTCTAATTGAGGAGACGAAATATCCATAAAGGGGTGTATACAAGATAAATATAGAATATGTGAGAAGTAGTTTTAGAGGAGAAAACACTGAAAGCTGGGAGAACCAGAAAAGGCCCAAGAAATTCCAGATTCTCCAAGGAGGAAAGCATTTCAGGTATGGAGAGACAACCTTCTCAACACCCTTTACATTCTAACCACACTAGGCTGCTTAATTCTCCTGGTGCCAGACATACCATCTGTTGCCTCAGTGTCTCTGCTCTGTGCCCTATTGCTGAAACTCCCTTTTCACTTCAAGGTCTTAGAATCTCTAGTTCCCTTTAAGTCTTATAGCACACTGATGTTTGCTTCCAGTAGGTTGTGACCTTCTTGAAGGCAGGAACTGTTTCACTTTTGTCTTCGTATCTCCTAGAACCTAATGTTGTTGTCATTCAGTAGTTTCAGTCATATCCAACTCTTCGTGACCCCATTTTAGGGTACTTGGCGTTTTTTTGGCAAAGATACTGGAGTAGTTTGCCATTTCCTTCCCTAGCTCAATTTACAGATGAGGAAACTGAAGCAAACTGGGCTAAGTGACTTGCCCAGGGTCACACAGCTACTAAGTGTCTGGGGTGGGATTTGGACCCAGATCTTTCTGACTCCAGGCCCAGCACTCTATCCACTGTACAAGGTAGCTGCCCTAGTGTACCTAGTATGCCGAATAAAGGCTTGTTGAGTTGAACAAAAATCAGGGGACCGACTGTGTATGTTCCTTTTTTGTGCTGGAATTCCTTCATTTCAAATATTGCTTAAATCAAGAGGAATTTGGCTTTAGGTTTGGAACCCACTTTCTGGTGCAATGGGATCTGTAATTTATTTGGGTAACCAGGCTTTGCACATGCCCATATCACCTTAAATTGAGACACCCATGTGTGAGACAGTAAGGACCTGCTTCTGGGAGAAAACATTCTTCAGCCTCTATGATGTGATGAGAGTAGACAATGACAAGAAGATATTTGCTGCTTCCATCTACATGCTGAAGGAACACATGGTAGCGATTGCGTGCAGAAGAATGGATAGTTTTCTCCATTCTGGGTGGGAACAATTAGCAGTCTCTAACCACTGGTTGCTCCCACTCACGTGGTAGGGGAACACAGAATATCTTTTCCAGAAGCAATTCTCTTCAATATCCCATGAGTGTGTCCATCGTAGGTAGCATGGGTGTCTGCAAAGCCCAGATAACACTTGTAAAAATCACGGGGCTAGCTGAAATGTCACTTCATTTTCCATTAGAAGCAAATCAAATATGTTCCCTTAAGCACCATTTTCTCTGACCCCAATAATGCCTTTTGCCAGCTTTATCAACGTCATTTCAATTTGTTTTTCCTAATCATTAAAATAAAAATTTCAGCCTAGACCTGTGATGACATCAGTTTGTGAATTCCCTCTGCTACAGCATATTAGCAGCTCTTGAGTAATTTTAAATTTCAGAGATTTGTCTGGGCCAGCCCAGGGGTTAAGTGACTTGCTGTTGGTCACCAACTAGTATGTGCCAGGGGCAAGACTTGAACCCAGTTCTTTCTGGTTCCAAGGATGTTTCTTAATCTATATACCATGCTCTTATTTACTGGGTCAAAGAGAACTGAGTCAAAATTAACACAAACTCTTGCTGTACTCTCATCTGACCCATGCCAACTAAGAAATTCACCTTATCTCTATTACTACTGAAGCCAATTTCCTAACTACTTGACTATCTAGCTTTAAAAGTTTATGTGACCAGACTTTTTTAGGGAGGAAAGAAGGAAACAAACATTTATTATTAAATGCCTACTATGTGGTGGGAGTGTGTATGGGGAATTCACTTCTGGTATGAGGGTTTGAGCCTTTTTCAGGGCTGCTCATCCATCTTCGGTGAACACCTATCACCCAACTCTCCCCCTGTGGCTTCAAGAAGTTCTGGCCACATCCTAGAAAACCGTCTGGGCAGACGGGCTAAATGAGGTTGAGGGTAACCAACAGGCCTCAAGCCCATTAGTGAGTCAGGGGTGTCTACCCAAGCACATGAAGACTTCACCTGGTGGAATGGGTGGTTGAGAATAATTTGTTTCAATGGCCATGAAGGCGGCTGAAGCAGGCACTTAGAGCTTGGTCAGACATGGAAGACACCAAGGTCATTCATTTTATCCCAGGCCATGACCAGTCATTTTGGCCTTAGATGACTCTGGAGCTGGACTGCTTAGCACAACTCTGCCTCACTAAAATCCAATTCACTCAGGAGTCAAGACATTATCCTATGATATTACCAAGCCTCTTTGAAAATGAAGGTCAAACAGCAACCACATGATAGGAACTGTGCTAAGCACTTTATGGATATTATCTCATTTGGTCTTAATTAATACCTTTCAAGTGAGGTGTGATTATTGTTGTAAATTATTCCACTTGAAATGGCTGCAAGTCAAGACTAAAGTGGAAGGAGAGTTGATTCATGATTTTTTGTTTGCAGATGATTGTGCTCTCAAGGCAACCTCTGAGGCTGAGATGCAACAGAGTATGGATCAATCCTCTGCTGCTTGGGCTAATTTTGGCCTAACAATTGACACCAAGAAAACACAGGTGCTCCACCGGCCAGCACCACACCATCGATACATAGAACCATCAGTTACAGCAAACGGAGATGTTTTGAATACTGTGGATAAGTTCACTTACCTTGGCATTATACTTTCCAGGGATATACACATAGATGGTGAGGTTGATGCACCCATTCTGTACTAGAGCTAGCTCAGTGTTTGTGAGGCTCCAAAGGAAAATGTGGGAGAGAAGAGGTATTAGACTGCCTACCAAACTGAAGGTGTACAGAGCCATTGTACTGACCTCACTGCTATATGCCTGTGAAACCTGCCAGGAAACTGGATCGCTTCCATTTGAATTGTCTTAGGAAGATTCCGAAGATCACCTGGCAGGGTAAGGTACCAGACACTGAGGTCCTTTCTCCAACTAAACTGCCAAGCATTCAAACTCTACTGCAGAGAGGGCGACTCTGATGGACTGGCCATGCTGTTTGAATGCCAAATGCATGCTTGCCTAGAAGACTATTCTACAGAGAGCTCACACGAGGTAAGTGCCGACACGGTGGTCAGAAGAAGCGGTACGAGGCACTCTCAAGGCCTCTCTAAAGAACTTTGGAATTGATTGTGCGACATGGGAGACGCCAGCATAAGATCACCCAGCATGGCGGTCATCAAAGACGGTGTTGTGCTCTACGAGCAAAACAGATTAAAGTAGCTCAAAAGAAACTTTAGATGCTCAAATTTAGAGAGATTTAAATTCCAAATGTTCCTATGGACTATTTGTGGCTTCACTTGTGGTAGAGCCTTCTAAGCTCCTATCGGTCTGACCAGCCACATACAGACAAACTGGACCTTGACCTCAACATAGTGTTGTCATTGGTTCTCTTCGAAAATGAAGAACAACCGCCATTATCACTCCCATTTTACAGGTGAGGAAACTGAGTTGTTATTTTTATAAACTTTCTCCCTTCTCTTCATATGCAGATCCATGACTTTGCATGCGATACTTTTGTGATTTTTTTCCCCTTTGATGGCCTTTGGTGTGTGTTGGGGGCAGGAGGGGCGGGTTAGAAGGGAAGATGAAGAAAGGAAAAGGAGTATACAGTATGATTTTTCCCAGGCCCTACATCTTCTTTAGGGACAACTCTGGTTAGAAGCTATTGAAATAAAAACACAAATATGAGAAAAATGTGAAAACAATCAGCCACAATCCAATATAAAAAAAATCTGGCTGTCTTATCATGGAGGAAAATGAAGAGTTATTCATGATGTATACAGGTATCATCCTATGAATATGGCTCAAATCGATATGTTAACAAGAAAAAAAAGGAGGTATATAGGTGGTGAAGTGACTAGAGCTATAGGCCTTGGCTTTAGTAAGACCTGAGTTCAAATTTGTCCTCAGACCAAAGACTTGTGCTACCCTGAGCAAGTCACTTAATCTCTGACTCAGTTACTCAGTTAATCTGACTCAGCTGAGTCTGACTCTGTGTGATTCAAGTCACTTAAACTCTGTCTAACTACCTCAGTGAAGCCAGGGACCCAGATAGTACAGAAAAACACATTTTTATTGAGACCCAGGAAAGGAAAGGGTCGGAGTAGTTGGGAAGCCTTAGGATTGGCTGCCACTGGAGGAAATAGGTTGGCCTTTAGGTTTGACCGATAACACCCTCTAGGACAACGACAATTAAGGAATGCTAATTGCTTTATGTGACTCAGCTGCCTCTAGTAATCTGGGCTGGAAAATCAGAACCACCCAAATCAGGATCACCCTGGTTAGCCATCTCCTTGGGGGGACCCAAACCACCCCTAATTTTTACAAAGATATACAAGGGCCAAGAGCTGTCTCTTTAGCTTAAACTGGTTTCTGTCTACTGGAAAACAAAACAAGGATCCCAGGTTAAACTGCTTAGCAAAGAAATATCCCAGAGGCCAGAATGATAACACTATTTAATCAGGCCAACTGAAAGAGACAGCCTTTTGAGCTACATTGAGAAATGGGGTTTAACCAAATGGGGACTAGGATCAATTACAGAGTAGAATTGGTTATTGAATGATGCAGTATAGTCAGGTGAGGGAACAGTTACCTTGATGATTTGAGTGGAAAGAAAAGTGTAGGGAGGTGAGTAATATAAAATGAGTGGTAAGATAGTTTAGGCTTGAAGCCATGACTCCTAAGTCCAGAACTCTGTTGTGACTCTCTCTGTTGCTGTCTCCCTGTCTCTGTCTGTCTATCTGTCTGTCTGTCTCTCATAGATTCTCTCTCCAGTGTACAATGATGGTGGGAGAGCTTCCTTTATGCTAAAGGAATCTTGTAGAGCCACTTCTTTTTCAGGATGTGTCCTGTCAGTCACTGCCTAACCTGAGTTCCCTCAAAAAGAATTGTCTGTCTTAGTGTGATCACAGCCTCTCAGAAGAGCTTCTGAATTAAACTGACCACAGGGACTCAGGGGAAGGGTAACAACATTTAACTGGCTAAAATTGCACGCATCACACGGAAATAATATGAACCATCTGCTTACCCACGATTTGAAATAAACAGACAGCAAGAGTCTTTGCCCAGAGGTTGGGGCTCTGGAGACTAAGCCCGTGGTTCAGAGCCCTGTCATTCACCCTGGCGATCCAGCCAGCTTTCTCTGTAGTTTGTTTACAGAGGACCAGGAAATTAGCTTGTAATTTGAGAGATAATGACAGCCCAGGGAGTCATGCACCTGACCAGGTCTGTCAGTGTGGTGCCAGTGTATATTTTCCTCTAGTTCCTGGCAGTAGGCTTCACAATTTCTCTCTAACAGATTATGAAACTGGCTAGTCAAAGTAACAAAGAAAAGTGGAACTCTACGGTTGTGTTGACAGGATGTCTGGGTTCAAGAATACCAACAAACCTTTGAGACAGGGAGGAAATCTAGGACCGAGGGGACTCAGAAGCCTTTGTGACTGGTGCACAATGGCAGTTTCAGGTTCCTAACCAGAGTGAAAGAAAATAACATTGTATGGGAAGGAAAATCATTGGCCTAAGAACTGACCAAGAAGCTTCATTGTCCCTAGGATAAAATACAAATTCTGGTGTTTGAAGGTCTTCACAGAGGCAGCAAGGTGATGAAAAGGATAGAGTTCTAAACCTGGAGTCAAGAAGACTTGAGTTCAAATCTAGCTTCAGATACTAAGTAGTGGTGTGACCCTGGGCAAGTCACTTAACCACTGCCTGCCTCAGTTTCTCCATCTGTAAAGTGGAGATAATAAGAGCACCCACCCCCCAGGACTGTTGTGAGGATCAAATAAAGTAATATCCGTGAAGCATTTTGAATATCTTAAAGGGCTTTATAATTCCTAGCTGTTATGATTTAGTTCCAGGTCTTTCCATATTTCTCCTCCCCATTCAGGGGCATGCTGGTGAATGTTTAACAACTGGATCCCTGGGTAAAAAATATACCCATTTGATACACTTTTAAAGTTTAATCTGGGGGGGGGGCAGCTAGGAGGTACAGTGAGTAGAGCACCGGTCCTGGAGTCAGAAGGACCTGAGTTCAAATTTGACCTCAGACGCTTGACACACTTACTGGCTGTGTGACCTTGGGCAAGTCATTTAACCCTGATTGCCCTGCTTTCCCCCCTCAAAAAATAAAAAAATTAAAAAATAAAGTTTAATCTGCATTACTAACATTTTCTCTATCATTCTCTTCAATCTAAAAAATTAACAAAATGATACATTGAGCCCCAATTTGCAACATTTGCTGATTTCTGAGGTGTGAATACTCACAATGAAAATTTGACGATTGGCTAGAAGGGTTTTGAGCCGGCTCAAGGATACATACCCCCCTGCCTCATCGTTCTTCGTTTTGGCCAAACTGGCTCATTGCTGTTCTTCATATAAAGCATTGCCTCCCTCTTTCTCCACGCGGCATGGTACGGTGGAAAGCATGCTGAAATCCTGGCTCTGCTCCTCACTCTGCCAGTCTGATCTCGGGTGGGTTACTTTACTACTTTGGGCCTCGGTTTCCTCATCTGTAAATCAAGGGGGCTGTGCCACTGAAGTTACACTGAATAGGCAGCTAACTATACCAGAAGCCATATTGGGGCTAAATTTAGAATTTTAGAGTTAGAAAACCTGACCTTCTCATGTTACAGAGGCCCAAAGAATGAAGTAACTCACAGAAGGTCACAGTAACGGAACAAGGACCAAGAACCTAGATCTCGTGATTCCCAGTCCAGGGAATCTTCAGATTTGGAGGCTGCGGAGATTTGGATTCTAATGCAAATTACTAAAACTTCTCTGAACTTCGATTTTCTCATCTGCAAAATTGAGATAATATCTGTAGCACCTACCCTACAAGGGTGCCATGAGAATTAAATGACTCAGTATATGTAAAGCACTATGTAAATGTCAGCTATCATTATTCTTCCTGATAACATTACGTTCCTAATAACAAACCTAGGATTTCAAAATCAAACAAGTTTGGCAAACAATTTTCTCATCTGTAAAAAGAGATGGGGCTCTAAGGGACTTTCCACCTTAAATCTGTAAATCTTGGGATCCTGGACTTCTGGTTAAAAAAAAGGGTGAATAGATATCCATGCATAATCAAGAATGTAATCTTTCCAGTGACAGTAACTATAGAATTTAAAACCTTATAGAGGAGGAAGAGAAAATTTGGAACCCCAAAACTTGTGGAACTGAGTGTTATAAACTAAAAATAAAAAATACATTTATTAAAAAATTAAATTTTTTAGAAAGGTTATAGAATTTTAGTTTCAAATGATTCAATGCCTCCTCACTTTATAAAGAAAGTGAAATGGTGATAACAATCAAAGATGAACATCTTATATTAGATGTTGGAATGCTGCTGGAATATAGAAAGAAACAGAAGGAAGTCCTAATTTGAACAAAAGGCAAGATCTGATGGAAGTCAGAATTCAGGCTGTAGGCATGGCCCACTGAGGAAGATGACCAACCAGCTGAGAAGGTTGGCAGGACTGTTTTCCATCTGGTGTACACGGGCTAAACTATTCTGAGCACTGGCCCAGGCTTGTTTTTGTTGATTTGAGCAATAAAAGCTCATGTTCCAAAGCTTGTCTATTTTGTACCATAAACTACAAACAGAAGCTATTACACAGTGTCAAGTTTGTTTCCCTGCTTGTGACATTTCTAGGTATTAATGCTTGTTTTGCTCCTACAAATGATTCATTTTGGACAACCGAAGGCCTGAGTCACAGTCAGTATCATTTATTCAATTCCCCTACCATTATTATTGCTTGCCAGTGTGGAGCAATATTCATGAGTTCTCTTTGTAAACGTTAAAGAGGAAAGCTGAGCCTCTTGGTAACTCGTTGGCTATTTTTCTCCTATCTCTAGCTGGGCTAAGTAATGATGAATACAAAAATAAAATAAAAGATATTTCTGTTCACCATAAAGACCTACTTTTAAAGGTAGTCCCATGTTTTATCATTTAACTTCCACTTACAGACAAAATTCTCCCCAAAAATGGTTTAAAAATGTGTTGCCAATACAGTCCAAATGATGTCAATTCCCTCTTCATATTCAAGAAACTTCATATTCAAGAAACAACTAGGCCAGGAGAATTGTGGGTGAGGGGTGGGGAAAGGGGTAATTCCTAGAGTTTGAATTTAAAGCACATTGAAAACACTTGTGGTCCTTCAGCAGTTTAGAAAAAATAAACCTTAGTACTTAGACAGCAAGAACAACTAATTAAAATAGAAATTCACCAGGTAATGGGTTTAGGTGATTTCCTATCCCTCTTTCTTACTCCCTTCCTTCTAGTTAAGGATATATTCCTTGCCTGCTGCCTGGGCATAATGTGTTCCTGCCTTGGGTACAAAAATTCCAAATTATACTTCTTGACACTGCTCAATTAATAAATAAGCTTTGTAAAGCACTTACTATGTTCTAGGCTCTGTGCTAAGGACTGGTGATAAAAAGAAAGGTAAAAATAAATGGTTACTGTCTGCAAAGAACTTACACATATAACAGAGAAAGGCAACATATAAATTAATAGATATATGCAAGATACATACAAAGTAGATGAAATATAATCTTAAAGGTAAAAGCAGCTGGAGGGAACTGGAAAAGCTTCCTGATGATGGTGACATCTGAACTGAATCTCAAAGGAAGCCAGGGTTCTGTCCTTTCCATAGTCTGCTAACATTATTTCATCTTGTGAAGTCACTTAACTACTTTCAACACATTCCTCCCTGTCACCATCTGGTCCTTCATGACAGCTTATGGGATGTGCTCACCTGCAACCTGTTGTTAAATGCTCAGCATGAGCTTTTACAACCTTGGGAACCTGCTACAAATCAGGGCTTGATTTTCCATACTTAAGAAGGGATGGAGAAAATGTTAATTCAGATTAAACTTAAAAGTATGCCACATGTGTGTATGTATGCATGTATACATAATATATATGTGCATGTGTATATATTTTTATATATGTACATATATACATATATATATACATATGTGTGTATGTATATATATATATTGAGAGCCAGTTGTTAAGCATTTACCAGCACACTACTGCTTTAAGAGAAATATGAGCAAAATCCCATTAAATCAAACTTTAAAGTGTTAGTATAATAGGGAAAATAGGACACTTCAGAGTTGGAGAGACTGACGGCTGAAAAAGGCCCAAGGGATGCCAGGCATAGGAGAGACTGGGGGAAACAAATGAACCAAGTGACATGACAAGAGTCTTGCTAGGGTGTTTAAGGGATGTGAGCACCTTGCATAGCAAACGTGTCTGTTTCTAGTGGTGAGAAAGAGGAAGAGATCAGTTAACTCATTATCTTCCTCTCAAAAAACCCCACCGCCTCAAAAAAGAACACCCCCACTAAACTTCCCTCTTTCTTCAGAGGGCACTACCATCTTTCCAGTGACCAAGGTTTCCAACACTGGTATCATCCTTATCTCCTCATTTTTCCTCACCCCATTTATTCAACCATTTGCCCAAATTGTGCATATTTCTATTTCCATATAGTCTTTCACACATATTTTTATGTCCGTTCAAAGGACCACCATGCTAGTTCAAGTTCTCATCATGGGCTGGTACCGTTACAATAGGCTCCTAATTGGCCCGATTGCCCCCCCCCCAGTCTCCCATCTCCAATTCGTCCCCCACTTAGTTGCCAAAATGATTTTCCTAAGGCACGGGTCTGACCATGTTCCTCTTCTAATAAGTCAAATCTGGTGCCCAATCTAAAGAGGTTGGGAGAAAGAGGGGGGATAAAGGAAGAGGAGAAATGAGTTGTAGAAGAGCTCTTCTCAACTCTGGCATCCTGCCATCAAGTGGCATAATGAATAAAAACAGCACTCTGCTCAAGTTCCACCTCACACGTAAGTATTTTCCTGATCTCCCCTCCCAGCATTCTCCTGAAATTACTTTGAATTTAATTTGTATATGCTTTGTATTTAGTTATATGTATACATGTTGTTTCCTCTATTAGAACATAAGCTTCTTAAGGACAAGACTGTGTTTGTTTTTGAATTTGCATTCCCACCACTTGGCACAGTACTTGGCACATTACAATCATTCATTCATTCAGAATAATAATAATAATGGAGAAGGCGATGTTTTAAAAATAGATTCTTTTAGAATCCTGTTGTCACAAGGATTCAGAGGTAGTCAAAAGAGATGGAAGAACTATAGTTTTGTTATTTTAAAGACATAAGAAAGGAGAAAAAGGCATTGGGAAGAGGATACGCTAAAGGAAGATTGGAGGAAAGATGGAAGAACTTTCTAATACGCATAAAGAGTTGGGGTAAGAGGCATCACTTGAACTTTATCTTCACCTTAACTTTTCAAAATAAGGCAGAACACACACACACACACACAGAGTTTGGTGTAGAAATGCATTCACTTTGGCAGGGGGCAGGGGTGGAGCCAAGATGGCAGCTTAAAACAGGGACTCACTTAAGCTCTCCCCCAAATGCCTGCCAAATGCCTGTAAAAAATGACTCAAACAAATTCTAGAACTACAGAACCCACAAAATAATAGGGAAACAAGTCTCCAGCCCAAGACAGCCTGGATGTTGGCTAGGAAGAGTCTATCGCACCTTACTGGGAGCTGAGCACAGCCCAGGGTGGGCCACACCAGGAGAGACAAGGCCCAGAGTAGACCTTGTGGAGCAGGCTGAAAGGCCCTGCATTACTGAGCTGTGGCAGTTACCAGATTTCTCAACCCACAAATACCAAAGATAACTGAACAAGTCAGTGGGAAAACTGCTCAATCTGGGTGAGAGAAATGTGCAGTCCATCTCCAGCCCCAGGGGTGGTGGGCAGCAGCAGCAGGAAGCTCTGGCACCTGCTTCCAGAGACCCTGACCAACATGGTGGTAGGAATCAAGTGGCGGATCGCAGCAGGAGTACAGAGGCAGGGTTCTCTTGCTTTGCCCTTCGTGGATCTGGGTTGCAGTCCTGGTTGGTGGTTCTTGGGGAAGGAGGAGCACTGGTGTGGCAGAGCTTGTGGTGGCTAGAAGTAGCTCTGAAAACAGCAGCACAAAATCTCTGAAGTTTGGGACAAAGCGCTCTTCACGCTGAAAGCAATTGGCTTGGAAAATGAGCAGGCACCGTAAAAGAACTCAGAGTATAGAATCTTTTTTTGATGACAAAGAAGATCAAAACATACAGCCAGAAGAAGTCAACAAATCAAAGATCCTACATCAAAAGCCTCCAAGAAAAATATGAATTGGTCTCAGGCCAATTAGAATGGAGCAAGTGGAAGCTAGTGATTTTATGAGAAATCAAGAAATTATAAAACAGAACCAAAAGAATGAAAAAATGGAAGACAATGCAAAATATCTCATTGGAAAAACCACTGACCTGGAGAATAGATCCAGGAGACATAATTTAAAAATTGTTAGGCTACCTGAAAGCCATGATCAAAAAATAAGCCTAGATATCATCTTGCAAGAAATTGTCAAAGAAAACTGCTCTGACATTCCAGAACCAGAGGGTAAAATAGAAATTGCAAGAATCCACTGATCACCTCTTGAAAAAGATCTCAAAAAGAAAACTCCTAGGAATATTGTAGCCAAATTCAAGAGTTCCCAGGTCAAAGAGAAAATACTGCAAACAGCCAGAAAGAAACAATTTGAGTATTGTGGAAACACAATCAAGATAACACAAGATCTAGTAGCTTATACATTAAGGGATCAAAAGGCTTGGAATATGATATTCCAGAGGTCAAAGGAGCTAGGATTAAAACCAAGAATCACCTACCCAGCAAAACTGAGTATAATGCTCCAAGGCAAAATATGGATTTTCAATAAAATAGAGGACTTTTAAGCATTCTCAACGAAAAACCAGAGCTGAATAGAAAATTTGACTTGCAAATACAAGAATCAAGAGAAGCATGAAAAGGTAAACAAGAAAGAGAAATCATGAAGGACTTACTAAAGTTGAACTGTGTTGTGTACATTCCTACATGGAAAGATGATATTTGTAACTCATGAGACCTTTCTCAGCATTAGGGTAGTTGAAATGAATATACATATATATATAGACAGAGGACACAGAGTGAGTTGAATATGAAGGGATGATATCTAAAAAAAAATTAAGGGATGAGAGAGGAATATATTGGGAGAAGGAGAAAGAGATAGAATAGGGTAAATTATCTCACATAAAAGTGGCAAGAAAAAGCAGTTTGTTGGAAGGGAAGAGGGGGCAAGGGAGGGGGAATGAGTGAACCTTGCTCTCATTGGATTTGACTTAAAGAGGGAATAACGTACACACTCAATTGGGTATCTTACCCTACAAGAAAGTAGGAGAAAGGGTATAAAAAAGGGGGGACAATAGAAGGGAGGGCAGATAGGGGGAGGAGGTAATCAAATGCAAACACTTCTGTAAAGGGACAGGGTCAAGGGAGAAAACTGAATAAAGGAGGACAGGATAGGATAGAGGGAAATATAGTTAGTCTTTCACAACATGACTATTACAGAAGTGTTTTGCATAAAGATACATGTGTGGCCTATGTTGAATTGCTTGCCTTCTCAAAAAGGGTGAGTGGGGAGGGAAGGAGGGAAAGAATTTAGAACACAAAGTTCTAAAAACAAATGTTCAAAAAGAGTTGTTTTTACATGCAACTGGGAAATACGATATACAGGCAATGGTGTTCAGAAATCTATCTTGCCCTAC
The DNA here is from genome assembly GCA_028646595.1 of Phalanger gymnotis. Taxonomy (NCBI): domain Eukaryota; kingdom Metazoa; phylum Chordata; class Mammalia; order Diprotodontia; family Phalangeridae; genus Phalanger; species Phalanger gymnotis. The sequence continues at coordinate 112,758,202 of CM053624.1, forward strand.
AAGTAAGGGGAAAAGGGATAAGGGGGGAGTGGGGTAACAGAAGGGAAGGCAGACTGGGGAAAGGGGCAGTCAGAATACATGCCGTCTTGTGGTGAAGGGGAGGGTAGAAATGGGGAGAAAATGTGTAACTCAAAACCTTGTGGATGTTGAAAACAAAATATTAAATAATAAAAAACTGAGTTTGATTCATAAACTGTACTCAATTGAAATTAAAAAAAATACATTCACCTCAGCAAGGATACAGATAGGAACAGGAAGAGGGGAAAAGGAATATAAGAGGAAGAAAGATTCAGGGAGAGATCAATTATAAGCAAAACAAACTTTAAGCTTGGAGAGAGGAGAGTAGAGAAAATAGTAAATATGGGCAAATAAAGGGTAATAACTTGAAATTAACAGGGGAAGAGGCATATAGAGAAGAAAAGTATAAAAGTATAGAATAGAAGGAAATAAATAATTACCATAACTGTGAATGGGATGAAATCACCTATAAAGCAGAAGTGATTAGCAGAATGTATTAGAAAGCAAAATCTGACAATGTGTTGTTTACAAGAAACACACTTGAAACACACAGACTTGTAGTTAAAGTACTGATGCAGAATTTATTATGTCTCGGTTAAACACACAAAAAAAGCAGAAGAAGCTATTAGATTTCAAAGAAGACAACAGCAAAAGGAGACAAATAAAAGATATAAAAAGGAAGGGAACATACATAAGGAATTGATTTCAATAATACACACACACACACACACACATCCAATGGCATAGCTTCTAAATACTTGAAGGAAAAACTAAATGAATTACAAAGAGAAAATAGACAATAAAACTATAATAATGGGGGATCTCAATTTAACTTTATCAACTTTAGATAAATCTAACAAAAAACTAAACAAGAAAGAAGCTAAAAAGGGGTGGAGCTACGATGGAGGCTGAAAAGCAGGGACTTGCTTAAGCTGTCCCCCAAGTCCCTCCAAACACCTGTAAAAAATGGCTCTGAACAAATTCTAGAGCTGTGGAACCCACCAAATAGCAGAGGGAAGCAGGTCTCTAGCCCAGGGTGGCCTGGATGGTCGCTAGGAAGTGTCTATTGCATCGTACTAGGAGTGGAGCGCAGCCCAGCGCAGGCTGTGCCAGGACAGACCAGAATGGGAGTTGGTCTGGAGCAGACCTGAGGGCCATGAATCATTGAGCTGTGGCAGTTACCAGATTTCTCAACCCACAAACGCCAAAGACCATGGAACACGTTAGTGGGAAAACTTCTAGATCAGGTTAAAAAGCAGTCTGGTCTCAGTCCTGGGGGTGGTGGAGGTGGTGTGTGGTGGTGTCTTCCAGAGCTCCAGCATCAGCTTCTTCCAGAGTCCCAGCCTCACACAGTGGGAAGAATCAAGTGGCAGACCAGAGCGGGAGTGCAGGGCTTGCTTTTCCCTGCTTAGATCTGGGTCACAATCCTCATTGGCGATTCTTGGGAGAGAAGGAGTGGAGCTGTGGCAGAGTTTGCGGTGACAGTGAAGTAGAAGTAGCTCTGAAAACAGCAGCATACCCCTAAAGCTTGGGACAAAGCATTCTCTACTCTATAAGCAGTCATACCCTGACAAAAAGCTCAAAGGTTAAGTAGTTGGCTGGGAACATGACCAGGCAGTGAAAAAGGAAGCAGACTGAGACTCAAACTCAGACTCTAGAATCTTTTTTTGGTGACAAAGAAGATCAAAACACATAGCCAGAAGAAGTCAACAAACTCAAAAAGCCTCCAAGAAAAATATGAATTGGCCTCAGGCCACAGAAAAGCTCAAAAAGGATTTGGAAAAGCAAGTAAGAGAAGTAGAGAAAAAAAAATGAGAAGAGAAGTGAGATGCAAGAAAATCATGAAAAACAAGTTAATGACTTGCTAAAGGAGACTCAAAAAAACCTGAAGAAAATAACACCTTAAAAACAGACTAACCTAAATGGCAAAAGAACTCCAAAAATCCAAGCAGGAGAAGAATGCCTTGAAAGGCAGAATTAGCCAAATGGAAAAGGAGGTCCAAAAGACCACTGAAGAAAATACTGCCTTAAAAATTAGAATGGAGCAAGTGGAAGCTAGTGACTTTATGAGAAATCAA
>CM053624.1:112760797-112785409 GCA_028646595.1 Phalanger gymnotis
CTCATCCTTCTCATTTCTCTTCCCAATTTTTCCTCTACTTCTCTAACTTGCTTTTCCAAATCCTTTTTGAGCTCTTCCATGGCCTGAGACCAATTCATGTTTTTCTTGGAGGCTTTCGATGTAGGCTCTTTGACTTTGTTGACTTCTTCTGGCTGTATGTTTTGGTCTTCTTTGTCACTAAAGAAGGATTCCAGAGTCTGAGACTGAATCTGGGTGTGTTTTTGCTGCCTGGCCATGTTCCCAGACAACTCTCTTGACCCTTGAGTTTTTCAGTGGGGTATGACTGCTTGTAGACTAAAGAGTTCTATGTTCCAAGCATGGGGGGATGCACCAGCTCTGCCTCACCAGCACTCCTCCTTCCCCAAGAACCTCCAACCTGAACTGGACTTAGATCCTCAGCAAGCTTTTCCCTCCCGCTCTGATCCACCACTTAATTCCTCCCACCAGGTGGACCTGGGCCAGAAGCAACTGCAGCTGTAGTTGTAAAGCTGCCCCACCTCCGCTGCCCCCGGGGTGGTGGCCTAACTACAAACTCCCTGTTCCCAGCAGCTTTTCCCACTAACCTACTCTGTTGTCCTTGGTGTTTGTGGTTTGAGAAGTGTGGTAACTGCTGCAGCTCACTGATTCAGGGCACTAGGGCACGCTCTGCCCAGCTCCTGGTCTGGTTGGTCCACTCTGCCCACACTGGGCTCTCCTCCACTCCACTCCACTCCACTCCCAGCTCCATGTGGGAGAGAACTTACCCAGAGACCATCCAGGCTGTCCTAGGCTAGAGCTTTGCTTCCCTATGCTATTTTGTGGGTTCTGCAGTTCTAGAACTGGGTCAGAGCCATTTTTTACAGGTTTTTGGAGTGACTTGGCAGGGAGCTCATGCTAGTCTCTGCTTTCCAGCTGCCATCTTGGCTCTGCCCCCTCCAGATGTGTTTGTTGTAAATAGCATATTGTAGGATTATGGTTTTTAATCCATTCTGCTATCCACTTCCATTTTATGGGAGAGTTCATCCCATTCACATTCACGGTTACGATTACTATCTGTGTCTTTTTCTCCATCCTATTTCCCCTGTTTATGCTTTTATTTCTCCCTTTCCCCTTCCACTCATCAACAAATTTTTGCTTCTGCCCACCACCTTCCTCAGTTTACCATCCCTCTTGATTACCCTCCCTTATCTTCCCGTTTTCCACTTACTACTTCTTCCCTCCCTTCTGACCACCCACCCTCTGTTTTTTTTCCCCTTTCCCCTCCTACCGCCTGTAGGACAAGTTAGATTTCTATACTTATCAGGGTATGTTATTCCTTTCTTGAAAGAAATCCAATAAGAGTAAAGCTCAAATACTGCTCTTCTCCCTCCCTTCTTTCCCTCTACTATAATTATGCTTTTGTGCCTCTTCATTTGATGTAATTTCCCCTTTTCTACTTCCTCCTTACCTCTTCTCCCAGAACCCTCCCTTTACATCTCTTAATTATGGCTTTTATCCTTATATCAGTTATTTTATACAGACATCCACAGTCTATGTGTATCACTTTCAATTATCATAATAACTGTACTATTCTCAAGATTGTCATATTATATATGTACATATACATATATGTAACATATATAAGATGATATAATCCTATATGAAGATGTTAATAATTTGCCCTTATTGAGGTTTGTGGGGGGGTTTCCCCCTGTTTCCCTTTTTATGTCTTTCTTGAGTTTGTGTTTGAAGATTGAATTTTCCATTGAGTTCTGGCCTTTTCATCAGGAAGGTCTGGAATTCACTTATTTCATTGAATGTCCATCTCTTTGCCTGAAAAATTATGCTCAGTCTTGCTGAGTAGTTGACCCTTGGTTGTAGTCCCAGCTCCTTTGCCCTTCAGAATATCATATTCCAATTTCTCCTGTCATTTAATGTAGATGCTGAGAGATCCTGTGTGATCCTGACTATAGTTCCATGATATTTGCATTGTTTCTTTTTGGCTGCTTGCAGTATTTTCTCCTTGACTTTGTAATTCTGAAATTTGGCTACAATATTTCTTGGAGTTTTCAATTTGAGATATCTTTCAAGGAGTGATCAGTGGACTTTTTCAATGACTATTTTACCCTCTGGTTCTAGGACCTCTGGGCAGTTATCTTTGATAATTTCCTTGAAGATACTGTTAAGGCTCTTTTTTTCATCATGGATTTCTGGTAGCCCATCAATTCTTAGATTGTCTCTCCTGGATCTGTTTTCCAGGTCAGTTGTTTTTCCAATCAGGTATTTCACATTTTCTTCTATTTTTCATTCTTTACATTTTGTTTTACTACTTCTTGATGCCTCATAGAGTCATTAGTTTCCACTTGCTTAATTCTAATTTTTAATGAGTTGCTGCCTTCATTTTGCTTTTGAGTCTCCTTTTCCAACTGGTTGATTTTACCTTTCAGGGTGTCATTTTCTCTGTTTAGATTCTGAATCTCCATAGCCATTTCGCTGATCTTATTTCTTAAAGACTTGATTTCATCAGTGGTTTTTTTCCCATTTTTTCTTTTACCTCCCTAATTTGGTTTTTAAAATCTTCCTTTAGCTCTTCCAGTAATGCTTTTTGGGCTTGAGACCAGTTCATATTCCCTTTTCAGGTATCAGGTGTGGGTATAGCATCAATGCTATCCTCTTCCAAATTGGTATTTTGATCATCCCTGTCTCTGTAAAATAAATCAATGGTCCTTGTTTTTTTTGTGGTCTTCTTCATGTTGGTTAGCTTTTTTCTGGCTTTATAGTGGATTTCTGCTTTGGGGGCTCAGGGATCTCTGTCCCAGGTTTCTCATTTTGTGGATTGTGGGTCTATTTACTGGCTTTGTGTATTATAGCCTTCAGTTTCCTGAGGTGTGGGGGAGGGGTCTGCCTGCCTGAAGTCTCCTTTTCCCCAGGGGCTGCTCTCCAGCACTGTTGCTCTTCAGCAATGGTCTCAGCTGTTTGTTATCTGTGTTGGTGTCTGCCATTTCCCCTCAGAGTGCAAGGGTACTTCTGGGCTCCTGGTGTTGACCCCTACTGGCTCTGCCCCTCTGGAACTCAGGAACTCCCACTGCTCAGCCACTGAAGCCCCACTTCTGTCTCCTCTATTCCAGCATTTTTTCCCGAGGAATTCTCTGGGTCAGGGTAGGAGGGATTAGAGCTGTTTAGCTGGCCATTATGTCTCCCAGAAGTTCAAGAAGGCGTGTTTCAATCCTTTGGGCTGCAAGGCTCAGGAGTAGATGTCTCACGGCCAGAGGTGTTAAGCTGCTGCCTCTTGTCCTTTGACAGACTCCTGTCCTGTGTTGGGAGGCCTGGAGATCTCTGCCAGTTTCAGGTGCCCAGCGTTCTCCCCTCCTTTTCTTTTTTCAATGAGGTGAAGGTGGGAAGAAGAGAAAATAGATTTCTGTTTGTTTTGGTAGGAATGCTATGGACATGTATAATGCTGCATGAACTTTCATCTGGCATTGCTATACTATGTTTTATTTATTTATACTATCAGTTTTATTTTGTTTCAAAAGACCTCTCGTGAAGTGAGAGTGATCCCCAAATGTTTGTAATGTAAAAATAAAACACATCAATAAAACTTTTTGAAAAAATAATAGCAAAGCAGAGCAAACATGAAGTTTTAAGTAGAGAACAGGTGTGCAAACAGAATACCTGAGAGTTCATTCAGATGTTAGACATCAGGCCAATAAGAGGTACTAAGTTTAGGAGACCAGATGGATCCCAAGGACTCTGTAGGAACTGAAGGAAACTGAGTAAGACAGGAGAACATCAGTGGCAGGTAAACTAGCCAGCAAAAAAACAAGAAAGCCACTGAGGGAATAGGAATAAGGTAGAGAGAAGACAGAAAAATAAAAGTTGTTGCAAAGATGGATCCCTTTGATGCTCTCAAATTTGCAGGTAATAAGGGGTAAGGACGTGACACTGAGATGCAAGGCTAAATCTCTTTCCTGATGTATCTGGATCTTTCTACAATCCCAGTCTTCTGTAATGTGCTCAGATCTCATTTGTATCTAGTTAGGATGTGGCCCTTTGAGGTGTGAGTGAATCATTCTGCACCTAGCTAAAGATGGGAAGCTATGAGTTGCTTATTTGCATTTGAAATAGTCAGGAAAATAGCTGAGTAACCAAGAAAGGCAATGAATTCGTTCCTAGAGCATAGGCTGCCCAGGTTCTTTTTCCTTCAGCAATTAGTTTGTATAAACCAATAGGCTAATCTTGAACTTTTTAAAAAAAAAGCACTGGGAATTCTTGAACCCCAGTGCTGCTTGGTAAATATTGGGCAAATGGTCATTGTCTAGTTATGAGGTAGCCGGCAGAGATGGAGATTTGGGAAATAGTTACCCCAGGTTAGGGTAAGTGAGAGACCCAGTTCTGAACCAGGCAAAATTAAAGAAAGGAAAGGTGAGACCTTTTCTCTCTTCCCTCCTGCCTGGGAGAAGGTAGCTAAGTGATACAGTGGATAGAGGCCTGGAGTCAGGAAGACCTGAGTTCAAATTCAGCCTCAGACACTTACTAGCTGTGTGACCTTGGGCAAGTTACTTAACCCTGTTTACCTCAGTTCCCTCATATGTGAAATGAGCTGGAGAAGGAAATAGCAAACCAATCCAGCATCTTTGCTAAGGAAACCCCAAATGGAGTCACAAAGTGTTAGACACTAATAAATGATTCAACAATGGCAACAACAACCTTGGGTCCCTAAGGCAACAGAACTAGAGAAGCTTCTGTCTATTCTAGGCTAAGTGTCTAAGCTCTCTCTAAAAGAGCACAGCAGTATGCCAGATGAGAATTCCAGATGAGCTTCATACCCGAGGTGATGGAGACTAACACTCTCATTAATGAGCAATAAACCTAAGAATACAGAGAATCAGCCAATCCTAGGGCCAGCTCAGTTTAGCACTAGAGGACAGACACAGGCATCACCCACAAATGTAAACTTTGTGAGGACTCTGGGACAGTTATGTGAAACTCATGTAGAAAGAGGGCCATACAAAAATATCTCTGTGGTAGCATATCAACTCAGTTTTAAATTTTAGTATTATCTGTATTTTATTTCATTTTTATTTCTTTTGTTAAATATTTCCCAACTGCATTTTAATCTGGTTTGAGATCAATGGCTTGACATGACTGCTCTAGAAGAAAAAAAATACTTCCAAGCCCAGTGATAACAGGAATTGTGAGTTACCCTTTGCCACATGTATACACATGTACCACATAACTTTAGTATTCTAAGTTTGAGCTTACTCTTCCCATGGGCACTGTGTATATTTGTAGGAGAATGAACCCCAGGTTTTTGTGGGGAATGTTTTGTATCAATTGTTCTTCCTATACCATTTTAGTAAATGGTCTTGCTAAAAGCTAATTAGGATGTTGACTGATTATTAATGGGAAGCACACAGGTGAGGTTCCCTGATATAGTAGCAGGAGTAGCTACACGGAGTTACATCTAGAAGCTAAGGTAGAAGATGCTCCTCCAGGGACCCAAACTGAATGTAAGTGCAAATGAGAAAGAGTATTCCAGAGGGGTTTCCTCAGAGCAATTAAAAAATATTTGAAACAACTTGTTCACTCAACTTCAATTGCTTTTATTTTACTAGTGAGGGCTAATCCCAAAAGAGACTCACTTAGGCAATGGTTCAGAATGATAAGTGAGAGTAACTGATAGGTTGCCAGTTAGAGGAAGGGGAGCAGGTACAGTTTGAGAAGCCTGCAATTTGAGTTTCAAATGGATTTCTGGAGGATTAATAAGCAAGAATAATAAGCACAATCAAAACTCCCACCTATAAATTTCAGTGCAACAAAGCCCTTTCTGTAAATACCCCTGGTAAGCAAGGTGGTGCACGTACTATTATTCCAGTTTTACAGATGGGCAAACTGAGGCTCTGAGAGATTATGTGACTTGCCAAGGATCACACAAGCTAGTTATTATGTCATTACTAGGGTTTGAACCCTGATCTCTCTTTCCTCATCCTCAGGCTTTGAAGCTGGAAGGCTTAGGTTGGGGGCTCAGTTACAGCCCTGTCTAAAGTCCTGCTCTAGGGCAAAAGAGGGTCCTGATATTCAGGAGGTTCTACCAGTTTAAAGATTTTCTAGGGGGTTTTCCATTAGCAGTAATGAGTACTGAGTATTCTCCATGTTATACTGCTAAGAGCCATTGGTTCATGTAAAATGAAGAAGATCGTGAAGTTTCTCTCTCTCTCTCTCTCTCTCTCTCTCTCTCTCTCTCTCTCTTTCTCTCTCTCTCTCTCTCTTTCTCTCTCTCTCTCTCTTTCTCTCTCTCTCTCTCTCTTTCTCTCTCTCTCCCTCTCTCTCTGTTTTTATCTATTTGCATCCACATAGGAAAAACTAAGTAGTTGAGGACTGCCAGACTGATTGTTATTCTATGCTATCTATGATATGCAGTTGAATGGACCAACAACATACCTGGTCTGTCAGTGTATATCATGGACAGACAATATGGATGGATCATGAACTTCACACAGAACTGAACAGGGGGAAGAGAACAAGTGGAATGACATTTAGGAAACTATACAGTGCTCTTCAATGACCATTCCCCAATGAAATAGAATTCTATCTTTTAAAATCAATATTCTTCCAGTGATGTTATATGGCTACACATCATGTATTGTTGTGGTAAATTGAAAGATGTATTGTTGGGGTAAATAAACTCCAATATAAACTTAATGCTGAATTACACGTGCAAAGCCATGGAAGAGATAAAAATAATAAGATATGTGACTAGAAATGAAGGTAAGCTAGTTAGGGAAATTAAGCTAGGGATAGCAGATGGAAAACCCAAGTGCTGCATTGCCATGTCAAGAGACTGAGAGAAGACTCACTGCCATGTTGAATAGTTCCACCCATGGATAATTTATGAGTGAACATGTACAAGAGTCTCATAAGATGAAATAGTGTGAACAGGTTGTGATTAGCACCATTGGAAGGGAGTACCAGCATTGATTAGATCATAATTTTATTAAAGTTTTGCTAGGAGGACAAAGAGAAATATCTTTATGTAACAGTCAAATTTGTGTTATTTTAACAATGTATATGTTCCATGTCTTTCCCAAGAGTCATAAATTTATAGAATTATCTGAGATCTTAAAAAAATTATATAGGAAGCCCCCAAACAATAGTCAAAGGGTATTTTCCAGTAGCAAGGCCAGTCACCATTTACTAGGGCATACTAACCAGCATTTTTAAATAAGTGGATAGATCAGTGAATCAAAATGAGGCTAAACATTTTATTGCATAATGCTCTTTCTTTCTCTTCTCAGATCAGATCAGAACTGCTTCAGTGTATTTGAAATATCAGATTTCAGGTTTAATTAAAGTTCTCCTCAGCCTTATCCAGAAACAAGAGGAAAAGGGAGGAGTAAATGCTGTCAAGCTTCCCAGTTTGAATAACCTTCTACAATAATGTAATCCCAAATCCTTGTCATATTACTGACTATGGCTAATGTCACCCACCTTACAAACTCCTTCTCCTGAAATGTTGGCAGATGTATTGTTCTAGTGGTATTGTATTCCCTCGCTATTGAATATAGACAGATGTGTCTCCTGATTTCCTGTTAATAACTTCTTGTTTTTAACAGCACTATCATCAGAGGAAGATGAGGCCACAGCAAAAACGTGCAGTCTTCGGAAAGTTTGAGACAGAATAGCCCAAATATTCTTCAACTTTGTTACTGTTAATGAGGTTTTTAATGAGTTATTATAGAGAAGCAAAATATTTAAAAAGATAGTTAAGAAGCAAAAGGAGAGGAATGATTACCATAAGAGACATAGACCAAGACAGAGAGAGATCTGTCAATGAATGTGATGGAATATACAGAGAAACATGGAAAGATCTATATGAACTGATGCAGTAAGCAGAGTAGTAAGAATAAAGTAAACAGAGCTAAGAAAACAATATATATAGTGACTACAATAATATAAATCAAAAGAACAATACCCTGCCTCCCCCAACATACACTTAAATCAGAAATGCAAAAACAAGCATGGTTCAGAAGAACAGATATGAGAAGACACTCCTACCCCACCCCTCTGCAGATGTGGGAAGTACACTTGTATATATGTATAGGTTTTTTCAATGTATTGATCAGTTATGCTGATTTTTCCTCTTTTTTCTGTCTTTAAAAAATAATATTTTTATTTGGAATGGAACTTTGGGAGGGCATGGGGGAGAGTTACTGGAGAAAACTTGATGCTGTAAAAAACTAAAAACCTCAATAAAAACTTATTTTTTAAAAAAAAAGCAAAAGGATATGTTCTGCCATATTTTTGGTTGCAATTTAGCATTTTTCACCAATCACAAAAATGGGAAGTAAAAGGAGAAACAGAATTGTTTCATCTCCCATAAGAGTACCTAGAGGAGCTCTAGTGATAGAATGAGGTACAAAAATAAGGGTTGTCTAACAAATGTCTCCTGAAGGTAATGCCCATAAAATGCAAGCTCTGCAAAATCCTACTAATCTCAAAAGGTTTCAGCTACTGGCTTGACTGATCAGTCAACAAGCATTCATTAAGCAACTACTGTGTGCTAAACTATGTGCTTGATACTGGGGATACAAAGACAAAACAGTCCCTACCCTCAAGGATAGAATATGTGTCTATTGTTCATAAACTACCCTAGATAAGTTCAGAGTCTCATTCTACCCTGTATAAGTTCAGAGTCTCATCCCCAGGCTGGCAGCAGGGGAATGAGTTTCTTGGCCATAAATAAACTCAGAGATCACAGAAGAGTTTGTGATACATCAAGTGAGAAAGAACCCATAGTGACAAAATCACTGAACTCTGAAGCATTGATATAAAAATAGCTCTTCACTCTGTAGGAGGTGGGAGTAGTAGGTGGGTAACTAGATCTCCATTCATTCCACAGGAAATGATCTTAATAAACCTTTCCTAACTATAGATTAGGACTTCCAATGACATGTAAATCGGTCCATCAGCTAGTACTTGTGCCAGGCATTGTGTTTATTGCTGGGGATTCAAAAGAGATGCAAAACAAACAAACAAAAACAAAGAAAATATCCTCCACCAAGGCAAGGTATATGTGTGTTTGAGATAAATCACAACTGCATACTATGTCTCCTGCCCTGCATGCTTTAGTACAGAGAAAACCTGATGAAAATGAACATTAGTGGGAAGAGGGAGGGGTACCATAAGAGAGAGAGAAAAACAGAGACAGAGAGATATCAGTCAAATCTTGAAGGGCAAAGAAAGGTCAAGAGGCCAGACTTTTTAAAAATTAAATTTAAATTGACAAAAACTGCTGGGAAAACTGGAAAATAGTATAGCAGAACTGGGCACAGACCAACGTCTGACACTGTATACCAGAATAAAGTCCAAATGGGTACACAATCTAGGTATAAAGACTGATAATATAAACAAAGCAAAGAATAGTTTATCTGTCAGATTTACGGGAATGGAGGAATTTATGACCAAACAAAAGGCAGAGACTATTATGAAATGCAAAATGGATATTTTCGATTACATTAAATTAGAAAGTTTTTATACAAACAAAGCCAAGGCAACCAAGGTTAGGAAGCAAGCAGAAAACTGGGAAAGAATTTTTACAACTTGTGTCTCTGATAAAGGCCCCATTTCTAAAATATATAGACAACTGAGTCAAATTTACAAGAATACAAGTCATTCCTCAATTGATAAACGGTCGAAGGATATGAACAGGCAGTTTTCAGAGGAAGACATTAAAGCTATTTATAGTCATATGAAAAAATGCTCTAAATCTATTGATTAAAGAGATGCAAATCAAAACAACACTGAGATAACACATCACACCTATCAGATTGGCTAACATGTCAAAACAGGAGAATGATAAATGCTGGAGAAAATGTGGGACAGTTAGAACACTAATTCATTGTTGGTGGAGCTGTGAGCTGATCCAACCATTCTGGAGAACAATTTGGAACTATGCCCAGAGCTATAAAAATGTGCATACCCTTTGACCCAGCAATATTGCTTCTAGGCCTGTATCCCAAAGAGATCATAAAAATGGGAAAAGGACCCACACGTACAAAAATATTTATAGCAGCTCTTTGGCGACCAAGAATCAAGGATGACCATCAATTGGGGAATGGCTGAACAAGTTGTGGTATATGAATGTAATAGAATACTATTGTGCTATAAGAAATGATGAGCAGGTGGACTTCGGGAAAACCTGGAAAGACTTATATGGACTGATGCTGAGTGAAGTGAGCAGAACCAGGAGGACATTGTACACAGTAATAGCCATAGATGTGTGAGGGTTGATTTTGATAGACTTAGCCCTTCTCAGCAATTCAAGCACCTAAAACTTTTCCAAGGGACTCATGATGGAAAATGCCATCCACATCCAGAGAAAGAATTATGGAGTCGGAATGCAGAGTGAAACAGACTCTTTTCTCTTTTGTTTTGTTTTCTTTCTCACGGTTTCTATAATTCTATAATTATAATTCTTCTATGCAACATGACTAATGCGAAAATGTGTTTAATAGGAATATATATATGTAGAGCACATATCTGACTGCATGCCATCTTGAGGAGGGAGGGAGAGAGAGAAAATTTAAAACTCATGGAAATGAATGTTGAAAATGGAAAATAAATAAATTAAATATACATTTAACAAAATTAAATTTTAAGATGTATTTTGTCTCTCTTCTATGTCCATATCCCCTTCCCCCCACACCCTTGAAAAAAGAAAAGAAAATCCTTCTAACAGATATGCATAGTCAGACAAAACAAATCTCCACATTGACCATGTCCAAAAAAAATTATGTCTCATTCTTCTGAGCCCATCACCTCTCTGTCAGGAAGTGGGTAATACAATTCATCATGAATCCCCTGGAATCATGGTTGATCATTACATTGATCAGGATTCTCAAGTCTTTCAAAGTTGTTTGCCTTTAAAATTTTGTTAAAATGTTTTCTTGGTTCCATTCACTATACTCTGCATCAGTTCACAGAAGTCTTCCCAGGTTTCTCTGGCCCCATTCTTTCATCATTTCATATGGTATAATATTCCATTATAGTCATATACCATAAGCGGTTCAGCCATTCCTTAATAGACAGGCACCCTCTTAGTTTCTGGTTCTTTGCCATTTCCAGAAGAATAGCTATAAATAACTTTTTTAACATTTAGATTCTTTTCCTCTTTCCTTGATTTTTTTGAGGTATAGGCCTTATAGTGGTATTGGTGGGTCAAGAGATATGTATAAACAGTTTGGTAATTTGAGGGACGTGGTTTCAAACTGCTTTCCAGATTAACTGAACTAATCTACAACTCCACCAACCATATATTAATGTGTCTACTTTCCTGCAACCCCTCTAACATTTATTTTCCTTTTTTGTCAACTTTGCCAACCTGATGGGTATGAGGTGGAACCTGAGAGTTGTTTTAATTTTAATTTCTCTAAATATTAGTGGTTTGTAGAATTTTTCATATGGCTATTGATAGCTTAGATTTCTTCCTCAGAAAATTCCCATTTATATTGTTTGATCATTTATCTATTGGGGAATGGCTCTTATCCTTATGGATTTATTCTTTCTATATCTTAGAAATGAGATCCAAGGGGTCCAAGCCTGCAGATGATAAATTTGCTTGAGATTATGATACTATATAGCAGAAACAAAGGAGTCTGATTTTAGGGCAGGGAATATTTGTCTTTTGCTTCATTTATTTTTCTAGTTGAGTGTGGTTAGCATGCCAGAGGGAGGGAACGAAGCACTTGCAGTCAGATATAGAATCAGAGGACCACAATTGTACCCTAATTCTTTCTCAAGGTGGAGCAGGGATGCTAGAGACTCTAATACTTACAGGATAAACTAATAAATTTTAAAATATTTACTAAGCACTTAGAATGTGCTAAGCACTGGAGACACAAATTAAAAAAAATAAACGAGTTTCTGCCCTCAAGGAGATCACACTCTATTAATGAAGATGACACATGTAGTAGAATTCAGCTACAGTGGAAATGAGAAGATTCTGCAAGTCCTAAGAGTGTAGCTACAGGTCTGATAACAAGGCCATGAAGTCTTTAGGATGAAGTATCCCACATTAGATAGCCCAGTATCATTTGGAAATTGGGAGAAGGGGTAAGTGTCAGAGTGAAAAGGGGATTATAGGTTCCCTTTGGCAGAGGTGGTGATAGAGGTCCAGTGTCTAGGCAGGAGGAGAAAAGGGTAAGGGGGGTATTGGCAAGAAGGTTAAGGGTAAGCTTGGGAGAAAGGGATAAGTGAGGCCATATTGAGTATCACTTCTAGCTGGGCCCCTAAAGACATCCCCTGGATAGTGGATCTGTTTCCACCTATTAATAGGAGGAGAGGTTATATCAGTAAGGCAGAATTCATGACTTCAAAGATAACCATGAATATGCCTGAATGGCCCAGAATTGCAGGACATAAGGAATTCTCTAAGTAGAAGGCAGAGGAGTTAAAGCATTTGTTGAAATTCAAAAGTAGCAGATCCATGGACCAGTGTTCCCAATCTGACATCCTGGCAAGAACCTTCCAAGACCAGTATGCCCATCTCACAATAGTGACCAGGAGGCCACAGAAAAACATTATCACAGCAAGCCAAGCCATACTGGTGCTTCCTCCCCACCCTCCTTCCCCATTGCCAAGGCGCTCCAGCAAGAAGTCCACCCACTGGCCTCAAGCCCCTGCTCAGCACTCTCCGGTCTCCACAAGGGTCAGTCCTGCCTTTTTGTAGCGCCTGCCACCCTCGCTGCTGATTCTGCCGCAATCTCCAAGCTGTGTTCCAGCTAGCTGACTGTTTGCTTTCTCCTTCAGTTCTTAACTGCTCTCACCAACTGCCTCTTAGCTCTGCTCCAATGGCTCAGCAACCTCCTCCCACCACAGGCTTCCATTGGCTCCAGTCCTAGCCACTCCCCTCAGGACCCTGAGAGCCCTGCCCCCAAAGCCCACTCAAATGGGCAGGGAAGATCTTCCCATGCACTGATTGCCTTTACAGAGGTAAATGGAACCTCCCTGGGAAACAGTTATGTTTGAGGCCCTCCGGACACTCCCATGGAGTCTAGGGTAGCCTGCAAATGGGAGAGAGGGAGAAGTGGGGCACAGCTGAGCAATTCTAAAGTTTGAATTTTAAAGAATTAGCAAGTGCCCTCGACTTTTCAACACGAGAGTCACATCTGTGGCTGAAAGTTCCAAAACTTGTTACCAAATCTCCCAGGACAGAAACTGTATTGGCAGATGGGCTAAGGGGGTGGGGGTGGGGGAGAAAAACACTTCCCTATTGCTATCCCATTAGACACACCAATGTTTTGAACTTCCTCACAGAAGAGATGAAGCAAACCTTCTTTAGGTTGGCAACTTGGCATATTTCTAATTCATGTCAGGTAGAAATGAGATTCCAGGTGCTTTGAGGAAATGCAGAATAAATGACAGAACCGGTGGGACAAATTCATTTGAAAACACGAAGCAGTCCTTTGTCCATGCTCTGCATATTCTTGAATCCATGTGATCTCTTCAAGGTCAGGAAGAGAAAAGGACAAAGTGAAAACAAAGTGAGGATCAGAATGAAGTTAGACATGCAACCACTGCCTAACATCAAAGGTTAGATAGACAGTCACTGATGCTAGAAGGCAGAAACTTAAAGGTTGGTATTTTTATAACCTTTTTAAAAATTATTCTTATTTTAACAACTTTAATAGCACTTAACACCAGAGGGCCATTGTTACGTGAACTTGGCTTATTTGCCACAATCTACTCTGACCACCCGGGCATCTGCAAAATAAAGATGACTTTCTTTTCTGAAAATCTTACCAACTCTTGACTACCCACATGAAGCAGAAGACAGCAATTCTTTGTCTTTGGATCAAGTCATAATCTTTTGGCTTATATGGATATAGATGTTGTAACTAACCTTAAAATAGGAGAAAGGGGAGTCTGACCCCTCTTCTAGGTTGCCAGGTTCCCCCAGGACTAAATCCAGTCCAACATGCACTGGGCCAGAACAGAAGGTCCCTTGAATAGAAAAGGGTATGGCTACAGCTGTGTTTTGTTTGTTTGTTTGTTTTAACATTAGGCTAGAATGTGGCGTTCTGAACTGATCACAATAATCCTAACGTGGTCTGTCCAATGCAGATTACAGTGGGCTGTCTCCTACTACATTCTGGCCATTGTACATCTCTTAATACAGCTTAAGATAGCATTAGCTCTTTTAGCTGCTGTGTCACATTTTCAAATTTAATTTGTGTTTGCAATTCACTAAAATCCCCTCATCTTTGTCACACAACCTATCACTAGCCATGTCTTCCCTAGTCTTGTACCTATGAAATGTATTTTTAATGTAAATGTAGAATTTTATACTTATTCTCTAATAAGTACCATTTTATTGGACTTGGCCCACAGTTCTACCCTATCAAGATCTTCTTAAATACTGACGTACAAGTAAGTGTACTTGTCCTTCCCAGTTTTATTTCATTTGTTCATTGATAAGCATGGTTTCTAAAGCTTCATCCAAGTCATTGATATATATGTTGAAACAAATGTTGCTTGTCCTTTGGTTTTGAAGAGGACCATAACATCACAGGGCGACTGATGTCTTGACTTTTGAGTGAATTGGATTTAAGTGAAGCTGAGTTGCACAAAGTAATCAGCCTCATTCTCCCTGAGTCACAGAAGTCCAGTGGCAGGACAAAAGTCAAGATGATTGACGATGGCCCAGGATGCAGTGGATGACCTTGGTATCTTAGATGCCTGACCAAGTTCTAAGCAGTCCACAGCACCTGCTTCAGCCACCTTTGTGGCCAGTGGAACAACTTGCTCTCATTTGACCATTTTGCCGGGGGAAGTCTTCGCATGCTTGGGGTAGATATCCCCCTAACTCACTGACGGGTTTGAGGCCTATTGGTTACCCTCAACCTGGCTTAGTCAGTTTGGTTAGATGGTTTGCTGGGGTATGACTGTTCACATGCTGCAGCTTCTTGGAGCCACAGGTAAGAATTGGGCGAATCAGGTAGACACCAAAGGTGGATGGGCAGCCCTCAGAGCACCAGAGATGCTCATCCTCCTGAATACCACATACACCCTGTCGGAACAAATACAGCCAAGACTAGATCACAGCAGCACCCCTCTAAGAAAAAAAAACCCTCCTAGGTAACATGGACCCATTAACGACTCCTCCATGGGCCCAGGTGTTCAACCAGCTTCAAATCTACCTCACTTAACTATTATCTCCTCATCTTATCCACAAGAATAGCAGGAGGGACTTTATTAAATTCTTTGCTAAAACCTAGGTAAAGTTACTATGTCCAAAAAAAGGGAGAGGGAAATGAAATTAGTCTGACATGGCCTGTTCTCGATGATATCATTCTGGCTTGATGAAACCACTGCTTCCTTTCCATTTCCATTAAGGTTAACAAATCGTCCCTTTTAATGTCTTCTAGAATTTTGCCAGGAATTGGGAATTGGGATGCCATTTGCCTCCCTCATTTCTTTGCTATTGCCTGTGATCTTTCAACAATGACAAATGCTATGTCTTTCAGCACACTAGTATGCTATTAGCTCATTACCTGCTTGTTTCCTCCTGATCACTGATTCTGTAATGTGTCCTTGGAAGACATTTCTAGCTAGCTTCTTCTCTGTTGCCTCCCTCTGGAGCAAATGGCTTTCCAGCCATGTTACCTCGTATTCTGAGATGTTAAAGTCGACTCTTGATTTCAATTGATCCTGGGTGCCCCTGCGTTGCTACTCCTCATTTAATCGCTAT
The DNA here is from genome assembly GCA_028646595.1 of Phalanger gymnotis. Lineage (NCBI taxonomy): Eukaryota > Metazoa > Chordata > Mammalia > Diprotodontia > Phalangeridae > Phalanger > Phalanger gymnotis. The sequence goes on from CM053624.1 coordinate 112,776,504, forward strand.
TGGTGGAAATTATGTCTTTATGGTGATTGTTATATGGCTGTAAGACATGGAACATAATCTCCAGTAAACTGAAAATGAGTATTACAGAGAGGGCGGTGGAGAGTTGCAGGATAGGTGCGAGTATGACAAATGAAGAACTTTTTAGAACAGTGGTAAAAGATGTAAAAGTGGTAAAAGATCAAGAAAACATGATAGAGGATAAACTGATCACATGGCAAGAGTGAACCATAGCCTGTGAGGAATCCAATGTCAAGAGAAAGTGAGGTGGTTTTCCAGAACGTCGAATGTATGCCTTATGCGTGGGAGGGCATGGGCAAGTGTCACACAGGATGGGCAGGCATTGATGGATTACAGTCTATATCATCAAAAGAAATAACCAAATTGAAAAGATCCCAAAGCTATTTGAGCATTTCTCACTATCCAGTGTACCTGGCAAATGCTCCTTACAGAAGTGTTCATTTTTGAGCTATGTAGCATGAGAACATTCCACACTGCATTCCCCATTAGATTTCCTAACCTTCCTCATTTTGATAGAAAGTCACTTGAAGTCTACGAATGGAACCTCATTTCTTAGCATTTGTAGTAACCCATTCCTCCCACATACACGTGAAAGGGAAGCAAAGGATGCATGCAAAGCAGGTCACCAGGGATGTTGTTGATGGTGTTGATTCAGCACAAAATCTAGGTCAATGACTTTTTGGCTCAGCCTACTTTGCCATGGGGATTTTGATCAGATGTTATAGTCCCAGCGTCCTTGACTGGCAGGTTTTCCTAGTGGCTGTCTGAATAAGCCTGTTTCCCCTTAACACTATCACAGAGCAGGAAGAAAGAGAATAAAATAAAGGTTTGTTGAACCAACATCAGTCTTAACAGGTCTGGTGACCTACTTGGCACCTACCTGCTATCAGTCATAGGTCATCAAAGGTTTTCTGGATGGTATGTAGCCACGGAGGGTTATTTATAACCCAGAGCTTTTAGAATAGAGACTCTTTGCCTCTCTCCCTTGCAGAAAGGAAGAAAAACAATAACCAGTGCAATGATAAAGGCAGGGTGAGGAGAAAATGGATTTAAAGACCGCAAGGACGTCAGAGTTAAGTTTTAAGTTAGGCCTTGCCACGGATTTCACACAGGCTTGCTTACGTGCAGCTCACAGGGGTAGTCAAACATTTGGAGCTCTTAGAGATTAGTGCTATGAACAGACACGAGAGCTTTTGTTCTTATTCCAAGAAGAATGTTTGCCTGAGAGGATCTGGACAGTTTACAAAGTAAGCCTTTTGTATTTTCTGCATATTTGTGGCAAATCGTGCTGGGTGCCATTAGGACTTTTATATGTAGTGATATTTACCATTGCCTGTCCATAGTAAGACAAGAAAATGGAGGGAAAACACCATATGGTCCATTAAGATTCATTTATTAATGAAGTACATTCAAAGCACTAATTATTTCACTACCCAGAAATCCAACATGTGCCTGCCAGTGACAGACAGGATCATTTCCCAGAATTTCTTGGTTCTTTTCTCTTGCAAAGAACATTGTTTTTAAGGTTGGCTTAGGACAGGATTGTCACTAACCAACCACTTTTAAGTGTGAAACTGCTGTGGTAGGCTAAAACATAAAGATGAGCAACTCAGCCTCCCCCTCAGCACATAACCTCTTCTGTCTTTAAAGCAGTTTTATAATTTTAACATCTTAATCTGTCTTATTTTCATATCTCCACTTAAAAAATAAATTTTATTGCAATCTTGGGTTTTAACAGCACTCCAATTTCCCCCTTATATCCTACCTTCTCCCAAAGAGCCATTCCTTAATAAATTTAAAAGCAAAAAGAAAAAGGAAAAAGAAAAAATTCAGCAAAACTGATCAGTACATTGAAAAAAAAACCTGACAATATATGGAATATTCCACATCCTGCCACTTCTGCAAAGCAGTAGGGGGAATCAGCACCATCATTTCTGAACTTAAGCTTCACCCAGGGGTGTGTTGCAGCTGGTGTGTACCAGCTCAGGAGATAAAATTGTTAAATTTTCAGTGTGAGCATATTCATCTTAAAATTGGCAGATGCTACAGATCAGGGCTTGATTTAATCCTTTGCTAAATTGTTCAGATTTAGGAAAGTGATTGGAGAAAAGTTTATAATGCATGTTAAACAAGTTTGGCCTGCATACATTTTTACCAGCACATCCCTAGCCTGACCCTTTTTCCCTTCCAGTGAGCCATTCCTCATAATAAAGAATACAAGGGAAAGGTGTGTTGGGGTGGAGGTGGGAGGGAAGGGAAGGGGAAGCAATTTCAACCACTATCACATCAATTGAGTCTGATAGCATATATTGTATTTCACATTCATATTCTCCAATCTTTGCAAAGATGATAAGCAGGAAGAGGGGAGGCACATTTTCTCATGTCTTAGTCTGGGCCAAGCTTTGTCTATGACTGTTTTTTGCAAATAGCTTTTCTGCCTCAGTTATTCCTTCTGGGAGATAGAGTTGCTTTTAGTGTCTGATAAGTTCAGTTCCATTTTTAACATTGTATTGTGATAATATATTCTTTTTAAAAATTTTATTTCATTCTGAACTTAAGAAATAAAACAAGCATTTCTGTAACAAAAACAAACATAACAAAATATGATTGCATGTGAAACTATAAATCTATTATATACAACTTGCTATTCCTTTTAAATCTATAATAAAGTTATATAACTTTCTTTTTTTCCCTTTTTTTCTTCCCCTCCTCTCCCCACCCTAGAAATGGCTACCATTAGACACAAATGTGTGTGTGTGTGTGTGTAAAACTATTCTACACATACTTCTATTTATTAGTTCTTTCTCTGGATACAGATAGCATCTTTTTCATATGTCCTTTGTAATTAATTTGATTATTTATAATAGTCAAACAGACCTGGTCACTCAAAGTTGTTCTTAAAACAATATTGTTGTTACTGTATACAGCATTTTCTCGGTTCTGCTTACTTTGCTCTTCATTATTTCAAGCAAGTCTATCCATGTTCTTCTAAGATTACCAAGCTCATCATTTCTTATAGCACAGTAGTAAGTCTTCCATCACACTCATATACCACAACTTATCCAGCCATTCCACCACTGATGGGCATCCCTGAAATTCCCAGTTCTTTGCCACCATGAAGAAAGGTGCTATAAATATTTTAAAACATACAGGTTCTTTTCCTTTTTCCCCAATCATCTTGGGAAGCAGACCTGGTAGTGGTACTGCTGGGTCAAAAGATATAGGCAATTTAATAATTCTAAATTGTTCTCCAAATTGGTTGGATCAGTTCACAGTTCTACCAACAGTGAATTAGTGTCCCAATAATTCACTTTCTATAATATCTTTCTAATCAGCTTTTGTTATGCGTGGGTATACTTTATGGCTGAATGTTAAGTTAATGTAAATGACATGAAAATATTTAGACTTTCCTCCTACCAGTAGAGAGGTGGTAGACTACAGAAGCTGAGACATACATTGTCGGGTGTGGTGAATTTGTATGCTTTACTCAATTTGCACTTCTTTGCACAGGGAGAGTTCTATTGGGTCAAGGGGCTACTTAGAAGTGGCAGTGATGTAAATGTCATTAATAAATGTGTTTAAAAAATAGCTATTAACAAATTCACTAAAAAATTTTCATGAGTAGGTATGGCACTATTTTGGCAGCTACGTGGTGCAGCAGAGTGCCAGGCATGGAGACAGGAAAACTGATCTTCCTGAGTTCAAATCTGCCCTCAGATACTTACTAGCTGTGTGACCCTGGACAAGTCACTTCACCCTGTTTGCCTCAGTTTCTCATGGGTAAAATGAGCTGGAGAAGGAAATGGCAAACCACTCTAATATCTTGGCCAAAAAAACCCCAAATGGGGTCACAAAGAGTCAGGCATAATTGAAAAGCAGCTGGACAACAACAACAAAATGAAATCATTTGCCTAGTAGTCATGAATATTTGGTTCCAGTCTTGCCTTTGACACATAGGCACCATGTGACTTTAGACAAGTTAATTAACCTATCAGTGTTCAGATAAAGTATAAAGTATCCTAAACACTTATGGCACTATCCTGCCAATTTCAAAGACACCGAGTCACAAGACTGTTGCAAATATATATTAGTAGAAAGAGTTTCCTCACTGGGAATTCCCAACATCGATAAAGTCACAGGAAAAAAACAGATTCCTGGATCAGGACTCTATTTATACTTATATTGTGGTTGATATCTTGAATATGTGTCAATAGAAGGTAATGACTGATCTTTTTGTGAAATGTAAATGATGGGAAATTCAAACACATTTGTGGAAATTTGAACAGGTTTTTTTTTGTTGGGGGTTTTTGGGGGTTTTTTTGGAGGGGGGAAGGCAAGGCAATGGGGATTAAGTGACACAGCTAGTAAGGGTCAAATGTCTGAGGCTGGATTGGAACTTAGGTCCTCCTGACTCCAGGGCCTGCGCTCTATTCACTGTACCACCTAGTTTTTTTTGAAGGCAAGAATTACTTTAATTAATAAAGAAAAACAGGTAAGATATACAATAGTTAAAATAAGTAACTGGACTGATCATACTGATCATTGTAAAAATGTCCTAATTGTTACATTTATTAATTTTTGTTGCTTAGTTATTTTTCAGTCATGTGCAGCACTTCATGGCTCCTTTGGGGGTTTTCTTGGCAAAGATACTAGAGTGGTTCATTATTTCCTTCTCCAGATTTTTTCATTGCTCTCCCCCATTCTGGACACTAGTATCAGAATTGAGGTATACCAGAAGCCCAGGGCATTCAGAGAAATTGGCAGTGGACTGGGCTGGATTAACTGAAGTTTAGGAGTGGGATTGGAAGTTATGAGTGAAGTTAGAGTTGATCCAGAGAGCTTCGAGCCACCAGGATGTAGGGCCAGAACAAGGTTATTAACCTTTTTTTGTCATGGACTCCATTGGCAGTCCAGTGAGGCCAATGGACCCCTTTTCAGAGTAAAGTTTTAAAATAATTGGAAGGAAATCCTAAATTTCAGTTAGAGATTAGTGAAAATAAAGATTTCACATCCAAGTTCCTAGATCCACTGAAAGCGATCCACAAACCCCTTGAGGGCCTGTGGATCCCAGATAAAGAGCTCCTGGACTAGAAGAAGGGAACCAGATAGTGAGGGTCAAGATAGAGTTCAATAATGCATGGTCTGAAAAGGTGATAGAACACCCACATATCAGAGAAATAAGAAAGTTAGGTGGGAGATGAACGAAAATGGCTAACAAAAAGCAAAAGCCAGTCAGAAAAAAGCCATGCTGAGGTTTGATCTGAGGTGGTTGAAAATGTGAGAACAAGAACTAAGCAGAGAAATCCAGGTCAGAATAGTTGTTTGCTCACTGAAATCTGTGGGCTAATCTCCTTTATTTCTATATTGCCTTACCAGGACAGAACTCTTAAAAGTGAATGTAGTGCCCAAAGGTCTATAAAGGTGTGCATATCCTTTGATCCAGCAATACCACTACTAGGTCTGTATCTCAAAGACATTTTTTTTTAGTTTAATGTATTTTAATAGCAAACTCACAAGAACAGCATAGAAGACAGACAACATTAAAAGTGTGTACTTGCATGTAGGACAACTCAGAAAAATACAGTAAAAGGATGGAATCTACCATATGATAAAAGTGCTGCAAACACCATTTAGTTGCCATCAATAAGAAATTTACTTTTTAAAAAAATCCAAATGCTGGCATTGTCCAGAAAAACTTCACAGGTTTATTTATAATTGGTACAAAGTTGAATTATTGAAACTTGTTTAGGGAAACTTTTTTTTGACCGCATTAATGCTTTATGATCTTGCATTTATATTCAAAATTCACACACAAATGAATTTGGAAAAAAAAGCTTGCCAATACCTGATTCTATCCACTATTTTTCCATTTGTAATCATATACTTAGATACCTTTTGACCTCATGGGGAAAATGATCTAATGCTCAGAACCATCAATAATAGAAAGAGATTAGAGATTTTTTTATGTTTGAGAATGAAGAATGTTTCCCATCATAGTGGAGTTTAGGCACGTTGTCCACATATGTGGAGTGCTAGCTGGATATCTTTGACACGTTTGACGTGGATAGGTTGGTATCCTCAAACAGGCCAACCATGTGCCTCCTGAAAAGCACCAATTGCTGCACTTTGGAAGTGCAGATCTGTTTGGAAATCTTGAGCAATCTCACTTACCAGACACTGGAAGAGGAGTTTACGAATCAGAAGTTCTGTGGACTTCTGATAACATCTGATTTCCCTGAAAGCTACAGTACTCAGCCTGGAGCAATAAGGTTTCTTGACCCCTCCAGTAGAGGGTGCACTCTTGCAAATGGCTTTTGTAGCAAAAGGCTTTACCACCGGTGGATTTACAGGCAGTTTGCTTGGTACGAGACATGTTCCTGAGAACTTCTCCTTCTACACCCCCCCCTTCTCTTTCGGCTGGGGTTTGAGAGTGAGAGTTGGCCCTAGCACTGGAGAGCTATGATGTGAACACCCCAAAGAGATTTTAAAAAGAGGAGGGAGGGGAAAGGACCTGTTTGTACAAAAGTATTTATATCAGCTCTTTTTGTGGTGGTCAAGAATTGGAAATTGAGGGGATGCCCATCAACTGGGGAATGGCTGAACAAGTTGTGATATGTGAATGTAATGGAATATTATTCTGCTATAAGAAATGATGAGCAGGTGGACTGCAGAAAAACCTGGAAAGACTTACATGAACTGATGCTGAGTGAAGTGAGCAGAACCAAGAGAACATTGTATACAGTAACAGCAATGTTACAAGATGAAAAATTGGGAATGACTTAGCTATTCCCAGCAATACAATGATCCAAGACAATCCCAAAGGACTCATGATGAAAAATGCTATCCATCTCCAGAGAAAGAACTGATGGTTTCTGAATACAGACTGAAGCACACTATTTTTCATTTTCTTTCCTCCTTTCATTTTTCTGTTTGAGTTTTCTTCCACAAAATAACTAATACGGAAATATGTTTTATATGATTGCATATACATAACCTATATTGGACTACTTACCATCTCAGGGAAAGTGGGAGGGGAATGAGGAAAGGATAGAATTTAGAACTCAAAACTTAAAAAAAAATGTTAAAAAATATTTTTACATGAAATTATTTTTAAAAGTGAATATACCACAGAATTTCCTTCATAATGAGTCTGAATTTGGTCTTTAATGTTTGTCCAATTGGTTACATCTTGTTATATATTTCAATAATTCAACTGAGCCATGATTTTGTAAATGGGAGTATTCACAAGTAAAATATGAGTTCCTCAAGAGCAGAGACCATCTTACTTTTGATGTTTGTATCTCCAGCCCCCATGACAATACCTGAAATGTAGCATGACTTTAATAAGTGTTTGTTTATTGATGGTTGAACTGATTGCAACTTCCATTGGTGGTTTTAAAGCAGAGGCTAGATCGCCACTTATTGGGTATGGTATAGTATGTGTTTGGGGGTAGGGGTGGAAACAAGCTTTTATTGAGCACCTACTATATGCCAGGCACTGTGCTACATGCTTTACAAATATTATCTCATTCGATAGTGGAGATTCCATTCATATATGAGTTGGACTACTTGGCTAAGGTCCCTGCCAACTCTCAAATTCCATGTTTCTTTGATCATCATCTCATCTTGTGCCGTTCTTGTCCATGTTCTCATATCGGACAGTAAGCATTTATTAAGTATCTACTATATTCCAGGAACTGTGCAAAGTGATGCAGATACAAAAAGGGGGGTGTGTCTGTGCAAAAGATGGTACCTGTTCTCAAAAAGCTAATACTCTAATGGAGGAGATGTGAAAACAACTATGTGCAAACAACTTACATACAGGATAAATGATATAATCAATAGAGTGAAAACACTAGCATTAAGAGGGATCAGGAAAGGCTTCTGATGAAAAATGGGGTTTTATCTGGGACTTGAAGGCAGTCAGAAAAATAAGGATACAGAGATGAGGAGGGAGAGTATTCCAGACATGGGGAGCAACCAGTGAATATACGAACAGACTGCAGTCTTTTCTGAGGAACTGCAAAGAGTCCAGTGTCAATGTATGGCAGAGGACACAGGAAGGAAAAAGAAGTAAGAAGACTGGAAAGGAGGAGCTTTGAATGCTAAGTGGAAGATTTTATATTTGATACTAGAGGTGTTAGGGAGACACTGTAATCTATTGAATGAGGGGAAAGAGAGAGTTGACAACAATTCTCAATAGAGAATCTACTTAATGTTTTCAAGGCCTTCCTTTGATGTTGTTACATTTGTCAAGTTCATAATAATTGCTCATATTTACAAAAGACTTTGGAGTTTACAGAAGGCTTTCATCATATCAATGTTACGATAGGAATAAAGAGAATTTCCATATATGCATTTTATAGATGCAGAAACTGAGGCTGGGAGAGGTTAGATGGCTTGCCCGTGATCACTGAATAAACGGTAGTGTTGGGATATGTACCCAGATCTCTTAACTTTAAGTCCAGAACTTTTTCCTCTACACTATGATGAGACGTGTAGAATGCTATGGTGGAGAACGACTTGGTTGAAAACATGAAGTCTGAATTCCAGTTTGAGTTTTTGCTTTAAGTAACTGTATGACCTTGAGTCAGTGTTGAAGTCTACCTTGGCCTCAACTTTCTCTTTAAAATGAGGGAACTAAACCAATTAATTTAATTTGATTTAATTCACCAATCATTTATTAGGGATCTATTATGTGTGAAGTACTGTGTTGTTAAGCAAAATTGTCTCCTTAGCATGGCTTTTGTTTACTTTGAGTGAAAGTACTTTCAGCTGTTAAGTGCTAAGCCCCAGGCCCAAAGCCCTATCAGATGTGAAACCTATGTGGGTGTAGATTGATGACTTAAGAGGGGCCAACTCGGGAACCAATGGTCTCTAGTCGTTGA
>CM053624.1:112791806-112813819 GCA_028646595.1 Phalanger gymnotis
ATTCAGATGACGTTTGATGACATCTGAAGCCCTATAAGAAGGGAAGACAGAGCCATTTGCGCAGGGCTCTCAAGATGGTGTTGATGAGGGGACTCTGGGTAGCTGTAGCTAAGTAGCCCTCCAGCTTGTAAACCCGGATGCTGAGACTTTGTTGAACTCTGGTAACTATGTATTGGGATTTGAAACAGACAAGGTCTGTCTGTTGATGTTTGTACTTTGTTTGTAATTTGTTCTGAAGTTCAGGGTGCTGGCTTTTTCCCCTGAACTAAGTGAATTGTATTTGTGTGCTGAATTAAAGTAAGCTTGTCAACCCCTTCACCCTGCTTTCCTTAGTTAAGGAGATCAAAAGAACCTGTGTTTTTGCGGCGTGCTGGCAGCTTTCTGGGTGCTGGCTGTGGGTGGATCTTACACCCCCACAGAAGCTGCTAGCTGGATTGTGGAAACACCCCTATTCATCTTTCCATTGTCCTGTGTGTCATCTGTAATTTAATTCTTCTGAAATCATCATGTTCTAAAATTTGCGGTCAAATATAATCACTGGGAGAATATTTATGTCAAAAATTCACTTCATCAATTGGGAGACTGGTTAAATAAGTTGTAGTACGTGAATGCAATGGAATATTACTGTGCTATGAGAAACAATGATATGAAGAATTAATCATCATAATAAAAATAACTAGCATCTATACAGTACTTTAAGGCTTACAAGACTCTACAAATATTTGCTCATTTTATCCTTATGACAACTCTGGGAATAAAATACTATTATTACCCCCATTTTACATATGAGGAAACTTACACAAACAGAGACTGAATTGTCCACAGTCACACTGCTACTATCTCAGGCAGGATTCAAACTCAGGATTCCCTGACTCTATGTCTAGTACTCCATCCACTGAACCACCTAGAATTCAAAGAAATATGGGAAGATTCATATGAACTTATCTAGACTGAAGCAAGTAGAACCTAGAAAACAATATACACGACTACAGTAATATAAACAAAAACAACTGTCAGGTTGGTGCTAAAAAAAGGACACTACTAATTGTGTGAATGCTTTGAAGCTGTCGCCAAACTTCAGTTAAAGGGCATTTATGGCTTAGAAGGGCACTGTAATTAAATATCTGTAGTCTTTTTATGACCCTCTTTGAAAGGTACCTAGCATTTAAAATCGAAGTCCCATTTCACAACTCTTGTTTGGGGTGTTCTAACTTCAGCACCCTGGCCAGATCATATTCAGCTTTTCCCAAAAGGACATATGTACTCTAACAGCAATAATTTTGAAGTCTGTGATTTAGCTCACCTCCAATTCTGCTACAAGGTAAATCAATGGCATGTTTAAAGACTTTTACCCCTAATATACTACAAATTAGATCCATTCATTGGTTGCTGATGATTTTGCTTCCATGAAACTGATCATTACCTAAATATTATTTTATGCTCTCCCTTCCTCCCCACCCCCCATTCCTGGATTTTTTTCACTTAAGTATCTTAATTTTCACTGGTACTACAACACATTTTGTTTCTCTGTTGTTTTTGCATTAGATATTTCCCCTTCAAAAGCCACATTGCAGCCATGAGTAGTATCTCACAAAGTCTCAGTTAAATCAGTGAGGTCAAATTTGCTTCTTTGCATTAGGATCTCAAGCTCACTTTATTACCCATATTTGTGTACTGATGTATTATAGACAGCTGGGGCCATGAGCTATATTTCCAGCTTTCTTCTTGGCTACTGTCTCCTGAGATTTGTTGTTCCTTTCTACTCATATTCGCTTATGTTGCTAAGTTCATATTTTAGAAAGAAATGCAACATATTCAGATATGCTACCAGTGGGAGCATGAGTTGGGAAAGTAGAACTAGATGAGATGCTACATATATATGGATGACTTTTTTTTATCTATGTTCTGCCACTGTGCTCTATTCAGATATTTGGTAGGTAGGTGGTACAGTGGATAGATTCTTGGACTTGGAGTCAAGTTAGACCTGAGTTTATATCCAGCCCCAGACACTTAATAGCTGTGTGACCCTGGGCAAGTCCCTTAATCTCTGTTTGTCTCAGTTACTTTATCTGTAAAGAGGTATACCAGAGTCATTAATATCACTTACCTCTCAGGGTTGTGAGATAAAATGAGATAGTTGTAAAGTGCATTGCAAAACTTAAAGTGCTACATAAATGCTGGGTTTTATTATTACTATTAATACTATGTGTAGTAATAAGTAAAAAGTTCATGAATATTAGGAAGCATTGTGTAGCGGAGAGAGAAATGAACTAGGAAGTCATGAAGCCTAGCCTTTAAGTTCAGTTTTGCCGCTGCTCGCTGCATTCCATTTTTTCATCTATAAAATTGAAATAGTTGTGCTAGATGATTTTAAAGGTCCTTGCAAGCTCTAAAAATCTGCTTCTCTGTCAATGAAAAATATTAAATCACTTTAGTTAGTTGCTCCTCTCTATACAAAGGGCATTCTAAAAAGTTTGGGTGACATCACCCTTCTGCAAAGTCTCATTTCTAAGAGCTTAAATTGCTCATTGCTACTTCTAGTGGTGCTGAGGAATAAATAGGTCTATAAATTATTTGAAAATTCCAATGCACACATGCAATTAGGAGAATTCATTTCATTTGATGAAGGCTTCTATTTAGAATCAATGAACGAGTAGAATTCTAAGTGAAGTTTCAAAGAATGATTCAATCAGGGAAACACTATATTAGCATATGCTAAAATGATGATTCAAAATCATATTTCATTTCTACATAACTACTCTAATTTATGTGTAATTATGTCATAAGAAAAGTTCAGATTAGGGTCCTTTTAGTAAATAGGGTCTACACTGAAAGCAAATGTTTGACAAGAAATTTATTGATCAAAAAGTAAATGGGAGAGAGTTTATGTATGTATATGTATTTATATAAATAGATATCCATACATACAGATGTCTATCTATATACATGTGTGTGTACATCCCTCTTGTATGGTTATAGAGTTTCAAAGTCATAAAGTAGTAGGTGATGAAAACCCTTCTCCTCAAATGTATTTTGTGGACGATACCATAATCTGTTGTTGGAACTGAAGAGGGAATATCAAATGTAAAAGTGGACTTTAGAAATATTACCATAATGATTGTTTGAAAGGCTGGAAGACAATTAAATGTACAAGGGGAAGTGAATATTGTTTTTAATGAGAAAAATGAAAATGGGGAAAAGCTGAGAAACTGAGAAACCAAGGAAAAAAAGATGATTTGCTCCAGGTTGAAGGACTTCAGAGACACTCAGAAAAGAACAGATATTAAGTGACCAGAATTCAACCATAAAAGACTTGAAGGTTTCATTTTGTTTCTGCTTTTCTGCCTGGTTTCAGATCCAATGAACAAGGTGCCCCCTTCCTGGGATAGACTCATCACTTCTAATCTCATCACCATGCTGCTGACTCAAGCCTTGACTGATACCACCCCCTTCAGCCTCTTTTCTCCTCTGATTGGAAGGTTGGAGAGTACCTTATAGAGGACAGAAACTAGCCTCTCAGCTTGCTCCATTTTGCACCTGCTACTCTTCTTAGTTTCAACTCCATAGAACAAGATGCCCCTGCACTGGTACCCTCTGGCATTCTCTGTCACTCCTTTGACTTTTTCCCCTCTTTTTATGTGTGGTCTCTCCTTTTAGATTGTAAGCTAATTGAGAGCAGAAATTGTCTTTTTCATCAATTGTATCCTTAGCACAGTACCAGGCACATAATATGTGCTTAATAAATGTTGATTTGATTAGATTTAAGAAAGAAAAAAGGAGGTTTTATGATATGAACTGACCATAAAAGGGGTTCATTAGTATATACAGTTCAGATAGACAATGAAGATGGACACTGCCTTGGGTCCAGAATTAAATAAGAGGAAAAGAATGCATTGGATTATGTTTTGAAATTTTCTCAGCAATTTCAATGACCCCAAGCTTTCACTTGAAAAGAAATTCCACTATTTTAGCAGCAATATTCTTCCATTGATGCTATACGACTATAAAGAATGAAATATCATATTCTCTGAGCAATCAGTGTTGTGGACCAGCCAAAAAACAATGGAGAAATGAATGGTGAGAGTAAGCTGCAGCATATTACTAACAATGGATTGTACAAATAAAGCCATGTAAAAAATATCAGCACTGAAAACTAAAGTGGTGCCCATCAATTGAGGAGTAGCTGAGCAAATAACAGTATGTGAATGCAATGGAATATTATTGTGCCATAAGAAGTGATAAAAGGAATAGTTTCAAAGAAACCTGGAAACTATGAAGTGAGGTAAACACAACCAAGAGAGCAATTTATATAATAATGTGTTAAGAAATACTCCCTCTTTGTCTCTCCCTTCCCCCTTTGCCCCCATTTCTTTCTCCTCCCCCCTCTTTCTATATATATATATATGTATATAAATAAATGGATAGCCTAAGTGCTGCACTGGTGTCCATGTAATGTCAAGAGATGTAGAAGGTCTTCAGTACATTGAATGGATCCCCATTGGACAAATGACAGGAGGACATTGATAAGACTTAATATGTGGTAAAATGTGTGTGGATGTGTTTCCCTTTGTACCACTGGAGGGAGTTCTCACATTGATGAAATCACAAATCCATTAAACTATTGAAGTTCTGGAGGATGGTATGTCAGATACAATAAACTGAGAGGTAGGAAACTGACTCCTTCCCAGAAATACAGATACGTCATTGGTCGTTGGCATATAATTTAAAAAGCTGTTTTTGTCCCTGAAGAGCAAACAACCTGGGCAAATACCATGGTAACTAGATCACAGCAAACTGGAAGGGCAAACAGTAGAGGAAGTTTTTAGAGATGCTGAGGTAGAGGGTGAACATGCAACCACATGGCAGAGGGTAGTAATAGTAATTGGGTCATAGCCCTTGCCTGTGCACATACTATTATTCCCATGTAAGGGAAGGACTCTTAAGTAAATTGTTTATTCATCCTAGAAATAAAATGGAGACGTTGTAGAGAAAGCATCAGTGTGATGGAACACAATTCTTGAGCCACTCAGACCACTCTTGCAAACTATACCTTTATAACCATTGGTTGGCAATATTATGAACTATATTTGACAGTAATTCTTAAGTGATTTGAAAAAGTCTTACCTTTTCTAATCTGTCTTTATCAAGACTGTGTACTTCTAATTTACAGTTCCTTAAAGATGTACATAGCTGGCTTTTGTGCACTGTTGAAGGAAGTCTCTTTTTGGACAGAGCTTTCCCATAAAGTTTTGCTTGTTCATTTCAATCCATGAGATTGGAAAGGAAGAAGATTCAAGAAGCAAAGGGGGCAGCTGAAGGGGCATCCAGGAGCAGATGCTGGGACCATGTGCAAACAGAGATAGAAACAAGTAACAAAGGAAGGTATTGCTAGGAATGACTCCCTTCGCCGTGCACAAGTGAGAAATCAGTTGATTGAAACAGTACCAGCCATTTTTTTGTCTTTTACTCTTCTTCTCTCTCTCCATTACCACCATACCCCTCCACTAATTGTAAGTGCCCAGGATCATACTTTTGTACCTCTTTGTCAAATATTTTCTCTGTCATCTTTTTAAATGTACAAGAAGCAATGTGGTATAAAGGTTAAGGAGGTGGTGAAGTGACCAAAAGACCTGGATTCCAGTCCTGCCTGTGACACATACTGACTGTGACCCTTTAAGTAAATCACTTAAACTCTAAGTGCCTAATGCAAGAAGAAAGAATAGCAATGAAGGGGGAAAAAGATTCTGCACACAATGAAGATTTAACCCTGAATTATTTAACCAATTGAAAGCAAAAAACTGAAGAGGGCAACATAAATTACATCAAAAGCAACTATAGTAATGTTATCCAGAATTTAAACCAATATAAATTTAATTGTCACAGCAAGGAAATCAAAAGAGCCCAGAAAGCACCTTAGCATATATCTGACTCGTTTGCCAGAGAGATTTGGCTACTAAAGTCAGAATACAAACTCATTGGTAAAATCTTATGAAAAGGATGATAGTTAATAGTAGTTACTGCAGTTAAAAGCAGTATTATCTCATAAAACAAAATGAAGCAGGAAACTAGTCTAAAGTCATCTGAAATCATTCAAGCATGAAGGACTATGCCCAGAAGAAAAATAAAAAGATCTGCAAAAATTGCTACAACAAAATTTTCTCCACCATGAATAGTGGGACCACCATATTTGGAACATCATAATCCCTGACATGTTTACCAAGGAAGTAGAAACATCTCTAAAGAACAGAAAGAGAAAACAGGCTGGTCAAGTGAAATGAAGAATGATAGGTGGTTGGCCAGGGAACTCTTTAGGACGTCTGGGGAGAGTGAGGAAAGCCTGTAGCACAATGGATGCTGCTTCCCATGGAGACATTTTGGGTGGATATTGATAGAAGTCACACAGAATATGCAGGCAAGGATTAGTTGTGATATACATTGTTGGGGAAAAGTCCAAAATTGATGAGATCACAGACCCACTCAAGTATTAAATAATTTTTAAAAAACAAAATGAGTATGTGTGTGCACAAACTAATTAAGGATCCCTGGAACTCCCTGAATCTTGCTAGCCAATTCCCCCAACACCATTTGCACCACAGTCTGTTTAGCATTAGATTTCCTAATTACGTTGCTCTGGATTCATAAAAGTATTTCACTTTCCATTCCTTAATTGTTAGATAAATATAAATGCTGCTCTCGATCCAAAAAGAAACATGGAAGAGTAGAGTTAGAAAAGACTTTAGAGATTATCTAGTCTGGTACTTCCCACTGTTTTCAAATCTGAGGCTGAAAATTTAAAAGATGATCACATGAGTTAGTAGTTATCCCATTAGTACTCACTAGAAAAAATGACAGCATGAGCTCTGTGTATGGATTTCTGGATCTTTTCCAATATCTCTGTTGCCCCCCGAGGTCCGTGAGCTATAGGTTTGGAACCACTGATCTACTCTAATGCTCTAGTCTTACAGATAAGGTCAGAAAGATTAAGCCACTGGTCTAAGGTGATGCAACTACTTAATGACAGGGCCAAGACTATAACCCAGGTCTTGTTTCCCAGTCCTGACCTCTTTATGCTATAATATGCTTAAGAAATTACATTAATAATGATTTTTTTCTATTTTGGTCAACTTCCCTCATCCCTTGTTCACTTGATAATTTTGCCACACATTAAGCATTCTAACCATGCAGTGTCTCCTAGAATGAGAAAGTCAGTAGTTGATTCTATTCTTCTAATTCCCCTGACTCTAACACTAACCATTTCACTCCATTAACATTGTTATACTGTGATATCAACAGAATTCCTGAAAGGTTGCAGCTGAGTTATACATATAAAGGCATTTTTAGAAAGCACTAAAAGAGGTAAATTTTAATAGAAAAATCAAGCTATGGACAGAAAAATCAATAGCAGCCATAGCAACAAAGACTATTTCTCCATGCTAGAAAAAATTCAAGAAACTAACAAGTCTGGTTCAAATATCCACTTATGAAAACTTAGGAAGCCTTTTGTTTGGAAAAAGCATGTGCATGCTCGTTACCATTTAGTCTTAAAATAATATTTGTCCATAATGTCAACAGTAAATGGAAATATAAATACCTTATCAGGAGACCTAAGGGTCTGGTAGCAATTGTATTGAACTTTCCCAACATGACCCAGCTCCTTTGCAGTGTGGCCCCATGGAGTCTGGGAACACACATTCATTTCAATGTTATCTGTGATACGTGAGCCAAACAATTATTTTCACTGAAATAATATTCAAATGCCAGTTTGTGAATGATTTCAACATATAACCATATTTTTTCCCCTTTGAGGTAATAATTAAGAAGAGGTACCAGTGTGGATTTCTAAATATCCTATACTTCAGGTCAGAAGCCAATTTGTAAAGGCTTAAGAAGAGAATGAGAAGAGAGAAAGTGGAGGCACCTATTATAGATGGTCTTCTCAAGGAGTTTAGCCACAAAGGACAGGAGAGATATAGGTTGATAGCAGGGATGAAAGGATCAAGTGAGTTTTTGACAAATGGAGAGACATGAGTATGTTTGTAGGCAGGAGAGAATTAGCTGGTAGATGGAGAAAGATGGAAAATAAGAGAGAATGAGAATGATGATACAGGGTTCAATCTGTTAGAGGATAAGAAAAGGAATAAGATCACTTGAAAAGGTAGAGAGCCTTGGTAAGCCTTGCTAAGTAGTAAGGCCATGTTGTCATGTGAGATAAGGGTAAAGAAGGAGATAGTAGCAGAAGACATACAAGTGATATGAGATGAGGAAGAGAGGAGAGGAGAAGATGGAGCTCAGAGCCAATGGACACAATTTTTTTTTCCTATAAAATATAAGTTTCTCAGCTGAGAGGGTGAGAGAATGAGGAGCCATGAGAGGTTTGAGGACAGATGAAAAGGTTTGAAAGAGCTACTATGGCAAGTAGAAGGATTGCCTAGCACTAGTGAGTGCCCAGTTGTATAACATAAATTTGTAGTAGACCTAATCAGAATGATTGCATGATTATCTCCAACTTTGCTCAGCAGCACATGTACAGGAATAAAGGCTACAAATGGCAGAAATGATTCACAGCTGAGGCTTGGCAGGATATAACAGGTGAAATCATAAGAAGGCTAGGGATTCAAGAGAGGAGGACAGTGTGGAGCTGAATTGGTTAACCAAGAAGTTAAGACAGAGAGAAGAGAGAATGACTAGTGCAGGGAAGATGACCTGGGAAAGAATTGAGGGGTCAAGGGATTAATGGTCACAGTGCAGATAAAGTTTTGTAATGAAAGGCATTGTTGCTGTTGTTTGTCCTTGAGGTGAAAAGCCAACAGATTATGGTTGGATAAAGGAATTTCCAAATTCTTGAATATGGAGGTGTTATATTTGAGGATGATGGAAAGTTCAGATATGGCCTTTTATGTATGGCTGAGGTAGGGTGGAGGATTAGGTCATGGGAATTGAGTAGACTGAAGAACTGAGTTTTTAGGGTATTTGAGGGAGAGTCAAAATGTATGTTAAAGTCCCCAAGTATGAGGACAGGAGTTGGGGAAGAGAGAAAAGTTGTGAGCCATGTACCAAATTCATTGAGGAAGGAATGGGAGTGACCTAGGGGTCCGTAGACAACTATCAGAATTTTGATTGGATGGTAGATAATAATAACATGAAATTCAAAGGAGAAGAGAGGTTACTGAGTGATAGAAGTAGGAAGAGAACTTAGAAGTGGCGATGGTGAATTGGCCTTTACAACCAAACCCTGAGTTTTCACTTTATCCATCTGCTTCTAAATATATATTTCCAACTCAGACAAAAGTTCAACCTGGACGTAATTCTAACACGTAGTTGTATATCTGGCGAATAGTTAGATATCAGGTTAACTGTGACCTCGGCATCAGTCCAACAAAACCAGTTAATCTACAAGTGTTTCTGAAAAACATGCTTTTTAAAAGACTTTATTCTTTGATCCATGTGATTTAAAAAACAAATTATTTAAACACTTGACTCTGGGTATCAGGAGTTTTTTTCTTAGCCCTTTGGCATTGTTCCTGAATATAACGAAATGTTGGGTAGTTGTTGTTGCTGTTGTTTTGAGGTCTGAGATATCTACAGAAATGGTATGAACTTTACCCATGTGCATTATGGAGCTAAAATTATTTTTATGTAATACAAACCAAAATACTTTGATCTTTTCACTTTTGACTCTTGAGATGAGTATTTGCTGCCATAAAGTTTTACTGTGCTCCTTTTAATATCAAAGCATAAAGAGGCTGGACTTTCAAGGTGGGTTTAAAACATTAATATCATTGTAAAAAAGTCTCTAAATTTGTGTGGTACTAAGAAGAGGAGATGGAATGGTGGATGAGATTTTCAACACAAAGTAATTTCCCAGATAATGGATGACTACACCTCCAAGTACCAGGACTTAGTATTTCAAATTCTGATTTTATTAGTGTGGCAGCTCCCTCCACCAATCAGTTTGCTACCCCCTCCATGGTCTAAGAGAGGGCAGTCCTCAAGGGTTATTACGGCCAATAAATTGTTCACATGCAGCCAACCTAATAATTACAATGCTCTCCAAACCTGGTTAGGCTGGTCCCAAGATAACAAACATGCCATCCTTCACCAGCCCTTTCAAGTTTGTAGGGGCTGCCAGAGTTTTTGCTTTACTTAAGTAGCCATAAGGGCAGCTAGGTGGTGCAGTGGATAAAGTGCCAAGCCTGGAGTTAGGAAGACCTGAGTTCTGGCCTCAGACACCTACTAGCTGCATGACTGTTTCTTCACTGGCAAAATGAGCTGGAAATGGCTAGCTGCTCTAGCATCTTTGCCAAAAAAAATCCCAAATGGAGACACAAGGAGTCAGACACTACTAAAACAACTGAATAACAACAAATTAGTTCTAGGCTTATTGTCATTCACCAAATATTTATTGATTAATTAATTAATATACTATCATGTACAAAACATGGGGGAGGGTAAGCTTAGATGTTAAAATGATCTTTGCCCTCATGGCGTTTACAGACTAGCAGGAGGATAAGCTACCAATACGTATAACTATAAGACACAATACTATGTAACAAATGAGTTGGAGATGTATAAAACAAAGCACTCTTTTTGGTATTCAGTATATTCCACTAATAAGAGGTTGCTGGGTAAGTGACCACCACACCTTTGAATCAATGAGCTATTAATATAATTTTTTATTTTTAAAAATATTTTTTCCAATTATACACAAAAACAATTTTAATATTTGTTCTTTTAAAATTTTGAGTTCCAAATTCTCTCCTTCCCTATCCCCTTATTGAGAAGGCAAGCAATTTGATATAGATCATCCGTGTACAATAATGCAAAACAGATTTCCATATTATATATTTTGTGGAAAAAACACAGACCAAAAAAATAAGAAAAACAAGAGAAATAAAGAAAGTTTTTTTAAAAAGTATGCTTTGATCTGCATTCAGACTCTATCAGTTCCTTCTGTGGATACACATAGCATTTTTCATCATAAGTTCTTTGGAATTGTCTTGAACCCCTGTGTTGTTGGGAATAGCTAAGTCATTCACAAATGATCATCACAAAACATTGCTATTACTATGCACAATGTGCTCCTGGTTCTGCTCATTTTACTTTGCATCAGTTGATGATCAGTCCAGATTTTTCTGAGAGCATCTTGTTCATCATTTCTTATAGCACAAAAATATTCCATCATAATCATATACCACAACTCGTTCAACCATTCCTTAATTGATGAGCATCCCCTCAATTTCCAGTTCTTTGCCACTACAAGGAGAGTTGCTATAAATATTTTTGTATGTATAAGTCCTTTTCCTTCGTTTTTAAAAATCTCTTTGGGATACAGAACTAAACAGAACTAGTTTTGATATTGCTGGATTGGGATTTGAGAGGGTGGAGGGAGAAGTGAGGATCACTTTTGGAGGGGTGTGTGGGTCAAAGGTATTGATATAATTTTTTAAAACTCTTTGAAAGAGATATTTACTCTCAAGACATAACAAGAACAAAAATGTGAATATTTTTCCTCCACACCATGGAGACATATGTCTGTCTCCAGGGAAGAGGAAAGTGGTCTCACACCAAGTTTCATACAGTTTCTGTATAAACATTGGTCCCATCAAATTCACATCCAGTGGTGGTGTTGATGTTAGATGGGTCCTCATCTCAGCTACTACTAGGCTGGGTCCTTAAGATCATTTTCAAAGGTTACTCCTTGGTCCTCCTGGCATTGGCAGTGACCTGGCTGTAAAACCCAGCATGGACTCAGGCTCCCAGAGACTCACTTTCCTGACCTTGAGAAACTTACAAGGTCCATGTTAAAGCTTCTGAATTGTTGCCCTTCACCTAAAATAGCTAGGTGGAGCACTGGATAGAACTCTGGACATGGAGTCAAAAAGACTAAGTTCAAATCTAGCCTCAGATACTTTGTAGTGGTGAAGCCCTTGACAAATCATTTAACTTCTATCTGCCTCAGTTTCCTCAACTGTAAAATGGAGTAACAACAGCACCTTCTTCCCAGGGTTGTTTTGAGGATCAAATGAGATAAAGAACTTAACACAGTGCCTAGCACCTATATAGTAGGTGCTTAATAAAGGTCTTTTTCCTTCCTTTTTCTCCTCCCACCAAAAAATAACAACAACAGACAAGAATAAATGGTGAGGCAAAAGAACCAAGGATCTTTTTTACAGGGACACACATTAGCTTCAAACAACATTGCCTCTCACTGGCAACTTCCAGCAGAGTCAAACCAACAGTGTGGCTGAAGAAGAGCCTGTTACCATAGTTGTGAAAACCTTTTAGAAGCCCACCACATTCATTTTGATTTCGTTGATTGATTCAGCTGCAGTCCTGGAGAGGAAGAAAGAATAAAAGCTCCTGGGTTTTGGATTTACTGCACAGAGGTATCTCATTTCACAGTTCTGTCCAAGCTTGTTTTGAAATTTCCATGTAAATGATCTACAAAACACTACACTTTTACCAAACAGGACATACATAAAAACAAAACCATTGTTCTGCAAATTCTGAACCAGTTATCACGCATAAGGAGTAAAAATGATCAGAACTCTGTTTTTCTTTTTTAAGTAAAATGCAATTCATCTGCCAGTTACTAAGTGCCTACTGCATGAACTGTGTTTACATGCTAGAGCAGAAAGTTAAGATAATGTACAAACCTAGCACTCATAGTTCACAATCCAGGTGAGAGCTTTTTAGTTACTAGTGAAGCCTTCAAAAAGAAAACCTGCCTCCAGAAATGCACACATAAAATGGATAGAATGTATTAGGTTGCATGACAACCCCTGCCTCTAGATGCTTTTCTTTGAGGATAGGAGACATAAGCAAGCTCAGATTCTATGATTCAAGCAAGCCTTACTGGGCTAGATCTGATCTTCCAACTGTTGCTATCACTTGTTCCTGCAATGACATACACTGTAGGCAGTTACTAGAGCAGTCAAGTCACAAATCTTGACCATTGAAGACTCTCACTCATGCCACAGTAACATCCCAGGAAGAAAGCCAAAGCCAATGCCAATGCACCTTAAGTGCCACCCTTCCCAGTTTCTCCTCCTTGCCCATACTCCCTCCCTCTTTCACAATGATCTTTCTACTACAGGCCCCCAGATTCACATTCACCACTTTCAATCAATAAGCATTTATTAGGCACCAGCTTTGTGCCAGGCTCTACACTAGAAGATGAGGATACAAATACACAGAATGAAACAATCAACCAATACTCCTACTTCTCCGCCTTGAGGCCATATCAATACAATGACAATCTTCCTCTATTTTGGGACTCTTTGATACCCACTTCTCTTTCCAAGCCCCAGAGCTCTTCAAATAACAGGACAAATTAGGGGCTCATCTTGCTTTTCAAAGGAATTCTTTGAGAGAATCCCTTGTAATGTTGGCCTACTCTACTAAAGTATTTTCACATCTTGACTATTTGAGGTAGTATGGGATGGAGTTGGAAGATTAGGTAGATAGTGATAAAGATTTTTGTTGTTGTTTAGTCATTTTCAATCAATTAACTATTCGTGACCCCATTTGAGGTTTTCTTGGCAAAGATACTGGAAGGGTTGGCCAATTCCTCCTCTAGCTCATTTGACAGATGAGGAAACTAAGACAAACAGAGTTAAGTGACTTGCCCAGAGTCACACAGCTAAGAAATACCTGAGGCTGGATTTTAACTCGGGTCTGCTTAACTCCAAGGCCGGTGCTGTAATAGCTGTACCACCTAGCTGCCCTAGTGATAGAGATGCCAAGTAAAATAATAATAGCTAGCATTTATATAGCTTCCAGTATAGACATGGCACCATACTAAATGCTTTACAAATAGGATTTCATTCAATCCTCACAACAGGTCTGGGAAGCAGTCGCTATTATTATCCTCATTTTACAGTTGAGGAAATTAAGGCAAATAGAAGTTAAGTGATTTGACCAAGATCACATAGCTATTAAGTATCTGAAGACAGATTTTGAGCTCAGTTCTTCCCAGCACTCTACCTACTGTGCCACCCAGTGAAACATGGTAATAATACACAGGAGAGAGGAGAAGGATATTCAGACGGGGATCCACACAAGCCAGACAGCTTGTAACTCTCCTGTTAAGTTTAATGTATAGATAGAAGTTCAGTTTCATATACAATGCTTTTGCTGTTCTTTGTATATTGAAACATCCATGTTTGTTTATTATTTGGTTTATAATAAAAAAGAAAAATAATTAAATTATATCTCTGTTGTATAAATCAAGGTATACCTGTCATAGAATGAACAAATTTGAGAGGTGAGTAAGACCTTAGAAATTATCTAGTCCTACTGCTCATTATAAAAATAAGGAGACATAGATCATTAAAATGTTTCATTTTTTCCAATTTGCAAAAACCTCATATGTGATGGAAGATGCTTGGTGGTTTCTTTAGCTGCTTTATTCTTCTTGATGCCTTTATCAGTCATAAAGAAAAAGTATCATGTTAGTTAAATTCCTGAAATTAATTGGTCACCACTTCGGATAGAACCAAGTAATGGCATTTATAAAGAGAAAATATATTGTGCTCAAATAAACTTAAATAAAATATGTTGTACTTAAATAAAGCTATAAAATATATTACAAGTCTGTTGACAATCTTGCTTATTTTATCAGATGGCCTCCACCCCCAAATCTCTTCCTCCTTTTCCCACCCATTTGCGGATGCTGTCATTTAAGAAGAAAAACTGGAATTATTATCATGACCCAGTTACTCTGAGTGGAAAGACAAAGAATAGAGTTGATAAAGCTGTTTATAGGTACCTGTCATGTGACTTCCAGGAAACCCATAATACAACCATATGAGTAAGTTTTTCCAACCACAGCTACAGTGAGTAAATGGCCTTTTTCTCATTTATGTCAAGTATTATTTCATCATACTTCAGTATTTTAATGGATCTGATTTCATCATGCCTCCCAGTTGTGCAAATTACACTTCACATCACTTACCCCCCAAAACACTATCTCATCTTGCACTGTTTCTGGTCATATCCCCCTATAAATCTTCCATAGAAGATGTACTCACTAACATTCCATGTGTAGCAGCATAACACTTGGGCATTCCATCTCTTATACCTTGCTGTTGTGATATAACCGACCTGCTTCCTTTTCTGATCATAAATTTCCCAGATGATATCTCTTAAATAATATCTTATCACATCACTTTCTAATGTCACCGTCTTGTCACCATTGGTAATACATTGCAAGTAGCATAAATCTCTCTATTGCCTTTGTACTTATCTGCAATTTTAATTCTTCAGATATCATATGATTGCCTGACTCGCATACCTTGTCACTAGGAGAACACTAGAATATAAAAGATATGTTTTTGTGTCAAGGAGTAGCTTGGGATAGTTGAACAGGTTGAGCAATTTACCAAATGAAATTTAGCCCTCTCTTTTCCTCCTTTTGACCCAGAAACTTAAAAGTGTCTATTTAAGTGGTATGGACCAATAAATTACTCATTATTCTGCTTATCACAGTCTAGACAGTAAGCATTTTTCATCCATTTTGTTTTTCCTGTAGGGATTGTAAGGCTGATTTCATTGGTGTCCCCTACCCCCTAACTGACAACAAGCCTTACTTACAGCCCAGTCCCAGCAGCCATCATTAAGGGGAGCAACATCAGTGGAGAAGGGACCTGACATCCCCAAAACCACTGCCACCAATTGCCAACCAACTTCCATCCACAGGGCAGACAAACTAGCCTAAGTGAAGCAGCATGGTACCTTAATGGAGAAATAGGAAGTGGCATATCCCAGGTAAGTCAAGCTACTTTGACCATAACTTCCCCTCAGACATAGCAGAGCTAGCCTAGAACCCTGAGCCCAAGAATCCCAGAAACAGCAGTGCCCTACACACAAATGGTCCTGCTTCCAGCTCAGCCTTTACAGCCATTTGGAGAAGTAACCTTTGTGGAGAAGGGGTCTGCCAATCCTAACATCACAAACATCAAACATGAAACAAAACCTGGAACACAGCAATATTCTGAAGAGCACTAGCCCTGCTTCTAGCCTAGCCCCTGAAGCCATAGTCTAGGGAAGTGGATATGCAGCCTCCCAAGTGCCTCCAGCAGCCACAACTACTTAAGAGCAGTCAACTAAAATTTATTACATCCTTACTAGGTGTCAAGCACTGTGCTAAGCTCTGAGAACACAAAAGAAAGGAAAAAAGTCTCTGCTCTCAATGATCTCACTGTCTAATAGGAGAGACAACATGCAAATAACTTTAACAGGATATATGGACAATAAATTGGGAGTAGTCTTACAGGAAAGGCATTAAGGACTGGGAAAGGCTTCTTGCAGAAAGCGGGATTTTTGCTAGACCTGAAGATAAGGAAGCTATAAGGCAAACATAGGAGACAGAGAGTTCCAGGCACGTGGGACAGCCAGTGGCAGTGCTCACAGTTGGGTGATAAAGTGTGAGGAACAGCAAGGAGGCCAGTGTTTCTAGATGGCAGAGTATGTGGAGGAGAAGAAAATACTAATCACCAGAATCGTTGATGTTGCCAAATGATACAATACACAAAACTGACATGGTTTTATTCATGGAAATGATGTTAAAGAAGATGCATCGCCATCTCCTTTGCTGCTATAACCCAAGAACCCATTCCATCTGACTTGAAACTGAAACCTCCTCTCTCATCTCCCCCATTAGGAATTGTGCTCCCTGAAAGCATTCTCATAATTTTTATCTTTAGTGCTTAGCACGTGTACATACATGTATACATATATTTGCTTAATATATGTTTTTCATTCATTGATTCATTCATCTCTTCAGTGGACAGGTAACATTGAGATTTCAAGAAATTAGCATAAATAATGTCATTTGAGGAGCTTCTAGAAAGCCTCGAAATCTATAGAATGCAGCTTCTACTTGGACCCTGTGTAGAGCATTCTCCATGACTGTGACAAATACCTTTGGTGAGCTTCAGTCCAGTTCAGCTCCAGCAGCCACCAATTATCAACAGAAACTTCCTATGGAAAAAGTATGGGACATTCTCAAAACCACCATCACCAGTTATATGTTTGTGCCTCACCTAGTGTTGATAATTAGAGGCCTATTGAATTTGAATCTTTGGGTTGCATCAATCAAAAGAATGTTAACCTATGCCTAGAGACCTTATGAGAGAGACTGTAGGCTCCATTTTACTGAGTCAAATACTTTTTGTTTTCAACAAACAATATACACAGCAGAATCATGTATTCTATATATCTTCAGGCATTAGTGAGTCTGTGAAGATATGACCTGCTATGAAAAATCATTAGTTGCTTGTTTTCTCTTCATATTTTCATCATTGACACCCCATAGCAATGTATATTCTTTAAAAGATTCTAAATAGTTGCAGAAGTATGGAGATGGGTCAGAAGTTGTTATTTTCCTCAATTTTGATAATATTATTCAAGAGGTTTTTTTTTCTTTACACTCACTGGGATTTTTCCTCTCTCTAGGATACTTTCAAAATGGAGCCTTCAGTTATTTCAAATTTATGATGCATGGATTTCTTCTGTGTGTGTGGACCAGATTTCTCATATTAAATTCAATTTCCACTTCTAATGTAGCACATTGGCTATCATTATTAAATGTAGTATTTTTCCATCATTAATGCTAAGAATAAATCACTATATAAATATTGACCAAACTATTCCACTTTTTTGCTGTTATCTTCTTTCCAGTTTCCTTTAGACATGCTCATGATTCATTTCGTCCTCGTGCCAAAATTTAGGTAGATTCTTTCCCTGAATTACTTTTTGCTATTTTGTCTGGCAATATTTTTCATAATTTTCCATCTTCCTCCATGTTTTCTAGATAATTTTATATTCTAAACTGGTATTACCATTGACTTCCATGTGTCAAATAAGGACAAACACCTTTGGGGAACTTCTGTGTCTCTGTATGTGAAGAAGTCAAATGTTTTCTAGCTAAGGTGGTTTCTGGGCTTTTTTGGCCTCCTGTAAGAAATGGTCACAACAAAAATAAATGTCTTTATCTAGTTCTCATTTTTTAGATTTTTTTTATTAAGTATTTTATTTTTCTCCAGTTACATGTAAAAACAATTTCAATATTTATTTTTAAAACTTTGAGTTCCAAATTCTCTCCCTCCCTCACCCTGCATTGAGAAGGCAAGCAATTAGATATTGGTTATATATGTGTAGTCATACAAAACACTTCCATAATAGTCATGTTGTAAAAGACTAACTATATTTCCTTCCATCCAGTCCTGCCCCTATTTATTCTATTCGCTCTCTCTCCTTTCACCCTGTCCTTCCTCAAAAGTGTTTTGCTTTTGACTGCTCCCTCCTCCAATCTGTCCTCCCTTCTATCACACCCCCCCTTCCCTTCTACTTTCCTGTAGGATAAAATAGATTTCTATACCCAGTTGAGTATGTATGTTATTCCCTCTTTGAGCCAATTCTGATGAGAGTAAGGTTAACTCATTCCCTCTCACCTCCCCCTCTTCCCCTCCACTGTAAAAGCTTTTTATTGCCTCTTTTATGTGAGATAATTTATCCCATTTTACCTCTCCTTTTCTCTTTCTTGCAGTACATTCCTCTCTCACCCCTTAATTTTATTTTTTTAGATATCATCCCTTTGTATTCAACTCACCCTTGTATATATAGCAGGTACAGGGGTGAGTTGAATAAAATAAACCAAAAGAATGACAAAATAGAAGACAATATGAAATATCTAGTTGGAAAAACAACTGACCTGCAACCAATTCATATTTTTCTTGGAGGTTTTGGATGTAGGAACTTTGACTTTGTTGACTTCTTCTGAATGTATGTTTTGATCTTCCTTGTCGCCAAAGTAAGTCTCTATAGTCAGAGTTTTTTCTGTTGCTTGCTCATTTTCCTCAATTTACTTGACTTTTTAACTATTTGTTAAGGTAGGGCTCTTCTTCCAGTGTGGAGGGCAAACTATCCCAAAATTCAGGGGTTTTTGCAGCTGCTTTCAGAGATACTTCTAGGGACCTGTAAGTTTTCATTTCCTACAAGGTGGTATGTTCTAAGGACAGGTGTTTACTCCTCTCCTGGCCTGTGCTCTGGTCTATGAATACCCACAAGGGCTCTTTTCTGCCCTGGAACTGTGAGGAGGAGCCCCTCTCCACTGTTGCTGCAAACTCTGCAATGCTAGTACTTTTCCTTACCCTGGGACTGTTGCCCAGGACTGCCACCTAGATCCAAGTATGGGCAAAGCAATAGCTTCCTGCCTCAGTGCTAGCAAAGAGACCGCTATAATCTCTTTCTGACTAGTTGTTCAATCTTTTTACTGTCTGTGGGCTGAGAGTCCCAGAAGCAGCCATTGCTGCTGCCACTGCAGCTGTTGATTCCAATACTCCCAAGGCCTGCTCCTGGTTTTCTGGGGGCCAGGGCTGTGCTGGGGCTGCCTGTCTTGGCATGGCCTGTGCTGGACTGC
This sequence comes from Phalanger gymnotis, assembly GCA_028646595.1. Taxonomy (NCBI): domain Eukaryota; kingdom Metazoa; phylum Chordata; class Mammalia; order Diprotodontia; family Phalangeridae; genus Phalanger; species Phalanger gymnotis. The sequence goes on from CM053624.1 coordinate 112,811,230, forward strand.
ACTCCTCTCTCAGCTTGGTGCAACGGACATTTCCTATCAACCTTCCAAGTTGTCTTTGGCTGGAAATTTGTTTCATTCTGTCCTTTTGTGTGTTTTGCTGTTCTAGAATTTGTTTAGAGCCATTTTTAAAGGTATTTGGAGGGTTTGGGTGAGACCTTAGGAGAGTCTTTGTCTTTACTCTGCCATCTTGGCTTTGCCCCCTCTAGTTCTCATTTTCCAGCATCAGCAGGCTTCTTGAATGGGTAAAATTGGTAGTGTTTCCTCATCTTTACTCTTTTAATTTGCAGTTGACTTTCTCTTCCAACTGGCTAAGTGTCTAACTGTACACAGACAACTAATTCAGAAATGGCTCCTCATCAGTAACCAGTCATTTCTTGTGAATTAGGATATAGTTCTATCTAATGTTTTCTGTCTCTTTTCTTGAACAAAGTATTGACAGCATAGATATGTGGGGTTTTTGAGTTACCTATAATCCTTTGGCCTCTTTCATTTCTTAATCTCCAAGAATATTTTTCAGCATATTTTTTCCATCATTACCTTGCACAAATTCACATTGATTTCACTAATTATCAAAGTATATCACTAACTTGGTTAGTTAAGCTCTTCATTGAACATGAATCAATCAACAGACAAAGTAAGTCACATGAATTAGAATGTTATGATGTCCCAAAGACCGATGTCAATCCAACTCTCGTTCTTAGACTCTCTTCTTCACATACAATCTTGATCAATACAGACTTGTACAGAAAAAAAAATGGCAGCCTGGAAAGCAAATGTCAAGCAAGGTATAAGACCCAAACCAATCGAAGGAGTTGATCCACAAGTAAAGATCCAGGAGCTAAAGCAAAAGACAAAAATGAAACAACAAAAAAAGCCTGACAATAGTCATTTGGTTGGGTGTAGGAGACAGCAAATGAGCAAGACATCTATTTTTGCAATCTATAAAATGTCTCTATTTGACATGAACAAAAAAATCCCTTGGTGTCAGAGTTGAAAAACACCTCAGGGAACAGTTAGTCCCACCTGTACCTGAACAAGAAACCTATTTACAAAATACTCAATAAACAAGGGTTTTGTTTGCCTCTTCTTTTCAAGTAGGGGTAGGGAAAGGTAGAAAGGAAAGAAAATAGATTTCTGTTCCTTGAAAATCTTAAATACAAAAATTTAATAAAACAAATAACAGCATTCTTAATAAATGAGTAACCATTCAGTCTTTCCTTGAACAGCTCTAGATGAAGTGTAGCATCATAGATGCCTAGATGACTTTGTATGTGTTTCAGTATCTATAATTGTCTTTAAAAAATCCTTATAAGCCTTAATCTGCCTCTCTGAAAAATGCCACCAATTGTTTCTAGTTCTGTATTGGTGGACTAAGAAGAACAAATATAACTTTTCCATGTGATAACCCTTCAATTACAGTAGGGAAGTAGGACCACTAAACAATACATAAGGATCCCTACAGACTGTATGTTGACTTAAAAAACCACATATTAACCTTATCTATGTTTTATTGTATTTTTATGTATTTGTGTTAACTATTTCTCAATTACATTTTAATCTGGTTCCTGCAGCATTTTGGAGTGCTGCAGGCCTCAACATGGCCGGCAATGAAAATAGAAAGAAAGTGATGAGGTTCAAAAAGCATTTTCAAGGAAAAATCAATAAGACTTGGTGTCTGATTAGGTATAAAATCAAAATTGTTAGGACAGTTCAATGAAAAGTATACTAAATTTAGAATCAAAGGAGTGGGATGCAAACCCTGGCTCTGTCAATTACCACTTTTGTTACTTAGACAAGTCAGTTTTCAGTTTTCTCAGCCATGTAATAAGGAGTTGGACTAGAGGACCACAAAAGTCTCTTTCACCCCTAAATCTTTGATATAATGTGACATAACTGAGCTTTCAAGCCTGAGTAACTAAGAAAATAAAGAGATATTGACCTGTACCCATATTGAGCAGCTAGATATAAAACACAATTATCCAACAGACCAGGACATCTAATGAGTCTTTAGTGAAGACCTTCTTATTTATTTGCAAAAGTAAAAGTATGCCAAACCAAAAAAATATAGATTATTTCTTATTAGCGATACATACCAAGTGATAGCTTTGCAGCTCTAATAAAACTAAAAAAGAGGATATTTATAGGAAAAGTTCCCTTTTCTTTTTATTATATGTCACTATCCCAAGGGACTGATTTTCTATAGTTACAAGAAATGCTTGAGCTGTTCTATTTCTAGCTGTATTTTAGTAACTCATGTCAGATGGACTGCTGCACTTTTCTCTGAAATATGGCATATGGTTTTTAAAATGTGCAATCAATGGAATGGAAGGATCAGACTCTTCATGTTTTTGTCATTTAGCATCCAGCTAACTAGACGTGTTTCTACCAGGCTGCCCTTTGTACAGACTTTAGTTTAGAGCTCACAGATGTCTATAAAAGGAAATCTATAAAATGAAATGTGGCTGGCCTGAGCTCATTTAGACATGTTTAGATTGTAGAGTGAAAACCACAAAGGACTGAATATTTCAATTAAAGTCAGTTTACCACAGCCAAGAAAGGCACTAACATCCCTAATAAAATAATAATAGTT
>CM053624.1:112814319-112846369 GCA_028646595.1 Phalanger gymnotis
TTGCATAGTGGGAATTTGAATGAAATTGAACTGTGAACTCAAAACCAGAATAAGCACAAATTATTCTAATGGGCAAGAAAAGAGGAAACACGTACAAAGGGAACCATGTGGCTATGCATGCCACTCATCAACAAGCTCAGAGTTTTAAAAGGCATACACAAAAGATAGAAGCAAAGATAAGTAACTGAGGACAAATATGAACTGATAGTGTAATTCCATAAGAATAGTGTCAGGACTAATGTGGAAATTAAACATTAAACATGATTGTACATGTATAACCTATATCAAATTGCTTGCTCTCTTGGGCAGTGGGGGATGGGTAAGGAAGGAGAAAAATTTGGAACTCAAAATTTTACAAAAATGAGAGTTGAATGTTGAAAACTATCTTTAAATGTAATTGGGGGGAAAATACTATTAAGGAAAAAAAAATAGTGTCTAGGGGACTAAAGTCCACGACGAGTTTCTGAGACATTGAAAAAAAAAGAAAAGAGTTGGTGGGTAGGGGTGGAGTAGTTACAGAGAGGCAAAAACAGAAACAAGAAAGTTTCTTGGGGTCAGGGGCTGACAGTTTGTATTTGTATTCCCCATGCCTAGTAGAGTGATTGGCACATAGTAGGCACTTTACAAATGCTTATTGATTGATTCCCTGCTGTTTGGGGATAACGATGATCATGATAAATGATAAAGAGAAGGAAAAACTATCCAACTACTGTTTTACTTATCTCCTTTAAGGAGCTGGATCTTCAGAAAAGAAAGGACAGAATAAAAGTATTTAACCAGATTGAAACATGAAGCAAGCAATACTCCAGATAGGAGTTAGACTAGATGACATCATTTTCCTGAATCCAGAAAAGAATGTAAATAGTAAAATTTCAGTGAGTCAATTGTTTAAAAAAACAAAACATTAACACTATTATCAAAGCAGCTAGAATACCATACTAAAAATGTATATATATACATATATATACATATATATACATATATATATAAAGAGAGAGAGACAGATATATACTATAAAATGAAACTAACAGGTTGCATTTACTCCATGAATTCAAAGTTGGTTCATATAAGAACAACTATAGACAGTATTAGTAGACAAAAACAATAAAAATCATATGTTTTTATCAATAGGTTTAGAAAATGCTTTACACAAAATATAATACCTATTTGTGTTTAAGAAAAACACATTAAAAAGCATAAGAATAAATAGATATTTCTTTAATACGGCAAATAGTATCTAACTAAATAGCAAGAGCTTGTGTTATTTGTTATGGAGAAATGCTAAAAATCTTTTCCAATAAGATTGGGTTAAAGGAAAAATAACCAGGGTCATCACTATTATTTGACATAGTTATAGACGTGCTAGCAATAGCAATAAGACAGGAATTAAGGTAAAAGCATAAGCAAAGAGGAAAGACAATCATTTTTGCAAATGATGCAATGGCTTACTTATGGACTCCTAAAAATTCAACTAAAATTAGTTGTAACAATAACTTCAGCGAAGTAGTAGGATGCAAAATAACCCTGTGTAAATCACCAGGTTTCTTATATATTACCAATAAAACCCAGCAGGAAGCTATAAAAGATAAGTTCCATTCAGAATAATTACAAAACATGTAAAATATCTGGGAGTTCACCTACCATGGCACACACTATAATGCTCTCTTTATAGAAATACTTAGAGATATTATTGATGTTGTCCAACCATGACAATTGTAATAATGATGACAACACTACCTAAATTAATTTACAAATTCAGTGCCATCCCAATCAAACTACCACAGCACTACTCTATAGAACCAGAAAAAATAACAAAATTAAGATGGATGAGCAAAAGATCAAAAATCTGAAGGAAAATAATGGGAGCAGAGAGGAGGGAGGAAAAGAAAAAGGAAGGGGGCCTCACAGCAAATCTCAAAGTAGATTACAAGACTGTTATCGAAGTTATTTGTTACTAATTTTGGTCAACGGAACAGACTAGGAACAAAATACCCAAAAGCCATCAAACCTATTTAAGATAGTGTTTAATAATAATAGCATTTATGTTGTGCTTTAAGGATTGCAAAGAGCTTTACAAATATCTCATTCTATCCTCACAATGACCTTGAGTGCCGTGTTGGTTTTGTTGTTATTATTTTTAATTATTATTATATTGATTTTATAGGAGGATGAGATAGATAGAGGTCAAGTAACTCATCCAGGGTCATACATTTCTTAAGTATGAGGAGAGATCTGAAGAAAGGTCATCCTGACTCCAGGTCCAGCACTCTAACCACTTAACCTCCTCACTGCCTCAGTACACACAAGAACACCAAGTATTGGGGTATAAACTCATTTTTTGACAAAAACTTCTTTAAGAATTGAAAAATAGTCCTGTAGGAATTACCAACATGTCACATCATAAAGCATGACACATGATCTAGATATAAAAGGTTATATCATAAGCAAAGTAGTGCACAAGGGAAATATTCACATCTATGGGTGAGGGATACTTCATAAATATACAGATCATAGGAGATACAAATGGACAATTTTAATCACATAAAATTGAAATTTTTGTTCAAACAAAATCAATGCAATTAGAATTAAAAGAACATCATCTGGGGAAAAAATCTTTATGACAAATTTCTTTGATGAAGGTCTGTTATCTAAGCTATATAGGAGACTAATACAAACCTATGAGAGCAAAAGTTATTGCCTAATTGTTAAACGGTCATAAAATATAAACAAGTAGCTCGCTAAAGGAAAAAATGCAATCTGTCAATAACCACAGGAAATAATTCTCTAAATGATTAATTACATCATAAATTATAACCATGTGAATTCCACTTCAAAGCCATTACTACCAGAGATAACAAAAAAGGAAAAATGACAATTGTTTGAGGAGCCCTGGGAAGACAGGGATACTAGTACACTGCTGTCAGTGAAGCTGTGAATTAGATCAGACATTCTGAAAATCAGTTTGTAACTATATCCAAAAAGTCACTACACTTTTGACCCAGTAATACCAATATTAGGCCCATACCCTCAAAGAGATCAAAGACAGAAGCAAAGAATTCATGTGTTTAAAAATATTTTAGAAACACTTTTTGTTGCAGCAAAACAGAACAAAACAAGAAACAAAGTGGGTGCCTATCAATTGGGGACTGACCAGACAAATTATGGTATATGAATGAATGATCATATGTGTGTATACATGTGCACATAGCTTTTTACATACACATTAGTGTATATAATTTTACAGTTCACTTTCATTCAAATTCCCACTATGCATAAATGTCTTTTATTGAAGAATATGTTGCATAGTGGGAATTTGAATGAAATTGAACTGTGAACTCAAAACCAGAATAAGCACAAATTATTCTAATGGGCAAGAAAAGAGGAAATTTCTGGGTAAGATACGATGAAACGGACAGATTCAGAGAAAACTGGAAAGATTATCTGAACTGTGTGGAAGCATACTAACCCCCTCACCCTCACCCGCTCAATTCCATCTCCTGGCTACATATTATAATATAACATTAAGATATTATTTTAAAAGTAAATCCTTGGTCTAATATGGATGAAAAATCTCATTACTCTCTCTTTAACTATTAAATCTGAAACTGTGACCTGCATTGAAATCTTTTTAGATCATTATTATCAAAGGACTAATCCACTTCTTAGGAAGAAACTTGGTCAGTCTAGGAAAGATTCCTTCCTGAAACTGATTTGATTAAGAGGAAGAATTTTTTTAAATTATTAATTCAAACCAGTGATTAAAAGGGGACTGAAAGGTTTTAATAAAATTAAGTTACTAGCATGCTGTTTGACAAAACAAAACTGTTGCCAGTGGTTTACCTAATTGTGGAATTTTGCTTTGGTTTGGGGAATACTCTAAATTGTGAATTGAAATGGCTTGAGTCAGAATGATTTTTAAAGCTAGGATAGATTTCTATTCCATTAGATTTTTTTTCCCTCTGAGCAGAAAGGCTTAGAATTATTTAATTAATGAATTTTTGTCACTAACCATTTTTTTGTCTAGAAATGCAGAGCACTGAGTTTTTCTTCCACAATAGTACAAAATGGAATGAGAAGAACCAGGAGAACAATATTTTACAGTGACTACATTATTGTAAAGGAAAAAAAGCTTTTAAATACCTAAAAATTATGATTATTATAACTCCATTGATTGGCAGAGAGGTGAAAGACTGTAGGTACAAAACAAGACTTTTTCAGACATATTAAATGTGTGTGTGTGGTTGTTTTTGTTTTTTCCTTAACTATTCCTGTTATAAGGGAAAGATTGTTTTTTTGGTAGGAGAAGAATTGAAGGCAGGGAGAGAATAGGAGGTAGAAATGGAGATAGCGAAACTTTAAAAAGAGAACACCAATGAAACATTTTTATAAATTCAGTGAAGAGAATAGAAAGAAATCCAACAGTGGACATAGTTAGGCAAGGCAGTCAGAGCACTACAGTGCTAAATTTAATATGTCCTTTAAAAAAATAAGCTGTACAAAATGGAGATTCACATTTTCACATACAATCCTCTCCTCATTGTATAAGGAAATGTTCATATTTATTAATATCTGTCAAGTTCATAAAAAAATTTTAAAAGAAAAGAAAAACCAATAAAAGTCCAGAAAAAGAGGTACCAAACTATACCTTGCCATTCACAAAGTGGTAAGGAGCCAGGAGAATAGAAAATGGTACATGTTTTCAGAGTCATTTTATCATAGGTTTTTGCTCATTTTTCTTCTTTACAAGGCAAGTTTCAATAATAATAGAGAGATATCTGTGTTGTAAAGACAAAATGTATTAATAAAACATATATACAAAAAAGCATTAAACCAGATCAAACCAGAATGCAACCTAGATATTTTCTAAGCAGAACCCAAAGAGAACAACACCATCCCCTCTGCAAGAAATGGAAGCAAAATAAAGTCTGGTTGTATTCATTTCCTTTCAAAGGTCCTTTCCAACTTTAGTGATCTATGAAGTCCCTAATTTGCCCTACAGCACAGTAATGAGCACTACACAAAGTCAAATGGACAAGCATTGTCCCAATCCCATAAAGGGCAGTCAGTACAAAGGTCATTTACTAAAGAAACCTGTGAATATTCACACGTCCTAAAAACAAATACATCTTTTCAGCATAATTTGAGACCAATATAAACATGGCTTCTGTCCTGGAAACTTGTCAGATCTATAAGTAAACTAATTCTTGTACTCTTGATATTCACACATCTACATGTTTTAAATAATTTTATTATCTTTAATTAAGCAATGTACCATCTGAGGAGATAACCTATCAAGACAGGACACTAGCCTTCCTTTTCCCCTTCCCATCTTTACGCTTCTCTTTCCTCAGAAAGCTGTGAATCTACTAGCTGATTAGAATTCTCATTTGGGAAGGTGTCTTTTTGGAGGCATTGGGCAAATGGGAAGTCTAATTGGAATCTTGGGATAGCTTAATTCTCTAAGATATTCCTTTAATTAAATTGTGCCTTCTCTTTACAATCTTCTTCCTCATCAAAACACAACTTTCCAATCTGCTTCCCAACCTTCTGATTTTCTGATCTCTATTAACACGAATTATTATACTTGGTAAAAGTTCTCATCCATCACCACCACCCCCCCATACACACACACATGATTCCGCTGTGTGCTGTGGTAGCATGGATCCAGTTTGATACATGCAGCCAGGATCTATGGCCCATAAACACCAACACTACACTTTCTCCATGCTGAGATACCTTTAAAGTAACCAAAGATAATGTAAACTTATGAGTTTATTGTTGGCACAGTGCCTTCTTTGTGTGTTTCAAATGAGCACTAGCCAGTAGGTGTGGATGCTCCTACTCCTTGTCTCCACCTGCCACCACAAGAATAAAGTGATTTGGCAGATGCTCCTACTCCCTCTCTCCACAGGCCACCATGAAAATAAAATGCTATATAAGTTTCCCAGATTAACAGAAGAGGAAGTAAAATATTTAAATAACCTCATCTCAGAAAAAGAAATTGAATAAGCCATCAATGAACTACCTAGGAAAAAATCTCCAGGGCCAGATGGATTTACAAGTGAATTCTATCAAACATTTAAAGAATAATTAATTCTAATACTTTATAGACTATTTGGGAAAATAGGCAAAGAAAGAGTCCTACCAAATTCTTTTTATGACACAAATATGGTACTGATACCTAAACCAGGAAGAGTCAAAACAGAGAAAGAAAATTATAGACCAAAATATAGATGAAAAATTTTAAATAAAATATTAGCAAAAAGATTATAGCAACTTATCACTTTGATCAGGTAGGATTTATACCAGGAATGCAGGGCTGGTTCAGAATTTAAAAAAACTTTCAGCATAATTGATCATATCAACAACAAAACTAATAGAAACCATATGATTATCTCAATAGATGCAGAAAAAGCTTTTGACAAAATACAACACCCATTCCTATTGAAAACACTGGAGTGCATAGGAATAAAAGGAGCCTTCCTTAAAGTGATAAGTAGCATCTACCTAAAACCATCAGCAAGCATTACATGTAATGGGAATAAGCTAGATGCATTCCCAATAAGATCGGGGGTGAAACAAGGGTGTCCATTATCACCACTGTTATTCAATATGGTACTAGAAATGTTAGCTTTAGAAGTAAGAGAAGAAAAAGAAATTGAAGGAATTAGCACAGGCAAAGAAGAAACTAAGCTATCACTCTTTGCAGACAATATGATGATATACTTAGAGAATCCTAGAGAATCAAGTAAAAAACTACTTGAAATAATAAACTCCTGCAAAGTTGCAAGATATAAAATAAACCCACATAAAATTATCTGCTTTCCTATATATTACTAACAAAGCCCAACAGCAAGAAATAGAAAAAGAAATTCCATTTAAAGTTACTGTAAACATTATAAAATAATTGGGAGTCTACCTGCCAAAACAAACCCAGGAACTATATGAGCACAAATACAAAACACTTTTCACACAAATAAAGTCATATGTAAATAATTGGAAAAACATCAATTGCTCGTGGGTAGGCCAAGCTAATATAATAAAAATGATAACTCTACCTAAATTAATTTGTTTATTCAGTGCCATACCAATAAAACTACCAAAAAAAATTTATAGAGCTAGAAAATAAAGTGGTATAAATCCCCTATCTACAGCTCCATGTCTTTCTTCAGTCTGGCTGAATTCAGTGTAAATCTGCCTGGAGCTGAGCTCCTGCATTACATGCTATTAGACTCAGCTATATCTCTCCACCTCCATTCCCACTTCCCTGTCCCTGCTTCTACTAATGCCTTCTTCTGGGAGCTGGTAGAATTCTCATTAATGTTTCTTGGACAAGTTGGGAAACTTCTATAGTAATCAAGATAAGCAGTGATGAGGGCATCGGTTTCCTCATCTGTAAAACCAGGGTAATAATATGTGTGATGATTTCCCATCATCAGAGCTGATGTGGGAAAAATTATTTGTAATCTGTAAAGTACTACATAAATGTCAGTGAATTATGATTCTTTAGAAACCATGCTTTATTGTGAACAAAGGCCACTATATCTTTGAACTCTTCCCTCAGACTATCCTTATGCAAACCTCAATCTGGCATTCCCTTGAAATGATCAAATCTTTTACAACCTTCTCCAATGGAAGCCATGTTGTCTTCTCCTTCCTCAAACTCACAGGGCCTAGAGGAGGAGTCGACATATCCTTGCTCTACCCTGCTGCTTTCAGACCAATGTGATGAGACCCTTTCAAAAAAAATAATCACGTTTATATAGCACTTTCCAGATTATAAATCTTTTTTCCCCACAGGAACTTTATGAAGTAGTCATTACAAGTATCATTACCCCCATCTTACAGATGAGGAAATTGAGGCCCTCATTACTGTTTATCTGAATAACTATAGAGCTTCCTAACTTATCTCCCTACTTCCAGTCTCTCACCCCTCTGATCCATCTGATAGACAGATTAATCTTCCTAAAGCAGAGTTCTAATTCTGTCACTCCCCCACTCAAAAATTTTCATTTGCTCCCCACTTCCTAAAGAATAAAGTCCAGACTCCTCAGCGTGCCATTCATAGGTTTCCATAATATGATCCCAATCTATTTTTCCAACCTTTTATATAAATATTTCCCTCCCACTATTCTCCTACTTGTACCTACCTCTAAGATGTAGTCAAACTGGGCTACGAATACCTCTCACTTAAGTCCCTTTGCTCATGTAGAAGTTCATGCCTTGAACCTTGCTGGTTTACATAGATGCTCCTCCTTGGAACTGGTTTAGGGGATCCCTGCCTTTGGCAGCAGAGCTCTCTACTTCACCAGAGTCTAAACTTCAGTAATCTCAGAACCCCAAATCGAGGCAACTTCTTATGCCTGAAACTGCTTGGCTCCTTGGGTTATAGATGTACCACACTCAACCCTAATGGCCTACCTCCATTCTTCCTTTCTTGCCACCTTATTTGAATACCCACTATCTCACTTCTTACCACCATTTCTCTAATAACCCAGGTCCACAAACCTCTTCTCCATTCATATCTTCGCCATATCTAATCAGTTGCCAAATCTTGAAAATCCAATCTCCACAACGTTTCTTCCCCCTGTCCCTTTCCCTCCACTTATAAAACAGCAAGCCTAATTCAGGCCCTCATAACCTCTCACCTTGACTATTATAATAGCTTTCTATTTTGGTACCCATGCCTCTTTCTAATTGGTCTCTTCTCTCTCTGATCCATCTTCCACATAGCTGCCAACAGTAAAAGCCTTAAACTACGAGACTGAATATGCTACTCTCATTTTAAAAAAACTCATTTATTTTGAACTTAAGTACAAAAAGACAATAAAAAGAACATTTCCATGTACACAGCACAACATAAAAAGAGGATTCAATATAAAGCCATGAATTTTCATTTCACACTGTGAAAAATTATATAATACATATTATATATCATTTTCAAAGCTGCCCTGCTTTCCTGTGCTTCCTTATAAGTTTTCTTTTGTTCTCTGTTGTGTGCTTTTATTTTTTTTCTCCCTCCTTCCCCAACCTGCCCTAGAGAAGGCTACCGTTATATGTGTGTATATTTGTAAAACTATACTATACATACTTCTATTTATCAATTCTTTCTTTGGATGTGGATAGGCTCTTTGTAGGTGATTTGAGTCCTTATAGTACTCAAAATGACTTAGTCACTCAAAATTGTTCTTAGAGCAATATTGCATTGACTGTGTACAATGTTCTCTTGGTTCTGCTCATTTCAATGCATAATCTTTATAATATATTGTTACTCCCATTCTCAAGAAGTTTCAGTGCTCCCTACTGCCTCCAGTATAAAATACAAACTTTTTTTAAAAAATAGACATTTAAAGTCCTTCAGGTTCTGGCTCCAAGCTATCTTCATAGGCTCTGAGCAAACAAGCCTACTTATTGTTCCCTATACATACCTGGAATGCTTTCCCTCTTTACTCTTGTGTCTCTCAAAACCCTTAACTTCCTTCATGCCTCAGCTCATGTGCCACTTCCTACAGGAAGCCTTGTCCTGATTCTTAATTGTTAGCTCTTCCATGCTGAAAATTACTTTGTATTGATTTTTGTATATATTTTGTATTTATTTTTCTAGGCACGTATTATCTTCCTTGACAGAATATAACCTCATTGGTGGCAAGAACTTTATTTTTTGCATTTCTGTCCCCAGTGATTTATGTGTGCTTGGCACGTAGTAGGCACTGGAGAAACATTTACTGAAATGAATTACTCCTACCATAAATCATTTTCTAGGGTTTGTTACAAGGTAAAAGAGTAGCATATAGAAATATCATAAGCAATATTAAAGAAAACTGAAAATGCATATGATGAAAGGTGTCTATTATAGCACACACAAAGTAGTTGGTCCTAACTTGCTAATGAAAGTTTTCCTGGTCTAGCTTGGTGCGTGTTCCTCTCAGTTTGCTGCTCACATGTAGTCATATAACTGTCACAATGGTCCAAAGAAAACGGGAATTCTAGTCCCAGAAAACAACCTGGGCAGTTTAGGATTTCTCCATCTGGTCACCTTGAACTGTCCTCTGTCATTGGCTTTCAATCCTAAATTCACTCATCATCCAATTAGGTTTGGAATCAGAAGGTCTGAGTTCAAACAGCTGTTCTGACGTCTAATAGCTTGTGCAAATCTCTTAATTCCTCTATTATTCTGTCCTTCGTATAAACAAAGGCATTTGATTAATGAGACGTTATAGTGTAGTGAACTGAGAACTGGATTTGGAGAGCAAGGACTCAGATTCAAAACCCAGCTCCGCCTGCCTACTGCATATGTGATCTTGGACAAGTTACACCTCTTCGAGTCTCATTTTCTTCATATGACAACAACAATTAACGTATAGTACTTACTAAGTGCCAAGCCCTATGCTAAGTGCTTTACAATTACCATCTCATTTGAGCCTCACAACACAGAGAGACTGCAATTTTTTGTAGAGAAAAAAGGAGAATTAATTCCAATACCTAGTTCATCCCAAAGTTCACAAAATACAATTCCTTTTATTTATAGCTCTTTTAGAAGAGCTATCAACTACCCATTCCCCTAGAATGCTTTGCTCGTTGAGTCTCCACCTTTTAAAACTATACCACACCTTCAAGATGCAGCTCATGAGTCATTTCCCTCTAAGAAGCTTTTCCTCATTTCCCCTCACCCCCACCCTGCCCCCTCCAATGAAATCTGACCTTTCCCTCATTTGAATCTTTATGGTCCTTTGTACTGTTCTCATGGCACTGATATTCTGCCTTATAGTGAAATTACTTACGTATTTGACTAATTCCTCCTACTAAGCCTACAGCTCTTTTTGGTCCCCACATTAGCACAATGCCTTACATAAAGCAGTTGTTCAATAATTATGTCTTGGATGGAAATGAATTTTTCTAAGATTGTCTTCAGTACAATGGAAAGCATGCCGGATGCATTTGAAGCCAGAGGTTGTTGTTCAGTTGTGACCAACTCTTTGTGAGCCCACTTGGGTTTTTATTGGCAAAGATCCTGGAGTGGTTTGCCATTTCCTTCTTCAGCTCGTTTTTCAGATGAGGAATCTGAGGCAAGCAGAGACTAAATGACTTGCTTAGGCTCACCCACCTAGTAAATGTCTAAGGCCAGACTTGAACTCAGATCTTCTTAATTCCAGGCCCTGGCACTCTATCTGGCTTTTCCTTAGAGCCAGAGGACTTGAATTCAAAGCTAGGCTTTGCAACTTACTTCCCATGTAACTTTGGAAAAGTCATTTAATCTTTTTAGGCCTCGTCTTCTTCATCTTTAAAATGACAGGGTTGGACTAGATGAACTCTGAGGTCCCTTCCTACTTTAATCTATGCTCCCAAAAGCTTCCCAGGAGAATCCATACGTCACCTGGAGAAAGAAAACATAAGCTTGTTTTCGGTTTTTTTTTTAATGAAGCCTTTTGGAACATAAGGTCCAAGTTATTTACATCTTCATATTAAATTAAACATTGTTAACATGTACTCCACTGATCAGAACTTGTTTTGGCTTTTTGTTTGGTTTTTTTAGAAAGGAACTGGGCTTAAAGTTCACCTCTGTCCTGTTTATGCTTCTGGGCCCACAGTGGCACAGACTTGGCAGACTAAGGAAGGGATGTGGTTGGCAAATCGTCATCATAAAAGGCTACTGTCTCAGGCAGAAACTGTTGGAAACAAAGTCTCATTCACCAACACCTTGTGTTCTCCCTCCATGGTCCTTTCTTGATCTTACTCTGTGCAGACTTTCCACCCTTGCCCTTGCTCCAGCTTTGTACCCAATGATCCAGAGACTCCATTTCAAAATTTGTATGGATTGACTGATTCCTCTGTTAAACTCTTTTGACTTTGTACTCTGTGTGACATTCTGTCTACTCTTTCAGATCATGACTTGAACCAGCACCTAATTTTGGCGGGCCTTGTTCCCACCCTGGCCCTTTTAATTACCCTCTAATCACAAAACCCAAAATCATGATCCTTTAACCTCTTACCAGGTGAGGACTCAATTTCTGCAGAAAGGATTTGCTGAAGAATTTAATACTAAAAAGAATCCTACCTAAGAAAAGCACTTTAGAAATAGCCATGTACACGACATAATGTCCTATTTATGTTGGTCTTATCTGTTCATATTGATCCCCTAGTATCTCTACTAGTCAATGCTTTGTTAGTTTTGTTCAAGTTACTGTATACCACTGTAAGTAATTAATGTATTTATTATTTGTATTGTTAATGTATTAGTGTAAATAATAATGTATTTTCTCCAAAATATTATATGATTCAGGCTTTTTATTAATTTAGATTAGCCTTCCCTCTCTCCTTCACCACTACCTAATTAGTCTGAATTAGGATCAATCAAATTAGGATTTTCATCATGTAAACCTACAGGTCCAACCCTAGAAGCTGGGTCCAAAAGATTAACTAACCTTTTTCTTCTCCTTTTCTTTAGGTGACTTTATCAAAGACATTTAGCAGCAGACTAGAGAGAGTACCTGCCTTCCCAAAAAGAGAAAAGGATAACATGGATCAATCCTCAAATACTGAAGCATACAGACCCCTCTGGCAAATGAAGCCCCAATCCCTACCCACTCGCCACTACGAAAACAATAGTTCGAAATCTACTATGTAAATGACAGTCTTAAGTGAGATATACTGTGGTTTAGTGCAAGGTCCGGAGTGGTCCTTGTCCTGGCTCTTTAAATAGCTAACTAGGTTAGTTTGGGTAAATCATTTTTACTTCCTTGGGCTCTACTATTCTCAACTATACTATGACAAGATCGAACTAGGTAAACCCTTGAACATTCATTGACTTATCTGAGTAAATGCCTGGAACTGAAGTGGGTAGAGATGTATTGTGTGAACACATTTGATTTTTTTTATGTTCTTAAGTATTCCTGAGAAGATATCTTTTAGAACCCACAACCATACAAAGCACTTTGAATTAACACTAGAGATGGGGGTGTAGAGTGGGGTGGGGGTTACACATATGGTGCTGTCATACACTGCAAGGACCCAAAAGTCCAAATCCTGAATCATCTGGTCCAGTCAGATAACTTTAACAGAACTTTATCTTAATGCTTGTGGTAAAATTCTAGTGTCCCTAATCTGCCTCATTGTCAGAACAAAGAAAAAGTCATGTATCAGTTTGAATTAGCCATTCAATTAATGAGAAGGAAGCACTTTGTAATCCTTTTATGCACTTACCATATTCTAATTTCCATTATAATCTAATTTTCTATCATATTTCTATTAGTGTGGGGTGTGTGTGTGTGTGTAATTATCATCTCATCACACATACTAGTATGGCATAGTGGATAGAAGACAGCGCTCTAGTCTTGGAGTCAGGAAGACCTTGGTTCAAATTCCTCCACAGAGACTTGCTTAGCTGTGTGATCCTGGGAAAGGGGAAGAAAACAAGCATTCATTAGTCACCTACAATGTGCCAGGCACTGTGCTAAGCATTTAACAAATGTTTTCTCATTTGATCCTCACAACTCAGGAAGGTAGGTGTTATTATGATCCCCATTTTACAGTTGAGGAAACTGAAGCAGACAGAAATTATGTGACATGTACCCAGGGTTACACTACTAGAAAATATCTGAGGCTGGATTTGAACTCAAATCTTCCTGACCCAAGACCCACAGCTCTCTTCATTGTGCCACCTAGCTGCCTCAAACAATCATTTAATTTCTCAAAGCCTTAGTTTTATTATCTGTAAAATGGGGATATCATCTACCTTACTACGTCTCTATAAGGATTAAATGAGACAATACATTAAAGTGTTTTGTAAACCTCAAAGTGCAATATGAAAATGAGCTAATATTATTCATCTTTGTGTCCCTCCCCAATATCTACCTTCCATCTATAACCACACTCTCACCTGGAATATTGCACATATTAAATTCTTATTAAATGTTTGAAGAATTAATGAACATGATGATAATGATGATGAATGAAGAAGCCTAAATCTACATAGTCATGAAGCCCTGATGGGCTTATCCACCTTCTTCATGCAAAGAGGATGCGAGAGGGTGACTGCTTTTGGGTATTAGAGAAAAGGCTCAGGCCTCACAACTCAGCATCATTTGGACCTGAGGGTCATGGCAAATACAAATAGGCATCCACACAAGGGGAAGAGTTGCTGAAAAACATTCACACCTGGAAAAAGATCTGTGCTAAAGGCCACTGCATATGCATGTCCCTGGAGGGAATGAACCAAACACATGGGAATCTGGATAGAGGCCTGTAATGTAGGGCATTGTATCGCTACATCTATGGGGACCCCAGGGAGGAACAGTTGGCACTAACAGAGATATGAACTGGCAGTGGAGTAACGGAGCATGGAAATGGAGAGAAATATCAATGTGGCAGGGAACCACAGAACCTCTAGGCAGACAAGTACCAAATGCTACCCAGATTTCTACTTCTACCTTTAGTTCTATGTCTCCAACTGCCTAATAACCATCTTCACCTGACTCTCCCAACATTCCTCAAAATCAACAAATCCTAAAATGAGCCAATTATATTCTCCCTACACCTAAACCATCTACTTATTTCCATTAATGACATGGTCCTCCTCCCAGGTGATCAACTTTGGCTCCTCATTTTACCTGCCTCCTTACAGCCAATTAATCCAACAAACAGCATTTATTAAGCATTTACTATGTTCCAGGAGCCATGGTAAGCCATAGAAATATAGAGAAAAAGTAAAGGAAGTCCGTTTCCTCAAGAAGCTTACATTCTATTACCAAGTCTCATCCATACTACATCTAGAGTATCTTGCCTTTCCTTGTCTTGGCTCATACTTGCAACCACCTTGGTCCAAGCCTTCACAACTCCCCCCAGGAATACTGCAATAGCCTCCCATTTGGTCCTTCTGCCTCCAGTCTTGAATTCATCCTCACCCAGCTTCCCAAATAATTTTAATTCCCAGGTCTGATCATGTTCTTCCTACCTGAAGGTCTCAATGCCTCCCTATTGCTTATAAAGTATTGCTTAGTGGGGTTTTTATAATCTTCCCACCTACACTCCCAATCTCATTTCACATTATTCTTCATTTACTCCACATTCCAGCTGAGCTGTTCATTTCATCCTGCAATCTCCTGCCTTCCTGCATTGGAAAATGTTTGTGTACCCTATGTCTGAAAGGCAAAGATCTAGAGTTAGAAGAAGAAAAAAAAAACAGAAGGTCTAGCCAAATCCTCCTATTTTACAGCTGAGGAAACTAAAGCCCTGCAAGGTCAAGTGACTGCCCAAGGTCACACAGGACGTAAGCAGGAGATACGAGATCATATTTCTCACTTGCTGAAGTCCCTCTCTTTCCTTAAGGTCAAGTTGGATTTCTACCAATTCATGGAGCCTTAAACAGGTGCAAGTAATCTCTCCCTCCTCAAATTGTTCTGGAGTACTGGGCTTGGATCTCCCATTTGCCCTGCCACACTCTACATTTATTATTATTATTGTACGTCTAAGTCCTGTAGTAGATGGTAGGTTGTAATGTTTGCTGAATTTGATTAGGAGTAAATATCTTTTTCTGTGTGTTTCTTATGAGAGCGAGAGAAGTGCATTTCTATTAGAAAGGAGGAAGAAGTGATCAAAGCAGCACCTGCAGGGAGGTCAGACAGATATGGAACACTGTTTTCCCCCACCTCCACCCCCCAGTACTCCGCCCAAAACTAACCCTTTCTTGTTTGGATGTTGAAAATGGATCAGAATGCTATGAATTGGTTATGTTAGTAGAAATCAGTTTAATTACTTTTGTTTCTTTTAATAGGAAAACCTATTTTGTGACATGTTTCTAACAGCTAAATTCTAAATTAGGAAAAAAAAACGTATTTGAGTAAAAATAAATAAAACTTTATTTCTTTTTACAAAATAGCTGCCAGGGCCCGGGCCTACCCCGATTAATATAAAGCACCAGGAAGGAGAAGTGGAGCTGGGCCACTGTCAGAGCAGTATGGACCTCAGCTCCAGCTCTCCCCGGCCCAGCAAACGGTCCCGCTCCAGGCCCCGGCCCTTGTTCTCAGCCTTGACCCTCACAGCCGTGCGGCACAGGTCATCCTCTGACAGTCCGTCGAAGAAGAAGTCCTCGTTAAAGACCGGGTTGCGGCTCCGTCGCACCACGGCGCTGCGCTGCTTGCGCGTCTTCCCCGGAGGCACCAGGGTGAAGCTGACTCTGCAGCCTATGGCTCCCGGCTCGGCAGTGCCGCCGTAGAGACCCTCGGCTCTGAGCAGGCGGATGCGCAGCCGCCGGGACACCGGGCAGTACTCGGCGGCCAAGTGCAAGGCGCCGCCGTCGCGGCCCAGGGTCACGGTGCTCTCGACTTCCAAGCGCTCGGGCTGTGGGCTCAGAGGGGACAGGGATGGGGGTGGGGATGGAGCCTGTGCCCGAGCAGAGCCGTGCTGGCAGGTGGCTGGCAGGGTGACGCGACCTGCGTCCCGGACGGCATCATAGTCCTCGTCATCATCTTCAGCGCTGGAGACCGATCGGGCCCTAGCCAGCGCGCGGCTCCCACTCGCTCGCAGCGCCCGGCCCAAGAGCGCGTCCGGGGCCCGGAGGAAGCGGCGGTAGCGAGGACGGCTCCCGGAGCGCGGGGCTGGAGCGTCCTGGGAGCGCGGGGAAGCGCAGGGGGACGAGCTGGCAGAAGAGGAGGAGGAGGCCGTGTGTGGGCGGTCCAGGGAGCCCCTCTGCCCTAGAGGGTTATGGGAAGCGTTGGGGCCACTGGCACCGCAGTAGGTGTGAGCCCGAGGCCGCGGGGGATGCAGGAGAACAGCTGCAGCCGCTGCAGAGCCCCCAAGGAAAAGGGATTCCTTGCGGCGGGTATTCGGGCTCTCCAGCAAGGCGCAGAAGCCATACGAGGTCGGCCGGCGCGGCAGGTGCGGCAGCGAGAGGGCAGCCTGCGAGCGCGGGTCCCAGTCGGTGAGGTCCGGGTCCTCCTTGGCTCCTACAAGCGCTGGCCGCAGCTCCTCCTCCCCAGTGCTGCCGCTTGAGTTCCGACTGTGAGGCCACATGTCAGGTTCCTCAGTGCAACGTCGAGGAGTGGAGGTAGAGGCACCAAGAGGCTGGAAAGCAGGAACGGAGTGGGAAGGTAGCCGGGGTGGAATGCAGAAAGCCGGGATGCGCCCTGGAGTGAGTACGTTGCAGAACTGAGAGACTGCCGCACTCTTGGACAAGAGATCCACCGCTGCCTTCTCGGGCTCCAGGGCCGTGCTCATCCCCGTGGATTCTCGTAGTTTCTCTAAAAGTCGCATTTCCCCGGCTCTAAGGCAGGGAAGGGAGGTTGGAAATGCTCCTATTGAAGAAAGAGACTTGGCATGAGCTTCCTTCCCCAGAGATAGACAATTCGTTCCCCTTCCCCTACTGTTCTATTCGACTAACATAAACTCCTGAACCCAGTGTCCCTGAGCAGACACTCTCAGAAACAAATATATGCGTGTACCGCACCCCGCCCCGCCAACAGGCTCAGATAAATATTTTCTTAGTATTGCATAGGTTACCTTTTAAAACTCAATTGTTTCCTCCCTTCCTTCAGTCCCCCGTAGCTTTGACTGCTGAACTGCTATTCACTGGTCCATTTTAACAGGCTGCAACGTGGGGTTCTTGCTTCAGCACTGGAGTGAGGGACAACTGATCCGTTCTCTTATATCCTGGCCCCAAAGGGCCTTGCCCAATGCAGACCATGGATGAGCGGATACAGCAGGAAAAAAGCTGGTCAACTCCGCCTCTTACCTCACCAGAGAGGCCGGCTGAGGGGTAATGCTCTCTAGGTCGCTGAAGTTCAAATTCTTCACAGTTGAATAGCGGCCTTCTGGACTGGTTTAGGAAATAGAGTTGTACCTGCATCCCGGAAGAGACAATTAATTGCTTAATTCCCCACTGTCCTTGGAAAGGAGGAGACACACCCTGGCAAATTTCCTGGCATATGGAGAGAGTGAGGCAGGGCAAGGAAATAGGAAGTGGACTGAGTTATCTTTATGTTTCAGATAAAATTACACTCCCAATTGTGTTACAGTGCAACCCCTGAGACCCAGAAATTGATTACAGTTTATTCCAGTAACTGTCAAAGCCAGCTTCCCTCCACCCTGCCTAATACAAACATCCATTAAGCAGAATCAGCAGCCTCAGAATTTTAAAAATAACCTTTAGAATTTTTTTTCAGTTGTCAAAAGCATTTTCCTTCCCATTCCCCCCTACCCACTGGGGGAAAAAAATCAGGAAGAAGGAAAGAAAAGAGCAAAGGCAGGCAGGAAGGACCCCTTATTATCAGTAGGCATAATTAAACAAAACAAATTTTCATGTGGGTCCTTATTCTGCATATTAGTCCAACATCTCATTTTCATAATGGTGGGCAGGATTCTTCCCTGGATTGCTGGAATCATGGTTGATCATCTCTTTGATCAGAGTTCTCAAATCTCTAAGAATAGTTCCTCTTTACAATATTATTATTGTATGAATCTGGGGTGGGGAACCTGCGGACAGGCCACATGTGGTCTTCTAGGTCCTTGGGTGCATCCTTTTGACTGAGTCCAAGTTTTACAGAACAAATCCTTTTATTAAGGGGATTTGTTCTGTGAAGTTTGGATTCAATCAAAGGGCCACACTTGAGGACCTAGAGGGCCACATGTGGCCTCTAGGCCACAGGTTCCTTACCCCTGGTATAAATTGTTCTCTTTGTTCTGCTAACTTTGCATCAGTACACATAAGTCTTCCCAGGCTTCTCTGAAACCACCCTGTCTATTATTTCTTATACAACAATAGAATTCCATTACCTTAATATAACCATAATTTGTTCAGTCTTCTGACAACTAATAGCTACCACCTCAGTTTCTAGTTCTTTGCCACCACAAAAAGAGCTACAATAAATATTTTTGTATATATGGACCTTTTCCTCTTTCTTTGATCTCTTTAGGGCTAAAGGACTACTAGTAATATTTACTGGGTAGAAGGGCAAGCATAGCTTAACGACCTTTTGGACTAACTCCAATTTGCTTCCAGAATTGTTGGACCCATTATTAAGTTCTACCAACAATACATCAATGTGCCTGTTTTCCCATAGCCTCTCAAACATGTGTCATTTTCTGGTTTTGGTCAACTTTGCTAATCTGTTGGGTATTTGGTAGAACCTTACAGTTGCTTTATTTTGCTTGGAGCATTTTTTCATGTGGCTAAATTTCAGAATTTGAAAAAACCTCAGAGACCATCTAGTATAATGCATTAAAATTGAAACTCCCTTCAACAATAACCCCAAGAAATGGTCATGCAACCTTTATTTGCAGACCTTTAGTGAAAAGGACGTCACTGTCTCCCGAGGATGCACCAACTTCACTGTGTTAAGTAAGCCCTGAGGATAAAATGATGAAGAATAACAGCTCCACTCTTAGGATTATTAACTACTGT
The DNA here is from genome assembly GCA_028646595.1 of Phalanger gymnotis. Taxonomy (NCBI): domain Eukaryota; kingdom Metazoa; phylum Chordata; class Mammalia; order Diprotodontia; family Phalangeridae; genus Phalanger; species Phalanger gymnotis. Next base: position 112,833,713 of record CM053624.1, read on the forward strand.
GAGGAGGACGCAGGATAGAATATATACAAATGAGTCAGAAGAAGAGGAGAATCTTAAAGTGCTATAGTCTTATAATGCCTATGAGGAGGGAGAGATCACTTTCATCTACTGGGATTTGAAGACAATTCCAGAAGTGACACCTGAACTAGACCATGAAAGGAAAAGAAAGATTTAATGGGTAGAGATGTGGAGAGAGTGCATTTGAGGCATGAGGAACAACTGGTAGGAAGGCAAGGAATCAGTGAATAAGCAATCCAATTTAACTAATACATAAAGGAAGAGAGAGGTAAAGGGGAGAAGAGAGAAATAAGGCCAAAAAATAGGAGAGAGCCAGATTGTAGATGGCCCTAAATGCCAGGGTAAGACACTTGTTGGAAGATACTTTGGTATAAAAGAAAGAGCACTGGATTTCAAAGTACCAGAGTTCAAATCTTTCTACCTGTGTGACCTTGGGCAAGTCATTTAATCTCTCTGGGCCTCAGTTTCTTCATCTTTAAAATGAGAGGACTGGACTCAATGTCTTCTAGCTCTAAATCAAAGATTTTATCAGGCCATAGGGAGCTACTGAAATCTTTTGAGTAGAGAGTGATATGTTCAGGGGGAGTGACACAGTTATGCCTGTATAATGGGGAGATTTTTTGTCAGCTACAAGAAAGAATAACTTGGGAGTGGGGAAACTAGAGACAATCTCCTGTCATTAATCAGATTTTAGATCGTGTTATATTAACCTCAATCTGCAGAAGTCACTAGTTCTCTTTAATGACTGACATATGGCCACTAACTTATGCTATTATAGTTATTGAGTCATTTTAATTGCATCCAACTTTTGGTGACCCCATTTGGGGTTTCCTTGGCAAAGATACTGGAGTGATTTGCCATTTCCTTCTCCAACGCATTTTACAGATGAGTAAACTGAGACAAACAGGATTGGGACTTGCCCAGGGTCACACAGCTAGTAAGTGTTTAAGGCTAGATTTGAACTCAGGTCCCCAGACTCCTGGCCTGGCACTCTATCCACTGTGCCACCTAGCTGTCCATTTCATCTAGTAAACATATGGCTATTTCTTCTTCCAGTCCACTAATGTGCCACTCCGAGGCTAAGAAATTGACCCAACTTTATCATAACAACTCTTTCTAAGTGTGCTTCCCTCCACCTTTCCTAATTTTGGATTAATCCACATTATTTATAGTATTTTTCCAACTTTAATACATTCTCAAAAAAACATTAACTTGTCATACATCTTAAGTCATATTTTTTAGTCTACAAAAGAGAAAAATATGGTAAAGGGAACTAAAGTGATTTACAGTTGGGACAAACCTAACTGTCACAGGCAAATCCATAACTAGAAGAGAATTTAAAAGTTTTACTCCTCCTATTCTTAAATCACACTGGAAGCAAGATAGGAACATAAATAAAATCTGTGGCTTTGCTAGAAGAGGAAGATTAGCAACAATTCAGTGACTTCATTATTTCACAAACACTATTTCAGAATTTTCTCGTGTCCTTTAACATTTCTATGCTATTCACAGTTTCAGAATATTGCATTTCAAACACTCTACTCAAAGAGACTTCCTCTAAACTGACCTGAGCTCTGTCTGGGTGGCTAGATGTGCTCTCAATTCAATCCAACAGGAACTTATGACTTACCTGATACACACCAGTTACTGTGCAGGGATCTAAGTCTAAAATGAAAAATAGCTCCTACTCTTAAGGAGCCTACAAAGAGTCATGGGATCACAATCATTACCAACTTAATGATTTGCTTAAATATGTTAACAGCATATAATCATCAGGACATTTTGAATGGAGTGCCAGATTTGGTCTCAAGAGGACTTGACTGGCACTAACTGTATAATCCTGGGTCAATCCAGTTTCTTTTTCTGTGAAATGCCAACAATAACAACTAATTCAAAGGGTTGTTAGGAACATAAAATGAGATATTGTGCTAAAGAACTCTGCAAACTTAAGGGATTATATAAATGCAAGCTGTAATAATAATAATAGTTATTATTTAAAAAGCCCTTATTTGGCACATGGTACTGTGCTAGGCACAGAAGAGAATAAGCCACTTAGACCTGATCCCTGACCTCTGGGGGCTTATTATCCAAATTTGACATGGTTGGAAATGAAGAGAACATACATGGAATAATAAAGAATAAACATGGAACAAATGCACAAATACATAATAATACTTGAAGAAATTAATTCAGGCTTTTCACTAGAATGTCAAATACTGAAACTGAAACTCAAATACTTTTGGCTATACAACGAAAAGAAAGGCTCATTGAAAAAGACTCTGATGTTAGGAAAGATTGAAGGCAAAAGGAAAAGGGATGGCAGAAGATGAGATGAAGAGATAGTGTCATGGTAAAAACAAACATGAATTTGGACAGACTTTGAGAGAGAGTGGAGGATAGAAGGACCTTGCACCGGATGATCCATAGGATCGCAAAGACTGGGACACGATTGAACAACTGAAAAACAACAGATTGTATAAATACCAAAAATAAATAAATTTAAGAAAGGCTGTTTGAGGGGCACTTGTGTTTGAAGAGGGCAGTATGATGAGAAATCATATCTAAGATTCCCTGCTAGTCTCAGAAAGTCAGTTTCCTCATATGTAAAACTGAGGAAAGGGAATGTTTTGGGACTAGAAGCTTCTTGCTCTAAATGTCAGCTTATGAGTTGTCTGCAAGAAATAAAGGGGTAGGGGAGTCTGCTCCAAAGCCTTAAGATTTTGTTGACCCAGGTTGGCCTCCTGATACAAGTCCACTGCTGGAGTTGATCTATGGAATCCCAGGACATTCTCACTATTTTCTGGTGTAACCCCTATCTTAAAGCCTATTGATATTGGATTCTCATTGGTGGAGATGAAGGCCCTGCCCTGTGTGAGGGGTGAGGCAGAGTTGTTGAGAGCAGAAGAGCTTCAGTTCTCAGCCAGCTCCCATTTGGAGACTTCGGGTCTTCTTTGAGCAACCAGTCACATTGGGGGTTCCTGGTTTCCACTTTCAAGAGAGAAGACAGAAGAGGCCAACCCCACTTCAGGTTGCTGAAGGAAAAGACTCTAGGAAGACACAAAAAGGACAGGAAATCTCCATCATGTCCCTATTCTAGTGACTTTGGGGAGTTTCCCCCTTGGGAGAGAGCAAGGACACTCTCTCTTGGTTGAACTAAGTTATCTCATTCCCAATGGGAGAATTCCTTCACTCTGTATTTTCTGGTATATATTCATCTTTGTATATCTTCTCTGATTTCTGTTTTGCTACAATTTGGATAAATGGGCTTCTTTATTATCCTTTATATGTGTTCATTGTGGAACTGGTATTAGATGGGAAAGATATCAAGCCTTGGATACAGAACTTGGTGTCCACCTTCCCCACAAAATGAGAAAGTAATAAAAAGTTAGATATAACCTGATCATATCCCCTAAACAAACAATGTTTAAGGGAGCAGATAGACAGAACTCTAGTCTGGCACTCCCTCTCCCTCTGAGGAGAGTAGAGTGATCCCTGGTCCCAACCTTTTGCTTCTCTTCCTAGCAAGAATGAAAGCCTCCCATGGATAAGGGTAGAGGGAGAAGAAGCTATCTAAGTCTATTCTGCCTCCCTTCTAGGTAGACAACATACAAGGATAGCCTCTCACCATATGTGGACTCCTCACTACATATGTAGGGTTCACTACCACTCATTTTGCTACACTAGCCTTTCCTGATTGCCTCCTGGATGCTGTCCCTTCATTAGTCTCAGAGTTCAGAGATGTACCACATTTGATTGCTAACTACCTGTTTGCCCTTCTTCAGTTGATCCCACTACAAATGGATGCCCTGGTCTGGCATATGCTTCCTCTGTCATTCTGTACCCTTGAAGCTATACATTCTATACTATTATGAGTCCTTTATCTAGAATTTGTGTGAAAGGAGAAAAGAATCATGCAAATGTAGAAATCACATAGCCAAGCAAGGTCCTTAAAGTTCCAATGCATCTATTTAGCTACAATTACTTAAGCTCCTGACTTTTTCCAGTCTAATACCCCCATGCAAATGATAACTCCCACAGTAGTTTGCCATTAATTTTTGGATTCAACTACTTAGGTAAGCTGAATCAAGCTCATTGGCTATTTATAATCTCAGGCTCCGTTTAGCCCAATCCAATGGCATGGTAGCTGTTAAGGTCTACTCATATTCTTGCCTAATTAATTAAAAACTTCCCTCCCCCTTCCAACCAAGAGAAAACAGAGAAATCATAAAACAGGTAGTATTCCCATCACATCAAATTAATTCAACCCAAGGCAAAATCTACTCTCCAAGTTTACAAGACAAACCCTATTGTTAAGATGGAAATGCAGAAGCAGCAGAAACAAGGGACAAGCTTAGCTTGTCAGATGTTTGTGGGGAGGATCATATCCTAGGGATATAATGTAACTTGGGTAAAGGAATAAATGCTTAAACAAGGGGAAGATTGGGTAAGCTTGCCTTAGAAGAAGAGAAATGATGGAAAAAAAGAACATCCTATGTACTCTTATAAAGGGTAGGATGAGGTCCTCAGAAGTTGCAAGGACCAATTTAGTAGAAATCAAGTAAATAATTTTTCTACCGGTCAACTACTTGCTGGATATTTACATATCCTGAGAACTGGGGGAATTGCAGAAGTTGTGGCCTCTCTAAATAAAAAGGATAGATAAATGATCACTTTTAGAATTAAGTTCATCACAAAGAAACTGAAAAGTGTTTGCAGTTTGCCAGAATACGTTGTCTATGTTTACTTTTGAAAAGTATATACTCAGAAGTCTTTAAAGAACTATAGTCTATTTAATTCCATATACATGTTTATTGAATTAAAACCAGACAGGAGGGTCTGAGCTGAGAGACTTTCTCTTGTTCAGAAAATTTACATTTCCAAATAACTGGTCTAATATAAAGTCCAGAACTAATAGGCTTCAATGTAATTCAATTTCTCCATCTTCTTAAGATCCTATGAGGGATCATTGATTATCACTTGGTTTGTTAATTTAAAAAAAAAACTTGAAAGATATCTTTTTACACAAAATAGCGTAAAGTATTCCTCGTGAAAAATTTTGAAATGACTGATTTTTATGAGAACTCACTGTGCTATATCTCCTTCTGGCTATACTGCCATATATATAGTTACTTCTACCATCATACTTTTCCTTCACTTACCCCTTTTTGCTATGAATGACAATTCTCTTTCTTCATTCAAAATTAATTGTGTTTCAGCTACTTGCTTTCTTTGACAGGAGACACCCATCATTTTGATGAAACTTATATATTCTAAATTTTGGGGGATGACACCAAGTTTAGTTTCTAAAACTGTATTTTTAGAATACTCTTTATCCTGCTTGATAACACTCACTATTTATCTTTCTGAAAAGGGCATAATGTTTTCAGATCCCATACCTGGCTAACATGAAATACAAACAAGTAAAAGGTTTTCTCTAAGTGTTAATTATTCCACAATCACTACTGTGATCCAACCTCTAAACACTTATTCTACATAGACTATTTGGATTGGCATCCTTAAATCATTTTCTCTTTTAGTTGCATTGCCCCCTATTCTCAGAAGGCTCTGGGAAATATCAAAATATAATTCAAATATTTCATGCATCTAAATTGCCTTAGATGTGGATTACAGGGTCCTCAGAATTAGTACAAGGACTCAAAGTAACAAATGCAACTAAAAGGTATAAAACAGCTTTTACCCTACCCCAGAGAAAAATGTGGAAAACACATAAAGGATTCACAGTAGCCTATAAACAATCAACCATTCTCCTCTCTTTCTAAGACCTATCTTCGGTCAGGGTCCTAAAATCTTCCATACTCATAGCACCACCTTGTGGTTTAGACTCCCTTGAGGTTGCTTGGAAGACAACTCCCTAGTATTCTAGTGAGTGTCTCATTTACCCTTCCTCTCCTAGAAACTTAAGTTTTCTGCTACTACCTGTGGTTTGTTCTTTACTATGGGAGGAAAATACCTATGAGGCTACTAAACAGTCAACTTCCTACTTCCACCCCTATCTCTCCCCTCCCGAAATGGGTTCCATTTTCTAATCCCAGGGAATCCATCTATACCGGAATCCAGCCTGGGAAAGGTATCATGGCTAGACACCAAGGAGAAGGCTGAAGAATATGAATTCTTTGTTAATACCTTTGGAAGACATTAAACACTACTAAAAAGCCCAAAGAAATTTTAGCTAAGTGTTTCATTTAGCATTTGAGATACTGACTTTGAAGTCTCAGAACATTTCCCTTTAATTATTTAATTATGTTCAAGGCCTTACTAAAGTCCCATCATCCCCCCTCCCATTCCTCCATTGATCTTTCCCTTCTCTAAATAGCATGGAGCACATGTTCATGTTACATGCCGTGTTCATTTTAGGCACTTAATCAAGACCTGCCTTACATCGTTATTTAGCTGTCTCATGTGTCTGTCATCTTACCAATTATCTTGTAAGCTGCTTAAATGAAGGGAGCATGTGTTATGTCTTTTGCATCCCACAATCTGTCTTGCAAGAATGCAATACACATAGTAGGTGCTCACTCAATATTTGTTAGATGAATCCTCATCCATTTCAGGATGGCTTCCTTAATCATTTAGATTATCCATGCAATTTCACCCTTGAGGAACAAAAAGATGAAAAGCACTGGAGTTCAATTTTCATTCTATCTCTGAAAAAGTTAATATGGTTTCTCCTGCTGGGCATGTCTTATCAGAAGCCTCAATGCCCCACTCAATCAGATTGCATACTTTGAAGACAACATCGCTAGAACCTCCTCTAGCTAAAGAAATGTTCTTTAAAAATTTCAGCATGTAGGCAAATTTATCTTGTGCAAATGATTTATTACGATGTTTTTATCTTAAAACAAGTAATTGATGTGACTTTTGGTTAGTTTGATGGATGCTGGTGGCTAGCAAGATAATGACTTGTACCATTATCACATAGCTGTCTTAGAAAACAAATAGTATTAGTCTTGGGCTCTGACCTTCTGCTTGACCCTTATAGGTCACTGATTTATTTTAATGTCTCTGTGAACAACAACCCAACTTGTGTTTTCTGTGGTTTCCCATTTATTCTATTCTCTTTCTAAAACACTGCCCTGAATGGCATTCACTCTAAGGACCCACTCCACCTGCTACATAGTCTATAAAGACTGTAAGAGGGGACCAAGTTTGTTTTATTTCTCTTCCCATCAACAATGTTCATTGCTCTTTCAGTTTCTACAACTAATTTCTCCTCAGTATGTAACATTTTCTTTAAAATAAAATAACTTTGTATAGTTAGGACTAAGGTTAGAGTTAGAATATTAGGGCTTCTAACAAGCCTCCTGAAGTATTTTTTTATATTTCAAGTCTTAAATCCATATTTAATGGCTTTCCAAATTGACTTTTTAAATAATATTTCTAACATAAATCAATTATGCTACAATGATTAAACTGGTGAACAGTTTAATAGAGAATCATGTTTTCTGAATACACAAATTATATACCTTTAACTAATAGTGAACATCATTTCTTTACTGAATCCTATCTTGATTTGCTGAATATCTTTTAAAAAGCCACAGTCACCATTGTTTTATTTTCTTGGTTATCTCTCTTTGGCTCATGCATTGAACAGCATTGCCATAAATTGACAAAGTCTGCCACCTATTGGTAAGTCTAGAAAGCTAGCTAATTGACAACTAAAGTTTTTTTTTTTCCTTTACTATTAGGCAAAAATCTACTTACAAGAGTCATTTTGAGACTTGGAATTGATCAGATGATCGCCATTTCTTAGAAGAAGGTGGACTTTATTCTTATTGATGCACGTTCACAGAGCTATATCTCCAGTTCCAGTCTTTCTTCTGTTTTCTAGCCCTGTATCATTTTTAAAATTTATTTTATTCTGAACTTAAGAAATAAAACAAGTATGTACATAACATAGTAGAATAGGAAAAAAAAGATAATTCCCCTACATCATTAATTGTCTACTGAGCACTTCAAGCTGGATGCCCCAATGATACCTCAAACTCAATATGTCCAAAACAGAACTCATTATACTTCTCTCCAAACCCATCCCCCTTCCAAACTTTTTTGTTTCTATAGAAGGCACCACAATCCTCCCAATCTCCCAAGTGTGTAATTTTACTGTTATCATCACTCTTTCTCACTCCATATTGCCAAGTCCAGCTATTTCTATTTCTACAATATCTCTCACATCCTATCCTTTTTTCTACTCACAAAGCTATCCCTTTAATTCAGGTTCTTATCACTTCTTAAACTATTACAATAGCCTCCTAAATTGTAGTCTTGCCTCAAATCTCTCCATATTCAAATCTATACCAAAATAACTTTCCTTAGTTCAGTCTCTCTTTCTCTCTGGCAATCAGGGTTAAGAGACTTGCCCAGGGTCACATAACTAGTAAGTATCTGTTACTGGAGATGAACTCAGATCCTCCTGACTCCAGGGCTGGTGCTCTATGCAATGTCAGTCCACTTCTCAATAAATTCTAGGAGCTCCCTATTGCCCCTAAGAAAAAAAAATAAATTCCTCTGTTTGGTTTTTAAATCCTTTCACTACTTGGCCCCATCCTATCTTTCCAGTCTTGTTATCCATTTTTCCCCTTCCCAGACTCTAAGATCCAGACAAACTGGCCTCCTCACTGTTCTTCACTTGAAGAATTCTACCTCTGATCTCTATACCTTAGCACCGGCCCTCCGCCATGCTTCAAATTTACTCTCTGCTCATCTCAGTCTCATACAATCTCTCTCTTCCTTCGAGATTCAGCTCAAATACTACCTTCTACATGAAGCCTTTCCTGCTTCTCTCCAGTTGCTGATTCCCTCCTTCTCTAACTACTTTTTAGTAATATACCTTCTATTCATTGTATATTCTGAATATACTTACACACATATATGTTAGCTCCTTAAGGAGAAGCATTTTTCTTCCTTTTTTGTAATCAAATCCCTAGCACCTGGCACATAGGGCTATGTAGGGCAATTAAATGCTTGATTGATTATTTGGTTACGTCTGAACACCAGATGAATTGTTAATCAAGATGGAAACATAAACTATTTAAACCTGGATGGAATCATCTATAAATTAAATTCATTTAACATGTAATTTTCCTGTGTCCAGAGTTGTTCTGGAGTCAGAGCTTGATTTATGGTTTTGTTGATTGTCTAGACTTGAGAAAGTAATGATGAAAATGTTAATAGTAATGGAGATTAAACTCCCAAGTGTGTCATGGGTACATTTTCCCCTAAGAGCCAGTTGTTAAACATTTACCAGCATACCCCTTCCTCTACCCATCTGTTTACTCTGGTTTACTAAACTTTATTCAAAATCAACACAGAAAAAAGTTATGGGATTTTCCTGGTCCACTTTGCATTTTTACGCATCATGTTTTATCAAATGTTTTAAGTCCACACTTCCATACAGCAGTAGCCTAAGTTTATACAAGAATTAACACCTGCTGGCCCTTGAGCCAAATCAATCTCCTGAGTTATTTCCCTTGTTGCTTTACACCCACCCCTGACTGTAGGGCCATTTGTCTTTTGGCTCAGCTGGAATTAGAACTGTCTGCCCCTGATTGACTCACTTGATGCTCAATTTTAGGAACCATCGAACATCAAAGCAGCTTTAAGAGTTGGTGATCCTTGGAGTAGTGAACTAGAGGTTTGGAAAACAATATTTTAGTCCTGGCTTTATTCTTGACTAATTAAAGAGCCATAGATAAGTCATGATTTCTCAGAAATTATTCAATAGGACCAATACTATTTTTTCATTCTCAAGGAGAAGAAATGGAAGAGAATAAGCATTTATAAGCACCTACTATGTAACAGGAACTGTGCTAAAAGCTTTATAAATATTATCTTATTTGAGCCTCACAACAACCCTGTGAGGCAGGTGCTATCGTTATCCCAAGGAAACTGAGGCAAACAGAAATTAAATGACTTGCCCAAGGTCAGTTCACTTCAATTGTTTTCTGGTCCTGACTAATTTTTCACGATCCCATTTGAAGTTTTCTTGGCAGAGATACTGGAGTGCTTTGCCATTTCCTTCTCCTGTTCATTTGACAGATGAGGAACTAAGGCAAACAGGGTTAAGTAACTTGTCCAGGATCACACAGCTAGTAAGTATCTAAGGCCAGATTTGAATTCATGAAGATGAGTTCTCCAGATTCCAAATGTAGTACTCTATCACTGCACCACCTAGCTGCCCTTGTCCAGCTAATAAGTGTCTGAGAGTGGGCTAGATCTGAACTCAGGTCTTCCTGACTTTCAGAGCCAACATTCTATCCACCACACTACCCTATAGAGGAAGATATCTGCCTATAGAAAGGTTAATTCAGTTTGCACAACCAGGATCACACAACTAGCAAGTGTCTTAAGGCTAGATTTCAATTTAAGAGTTTCTTACCCCATTCTAGCCACTTAGCTAATAGCAATAACACCTCCCTCCCAATTTTGGGGGCAGGATGGAGTGCCTGAGGAGCAGTCATAGCTACATCTAACCACCCCCTTCCATACACTCACAAACATACACATACCCACAATCCCTGGCACAATTGTCCTGATTCTTAATAGTCTGTACTTCTGCTACCGAACTCCATGGGCAAGCACTTCAGTGTCCCCACAGCCAGCAAATATAACAAGTAACAGGAGTAAAAATTAAGTCTTGCATAGCCCACAGTCTTCTAGAGCTGAGAGAGCTCGAAAGTAATTATGATCTTTTGATTTTGAAGACCTGGGTCTGCAGGTTGAGTAACTTCGCAGTATTATCACCACTGAATGGTCAAGGAGTTCATTGAAAATAAAGAGTTTGCTACAAAAATGCTGAGGTTGAGAGAGAAATAATTCACTTCAATTCAACAAAAAATTATTAAGCTCCTTCTATGTGTCAGATGCTGCGGATACCAGGAAAAACATGAACAAGTTTATGTTTTTATAGCACTTTAGAGTTTAACCAAAGAATTTGCAAACTTTCTTTTCAAGAGTTTAGTATGTTCCAGACAAAGTCCTGGTGGTTGGAATATAAAGAAAAAGTAAATACAGCCCCTGTCCTCAAAGAGCTTACATTCCAGTGGGGGAGACAATAGCTATTAGCTTATATTTATTTATCATTTTATAGTTAACCAAGTTTTTTGCGTGCATATCATTTGTCCCTTGTTTGTCCAACACAACACTGTTATTCCTCACTTTACAGATGAAGAAAGTGAGGCAGACAAATGTCACGTGACTTGCCCATGGTCCCATAGAGCTAAAAGCAGTTAGCCTGGGTCTTCTGCATTCTCTCAACTCTGCTTCACTGGCTCCTGAAAGTGTTGTTGGCCTTCCCCTCCCTGATTTATAGACTATTAAAAATAAAACTTGGCTCCAATATGAGGAGTCAGTGTTTTTCTTGAAATGCCAGATTTTCCATACAGATTGCATGTTCCTCTAAACTATAGCTTCTTCAAAGAGTCTGCTGGCAAAATCTGTTGTGATTATCAACTGTAGCCAGTGCTTTCCAAGCTGCTAAAGATAACATTGAAGGAATTCTTCAAGGGGGTAGTGAAAGGTGGGGCTACTCCTGGGGAGAGGAGGAAGACAGGAACATGACTAGTAAGACCACCAAAGAGGAGAATTCAGGATCATAAGATTTTTTTTTCCTTCTTTGGGGGAGGGAAGGCGGAAAATTCTTAGCTCCATAGCCTTTTTACAATCTCTATGTCATGCCCAAGTTTCACCAACCCTGCCCCATTCATTATACCATCATTTATTTTATATTCTAAAGTTATTCTTTTCAAGAGAACTTATGTGAAAAGATTCTCTCTTCCTAGTGTCTCCATACCCAGGAAGGTTGAAGCAATGCCTTATTTAGCCAGACTGATTTTATAAAGTCTAAATCAAAAGCCCTTTTAAAAACTGTCAGTTTTTAATATTTAGAAGCTACAGGAGATAAGGAACTAGCAGGAACTATCTTTGCACAGGCTCTGGATGTGCTTATACAGATCAGAATGACTATAAACTAACATTTCAATGTTTGGTATGTAAACGAGCATTTTAAAATGCTTGATTATTATTGGCTTCTTTTTAGCAATCTTAGTTACATTCTTGTTCGCTTAACAAACCCTCTCCTCTTAAATAGTAAGATAAGCTTTAGACCATTCCATCCAAATTATTATAGATTATGAATTAGTGGTGTTCCTAGTAAGAGAGCACATACAAGTTCTGGAGCTACTCTTCCAACTCCCAATTGCACTGGAAGGTTGGGTCACCACAGCATGGCTGTTTATAGATCATGTACCCCTCAAAAATCTGGGGATATACCTAAAGGGATGTAGAGTGTCTTATCTCCTATTGTCTCTCATGTGACCTCATCTGATATGTTTCACCCTGTTTCCACAATCCGGCTAGCAGCTTCCGTGGGGGTGAAAGATCCACCCACAGCCAGCACCCAGAAAGCTGCCGATAGCACAGGTTCTTAGATCTTTTGATCTAAGAAAAGCAAGGTGAAGGGGTTTGACAAACTTACTTTAATTCAGCACACAAATATCATTCACTTAGTTCAGGGGAAGAGACCAGCATACTGAACTTCAGAGCAAATTACAAACAAATTACAAACATCAACAGACAGACCCAGTACAATTCATAGTTACCAACATCTAGGTTCAGCCCGGG
>CM053624.1:112846869-112876963 GCA_028646595.1 Phalanger gymnotis
ACAATTCATAGTTACCAACATCTAGGTTCAGCCCGGGAGCTCAGAACAAGGGCTGGCCAGAGTCACTCACCACCACAGCTGAGGGAATGAGCTCCAAGGAAGAGGAGGCCAACCCCTGGATTTTATATCTTTTTCAGTGTCAGGGGTGAGTCACACATGCGACTCACCCATGTGACCTAAAATCATCACAAAGAGGCGACTTAAACCCATGTGGTCTAAGAGCCTCTGCTGTCCCAGACATGTAAACTAGGCCCTCCCTGGAGTTAGCCCCACCTTGGGCCCCACCTTAGTTGCCAATCCACACCCACACAGGATTTACACCTAATAGGGGTTTGGGCCTGGGGCTTAGCACTTAGTAAGACTCAATGAAATACATTGAATTACTCAAAACAAACAAAAGCCAAACTTTTCAAGGGCACTTGTTGAACTAAGTGTTAAGGAAACCATTTTGCTTACCAACACACACCCCAGTATCATTCACTGGTTAATATCTTCCAACATCACATAATCAACTGATTTCTGCTCAATATCAATTAACCAATTAACATCAATCATCTTTTACAAAAGGATATTTACTGAGAAGATAAAGAACTAAAACAAAACTTCTAAAACTAGGAACCCATTCTCCTCTACCACATCAGTCCCTGGGGAAAGTGAGTTCAAACTTTGGTTGCTACAGACATACCTCTTGCCATATTTATTTATGGATGTAGTACAGCCAATGGATAAGTCACTTCTTTTCTTGCAGGATATGATCTCAGTTGCCTGTTCACTCCATTGCTGGGCTAGTTCATGTCAGTTGCTACCCAAGCCTGGCTCCTCACCTGGGTTAGAAGTTACTGCTACTGGTAGACCCTTCTATGGTCTCTAGATGCTGGACCTCTGGTTGCTATTCTGACCTTTCAAAGCTCACAAGGTTATAATCTGGTCTGTTCCATTTCTGATACTCATTCACTTATGATCAGGAAAGAATAAACGCAAAGAAACAAAGAAGTAAAGTTGCCGTGTGTTCATGACCACAGGGAAGCTAAATGAGAGGGTTGAATCCCCTTCCCCACCTGGAGGCCCACAGTAGTTCTTGCCTCATTGGCCACCATGGAAGAAAGAGAGAGATTTCCTTGTTTGTGCTTTTTGTATCTACATTCTGTTCTAGCTCAGCAGGCAATTAAAAGACTTTTCATCACCACTCAGTAAGCTAATAGGAAACAGTCACAGCTACTTACTTGAGCATGCTCTGAAGCAAGGAATGGACGCTTTCATTGCACATCATCAGGCATTTCTTGAAGTAAGACTTTACATGGAATGATACCAATCAGAACATATTGCACATAATCTAAGAACTGAGCTTTTTTTTGATGAATCCACCATTTTTTAACATTCAAACGTGTCACTTACAGAAAGCTTGCTTCTCCACACTCTCTTTCTGACTTTGAATGTCTTTCTTGAACAATTAGTTCATGCAAAAATCTTAATGTTTATTTCCTCATAAAATTCATAAACGAGGAATAGATGATGCTGGTTTGAAAAATAAGTATCTATAGTTTTCTGGAATAAGAAAGTTATTTACTAATAATAAGCTCTTAGTGTCATAACTTAAAAGATGCTTAATGTCACTCTGTTGGGAGTGCTTGTGCTTGGACCCCAGTTCCAAAATCACATCCAGTACTAAAATCACATCTCTCCCTAGCTTCAAAGCATTGACTCTAGCAGTTTCTCTCCAGTTCAAGAGCAGCATGCCTTAGCAAAACACTTCTCTCCTCCCGATACTGTGGCCAGCTGCACATATAGAATTTATTGGTCTGACTAATAGGTAGGTGCTAATTGGCTGTGCACTGGAACATAACAATATTTACTACTTACTGATCTTATTGCTATGTATCCTAGACATAGTCAAATGTATACTCCCTTACATTCATCTTGTCTAACAAGACATGTGATGGAAGCAACCTGGCTATCTTCAGCCAGCCCTGACTGAAAGTTGACTTAGTGACATTTCGTGGTCAAAACCACACACCCAGGTAGCCCCACCTTGGGCTATTTCCCAGTGAACTCTGGGTAATACACCTGCACAGTAGATACAAAAAGTGCATGTTCCTTTAAGAACTGACCACCCCTTAACCACTCCCTAATCCCACCTCAAAACACCTAATTGACAGGTTTCACGGTCAAATCTCATATTTAAACTTTCCCTGCGCCCTTGTAAGGTTGCAGTTTCCCTACGAACTCTTGCCCATTATAAAGTGTAATAAATCTTTGCCACCTTGATTTAAAGAATGTTTGAGATCATGAATTCATTCCAGACAGCCCCAACCCTCTCCAGTACTTGGATCCATGAGGGGCACTCCCCCTCAACAACCTCATTTGGGAACTCCAGTCTTGGGGTTCCTGGACCTCATCTCCCTCAACCCTCAACAACTCAAACCCACATCCATATTTCAAGTTTAATGCTCTTTCCACTGCAACTCCTGGCTTTCTCCCACCATAGTATGCCACTAAATGTCATATTGGTGCCAAAGGTTGCCAATGCCCATTGTATCCAATAAATGTGAAACAGGTCCTGTATCCATTGACACACTAATCATACTAGATAAAGAATCTACTTGTATACTTGAACATAATTGTGGGTAACTATTGGTCTAGCTGTAATCACACTGTTAATGTAGTTATGGGCAAAAGCCACCGATATTCTAAAACATTCCCTTGATAGATATGCCCTATGTATCATAGGGTGGCTGGTTGCTACTAATTCCCAAAATAAATATTCAGTGATGGTGGTAAGGAATGTGGGGAGGAGAGGCAGTGAGAAAGAAGGGGAAGATAAGTCAGGAGGACAGGGAAAGCACTTGAGTTATTATATTCTAATTCAATTTTGTGTAATTTTTCCTTTGACTAATTTATTCATGTTTCCTTTCTTGAATAGTAATATTTGTCTTTGCCACTAATTAAAATGCAGCCAATGTACATTCTAATCAGGATTATCAAAATTTGAGAAAGCACAAACTAGGTTAGAATTGAAGGCTTGGCTTAATTCTTTTCTCAAATCCCAAATTTCATATGAGGTACAAGAGGGGAAAGAAAAGTATGCATTTTGGTATTACTCAGAATAGCAAATTGCATTGCTTTTCATAGATCTGTTTCACCTTGCCCTGCCCAACAGTAAGAAGCTGACTATTGTCTAGGTCAGAGCTTCTTAAACTTTTTCCACATGCAACCCCTTCAGTGCTTCTTAAATAGTCGAGACCCACTGTTTAAGAAGCTGGTCTAGGCTATTACCTAGCCTGGGGATAACCATATGTGTCCTGGGGTGGGGGGAGAGGTGAGGTAAAGAGCCTATCTGAAAGTATTGATCAGTGCCCAGGGAATGGAAGCAGACTTCTAAGTAGTTAAAGCCATGGGAGAAAGTCAAACAATATCCAAGAAGCAAAAAGGGAGTGGGGAGTCAAAGGGAATCGGCGAGTACAGAGCCACTCTATTCCACCTGATGATCTAACATGCTGCAACTTAACAATTATGGCTCTAGCAAGCTAGAACATGCAATTGTGGCACCCAGGACAAGCCAGGAGGGTTAAGACCTCATGGAAAGAGCTTTTGGGGATAAAAAGCCTCCTTCTTGGCAGGATGGAGGGTGAGGGTGGGAAGAACCCCAGGAAACCAGCTCATTGTGATAAACCAGAGTTGCTGGCATACTGAGAGGTTACTATCAGGAAGACTGCTACTGGTGGGGAACAGGGAAGGTCAGAAGAGGAAATAAAACCTCTAGGTCTCAGATGCCTTGAAGCACAGACCCAGACACCCTCCCCTAGTTATACCTGTGTTATTGTTATGATGGCATGGATATCTACCTTCTTTCTCTCCTTCTTCACCAGAGATGCACACCTTTTCTGTTTTGCATTCATAGCAAAATCTTCTGAAATTAACATTTAGATAAAATTTACAAAATACTTTTCTTGTCACAAACTGCTAAAGATTCATTAAAATTGGCTGAAACTTACAGGAAAAAAAGGGTATAAAATATTATCGTTTTGTCACATCACAATTAACCTTCCAGGTTCTGAGAAGTGTGACTTGCATGGTATACTAAGTTAGATGTATGCATACCACAATTTCAATTTAATCATTTTTTCATTTGCTTCAAAATCATTGGCTACCATATATAAAAATGCACTCTCCTGTGAGCCATTAAGTTTGAGGGTGATCGCTGGAGACCATGCATAGCACAAAGACCTTTGGCTTAATTTGATTTGGCCCTCACCAAGAAAGTAGTCATGCCTATAGATGCAAAAATACAACATGGTTTTAAAATTTCTTAGTAGTAATATACTCAAAGACCACAAGATGGGAGTGCTACTTCATAAAAATAGAAACTTCAGTCTTTTTTTTTTAAAAGGAGAAGCTATACTGGTCATTTACAGAGTAGAATATTTTTTTCCCTTCATTGAAATAAGAAAAGAATTTCAAAGAATGCTTGTTTATTCTTATGACCTTAAGGTTTGCTTAGGAGCTCAGCTTTCTAGAAAACCAGTTCATTTTGTAGCTTTCTCCCAGCAACACACTGCTACTTTTCAGAACAGAGGCAAGACTGCTGGGCAATCGTGAGGGTAGAGGGAAGGATAGGAAAGGGAAGAGATTTTAATCAATCAATCAGCAAGCATTTATTCAGTACCTACTCAATGGAAAAACAATTCCTACCTTCTAGAATATTGCATTCTAAAGAAGGCTAATACATTTATAAGTATGTACAGAATAAAGATTAAAAGGAAGTTGTTATTGTGGGGAGGGAGTGGTTAAAGTTTCAGCAAGAGCTCACCTGGGTTATGAGAAAGTCTCAGGATCCCACTTCCACTGCACACTAGCCTTCCCTTCATTGTACCTGAGGAAAGTGTACAAGCCACTTGTAGTTTGAGTATAGCTGTTCTGAGGGAGAAATGACCCAACCAGGGATTCTAGCCTGTGCCCAAACACACACTACAGTCAAGCACCCTAACTTCAAGAATTAGACAAGCGGTGAAGGAGGTGATAGGCAAAGAGGCATAGCAGTAAAGGAAAGCATAGTGGAACTAATCTATAGCACAGTGGTAGCAAGCATCTGAGTCTCTGAGAAGGGTGTACCATCATTGGGAGTGAAAGCCAATTACCTGAGCCAAGAAAGAGGGGCAAGAGTGTTGTGGATGTAGGGAACTGTTACATAAATTCCAGGAGGAGTATGACATGGGTAGAAGGCAAGCCAGAAGACTACAGAGGCATAAGTCAACCCCTTTACCTGAGTACCCTGTGGAAAAGCCCCAGTTGCCTTATCAGAGTCTTGCCTCTATCTCTTTGCCCTCAGAGATTTACCATTACTTAGAGACAGTCATTTCTGTACAGACTACAGTCTAGACCAGGGGTGGGGAACCTGCAGCCTTGAGGCCACATGTGGCTTTTCTAGATCCTTAAGTACAGTCTTTTGACTGAATCCAAATACAGAACAAATTCTTTGTTTTTTAAAATTTGTTCTGTAATTTGTTTTGTAATTTGTTCCGGAATTTGTTTTGTAAAATTTGTTCTGTAAATTTGTTCTTGGATTCTGTCAAGAGGCCGCACTTAAGGATCTAGAAGGCCACATGTAGCGTCAAGGCCTCAGGTTCCCCACCCCTGGTCTAGGCAGAGATGCTAACTGCTACCACTAATTTTGATGAAGCTGGAATCTGCAGCGCCCCATTTCTTTACTATCCTGTCTCCTTTCTTTTAACACTGCCATTATTCCTGGGTGCCCTATTTCTAGCATCCATTCCTTCTTTCCCTTCTAATCCTCTTTTTGTATCCCTGGCTTATTACAGTATTTTATTGCTTCTTTTTGTATCCCTAGGACTTAGCAGAGTGCCTTGTGTATAAACAGGTGTTTAAGAAATGTTGAATGATTGGTTGATAGTCCCTCTGTCACATAGTCTAACAACAAGTTTGCTTTTTCTAGGGTTTATTCACAAAAGAGTAAGTCTAAATGAACACAAACACACATGTATCTATATTTATGTGTGTGTATGTATATGTATATATCTTCTTAACATAGACTGAGTGATCCCCAAGCCAACTAATCAATCCTATCTGGCCAAAAATAATCTCTCCAAGTCATCAACTAGAGGCCTATAATTCCTTCTCTACTTTCATCTAACTCGGCTTTGGCATAAAATGAGAATGGTTTTCATCCTCATTCCTTGTTTTTTAAAATCTACCCAGCAGGAGGTTTTCCCCCTATTCCATCTGGTTCTAGGGAGGTGCTGTCTAACCTCCCTTTCTAGTTCTCCCTCTCAGACTCAGAAGCCCAAGAGATCGATAAAGTGTTGATTATTCTACTCTTCACTTCAGTGGGGATGCTGGAGGTTCAAAGGATTTCTCCTAGACATCCAACTCACTAGAATGAAATTGTAGCCTTGCTACTCACAAACTGGCTTGGGTTACCAGCTTGGCCCTTCCTCTGGAGGAGTCATCACAGGATACTAGATATAGCTTTACAAGTAGAAACAATCCATAATCTCAAAGTCACACAGACCAGACCATTTCAAAAGGTCACTTAGATCCTTCCCTTTTCCTTGATATGGCTTTCAATTTATTTCTCCTCTTGGATTCCTTAACAGAGAAAAACTGTTTCCCAAGTCTGGATACAAAGTAAAACCATTTTGTAATATTTTTGGTAGCATTTAACAGCCAGCATTTATGTTGCACTTTAAAGATTGCAAAGTATTTTACAAATATAACCTTATTTTATCCTCACAACAATCTTGTGTAAATAGGTGCTACTATTATGTCCATGTTACAGACGAGACAACTGAGGCCAACTGAGGCTAAGTGATTTGCCCAGGAACATACGGCTAGTTTCTGAGATAGGATTTGAACTCAAATCTTCCTCACTTCAAGTTCAGCACTGTCCACTGTGTCACCTCATGGCTTCATATTTTAAGTCTAGAGGGTTATCTTTCACTTTTTAAAAAATGGTGAATTATCAGGCTTTGGCAAATGACAAGTTTACTGCTCTCACGTGTTTCCCTCTCTTGTCTTTTCTTCCTTTTTTTTCTCTTTTTCAATAAGTCCCAACTTCTTTCCTGGCTATCATATAGAACTGAAGCATATTTTTTAAATTATGTTCAATTTACTAAATTCCTTATCTTATTATTTAATAAAGTGAGGGAGTGAAATATATTTTCTAATTTCCTGTTGTTTTTTTTTTAAAAAAAAAAACCTGACATTTGTTTGATTCTTGACTAGCTTGACTTTTAACTGATTTTTGCTGAAGGTTAATGTTATGTTCTTCCTCCCTCTATACTTCAAGAACCCAAGTGGTTTTCTTCAGTGTCAATGCTCTGCTCCCCAACTAGTGGATCATTAGTGATGGGCCTCTCCAACCTCGATAGGCTGGCCATTTGAGGACAGAGATGCAGTTCATTACCACGCCTTTACCTAAAGCCTTTTCAGCTTGCCAGAATTTGCTTGGTACTGGCATAACCTTCAAGAACCCAGGCCACTTTCATGTCACAATGAGTCTTAAGAAAAGGATTTTAAGGGACCTAAAAGAAGATTTCATGTAGATTAAAAGTTTCCCTGCCCTTCCTATAGATGAAATCAAGCCAAGCTCCAGCCCTTACTTCCCTCTAAATCTACACAAGGGCAAATTCTCTGAGTCCCTTCCTCCTGCCCAGTCCCACTCCACCCCCACCACTGCCAAAATCCCCTGCAGATGACAGCTGTGTCTCTAAGCTCCAGACTTTTGTCTACAACTTTGTTCTGATCTCTCTCATGAAAACATATCTGTCCCCATGTGATTGAGTTCAAGCATGCCTCTGCTTCAGGACCCTATTCACCACCAGGTGATAAGGAGTGCTAATAGGCTAATGGGATGAATTAATCCGGAGCTAAGTAACCTGTTGCTCTTCTCAGATAACATGACTATCTTAAATTAGTTAAAATGCATGTGTCTGAAAGATACCAGAAGGGATCTTAATAAGGAAAATTCCAGGTAATCAGTGATCAATGAAGGTGATATTTGAGGGTAAAAGAACTATTACAACCCCCTCCCAACTGCTATTTCATAGGAGGGCACCCACACTGCCTGGAAATATGACCAATTCTGAAAGAGAACTTATTTTTCATAACAGCTAAATGAGATTGCCATGAAATTGGGACCAGTAGAAGACTTGGGACTCTCAGGAGCAATGCCCTCCAAGTCCTTGCTCCATTCACAGAATTACAGACTCAGAGTGGGAAGGAACAACAGGAACTATCCAGTTTAAGATGAATTTGTGGAACAATCCTTTCTACAACATCCAAGACACAAGATCATAAAGCCTCTCTATGGAAACCTTCAGTGAGGAAGAGCTCACTGCTTCCACCTTGGCACTGTTCCACGTGTTTTTTTTCCCCAAAAATTACATCTGCTTCCCTTCATCTTCTGTTCATTGCTTCTCGTTTTGCCCCTTAAACCAAACAGAAATGTTAACTCTTTTCCACATGGTGGGCCCTCCAAAACCTTGATGTATCTAGTGCATAGTACAGGGCCCGGCACCTGGTAGATGATTAATAAATGTTTTTTTTAACTATACGCATATATGCTCTCTTCCCTGAGTAAGGGGTTCATATGGGAAGTTTTATACAACTTATCCCACTTTCCTTCTTAAGTCATGATTACAGAACACCAGCTCGTTTGATTTTTTGTAAATGCAGTAAAAAAAAATCAGGATTTTAAAATCTAATAGGATTTTAGATATTCATCTGTATGACCTTGAGTGATCATTTGACTTCTCCAATCCTTGATCTTCTCATCTGTCAAATGAGGTGATTGGATTAAATGACCTCTAGTTCAAACAACAAACACTTATGAAGCATCTACCGTGTGCAAGGTCCCACACAGGGTACAGGAGATACGAAGAAAAAAAATGAAACCTTCCTTGCCCTTGAGGAGCTGATTCAACACCTCCTCTCCTTTATGCTGACTCTACTCCCACCATCATCCCCATCTCACCCCCTATTTGCACCTCTAATTCTGCGCCTGGGATGTTGGGCTCTGACAGGTAAGTTTTCTCCTTTTCTTGCCTGAAAGCAGGGGGTCTACAAAGCCCCTGGCCATCTCCACACCATTCTATTTCTTCACTGCCCTTTTTTTAGCTTCCTTTCATCTATAGTCTTCCTCCATTAAAGTATAAAGTCTTTTGAGGGCAAATATTGTTTTATGTCCTTGTCTGTGTATCCTCAGCCCTTGGCACAGTGCCAGAAACATAGTAAATGCCTAATAACTGCTTTATCTGGAGTGACACAGCAAGCAAACAGATAAGTAAATACAGAGTGCTTTTAGGAGGCAGAGCACACTCTCAATTGGAGTAATCAGGAAAGGCCTCTGTATAATATGGTAGCAGAGCTGAGCTTTGAAGGAAGCTAGGGATTCTAAGAGGCACAGATGAGAGGAAGAAGTGACTTCCAGGCATAAGAGACCAGCTGTGGAAAAGGAGGCCCAAAGGACAAAGGTGGAAGGTCAACAGCAAATAACCATCAGGCCAGTTTGACTGGGACAGAAAGTGTGTGAAGTGTAATAATAGAATGTAAGAAGTGTTGGGCAAGTAAAGTTGACAAAATTGGCAATATATGGGATAGGTGAGGGAAAAGGAAAAGTCAAAGAGAGTCCAAAATTATAATCCTTGGGACTAGAACATACACCTAATACGGTAACCTAAAAAAATGAGGATGTTTTGAGGAAGCATCAATTTGGGGGAGAAATATAATGAATTTTGTTTCAAATATAATGAGTTTGAGACACCTGTGATTCACTCAGATAAAGGGATTCAATTCTAATCTCGAATCTCAATCCCACAGTCAGCTGCCTGTTGAGCCTACTGACTTGGGGGTCATCTCTATAGAAATGACAACTGAAACCATGAACAAGATTACCTAGAAAAAGAAAAGAGAGCCCAAGAAAGCCTTGGAGAATGCTGACATTGTGGATAGAAAAAAGATTATGATCCATCCAAATACACTGAGATGAGGTAATAGAACCAAGAAAGGACAATGTCATAGAAGCCAATGGACATTAAAATATCTAGGAGAAGGGGATGGTCAACAGTGTCAAAAGCTGAAGGAAGAAATCAGGTGGAAGGAGAACCAATTAAAATTAACCATTGGATTAAGCATTTAAGAGATTGTTGGTAACCTTAGAAGGAACAGTTTCAGTTAAAAGGTAGAATAGGAAGTCAGATTACCTAAAGTTAAAAAGTAAATGAGAGGTGAGGAAATTGGCTCAACATTTTGTTTGAGAAAGACCCTCTAGAGACTCTTTGTAGGAGTTATGCTGGAAAAGAGACGTAGGATGACAGCTTGAGGAGATTTCTGGGTTAAGGGAAGACTTTGTTTTGTTTTTTAAAGATGTGGGAAGCTGGACATGTTTGTTGATGTCAGTGGGTAAGGACAGATTATAGATAAGAGACAGAGGGAGAAAGTTCCCAGAGACACGAGAGAATTTGGGATCAAAAGCACAAGTAAAGGGATTGACCTTGACAAAAGGAAAGGCTTCTTCTTTCTCAGAGGCTGGAGCAAAGGAAGGGAAAAAAATGGGGAATAATGAAGAAAGACTTTGATGTATGGAGTAGGAAAGAAAAGGGAATTTTCATTGGATGATGATTTAATGATTCCCTTCCAGTTCTAAATCTATGATCCAATTATTTGTTTAATTAACCCTCTTCTTTTACAGAGGAGGACACAAAGTGACTTTTCCAAGGTTATGTAGATAGTCAGTAGAAGAACTGGGATGTGAACCAAGATGTCCTGACTCCCAATTCAGTGCTCCTCCAACTATTGTATACTCTTACAACACCCCCAAACTTTCTATCATTTCCACTCCAAAAGGAGAATGGTAAATGGTTCTAACGAACTCACTGATTTACCCCAGCCCTGAGGGAGAGGATCTACTCTCATCTCTGACATTGTATCCTCCACTTTCTGGACGAGTAAATTCAACCAAAAGAGTTGACCCTGCCTAAATACAACCAAGGACTTTGGGGATAATAAAGATAATAGACAACACAAGGTTTTCCGCTCCCTTTTTCATTTTTTTCCTCTCTTTTTAAAAAATCATATACTTGACAAACATCAACAAACACAAATTATTCCAAATGGTTATGTGTGAGGCCACGGATCTCTATTAAATATAGCTCATTTGCTTTAAGCTGCATATTAAATTTAATACTATAGTACCAGCAGTGTCAACTTCTGAACTTCCTTCTGATCTTTGTGTGTTTTTTAAAATGTTTCATTGATGCTCATCGAGAAAAGTGTGTTTTTTGTTTCTGTTTTTCCTTCCAGGGAATGTGAGAGGGATGGGTTCAGGGAAGAATTTATAAATTTATAAAATAGAGAAAGGTTTGGACACGATGTTTGCAAAGGAAGAAAGACCTCCCCTCCTCCCTCAAGTAGGCAGAGGTCAGCTTCTTTCACCCCTTGTTTCCCTTAGTGAACTACTGAGCTTATTTTCTGAGAAAGAGGAGCCTGACCAACCTTGGGAGGAGAAAAAAACGTCAAATACCATCAAGAGAGTGGCTCAGACTGTGGACCTTAAAGTAGCTGCCAGAGATGCTAAACAGTTGCTAAAATTTTACCAAAGACATATGTACCCACATTATTCTTCTACTTGAGATGACACCTTTCAAAATAAGCAAATAACTAAGTTGGAAAGTCCCTCAGGAGGAACTGGATAAATTCAAAGGACTTCCCCTCCCCCCCCCACACACTGTATATATTTTGTACTTATTTATCTGTGTACATATTGCTTCACAAACAGACTGGAATAAGGGCAGGGACTCTTTCTTGTCTTTATAACCCTAATACCATACCTGACATATAGTAGGTGCTAAATAAATGTGTGTTAACATATGAATTTGTCTCTAGATAAAGATAAAAAAAGCATGAGGCATATAGCCAAATGAAGCACCATACAAGCATAAATATTATGAAATTAATGAAATTAAATGGTTCCACGAAACCATGATGTGAGGTATAACATCACAAGGAGCACTTATTTCCATAGGAACAGTGATTTAAAGGAGTATATGTTTAGGACAGCCAAAATGCAGGCAAAAAAATCTGAAAATTAGTCCTTGCAGTGACCTGAGACCATACAATCTTTATTATGGTCATTTTGGCTCTCTCTGTACCAGAGACTCTCTCTGTACCAGAGACCCAGCAGTTTCTTACTTGGTTGAGGGATCAAGGACCAGGGGCAGCCACATCTAAACCTGTTCTTTCCAGACCAAGGTAAGCCCTGAGGCTCCATTTCTGTTACACTAAGTCTCTACAGCCCTACCTCCTCACTTCCAGCACTTGAGGTGGCACTTACTGGTACTGACTGTGACTCGTTGATCCAGTTTACTAAGGCTTTCCACCAATCAGAGAGCAGAGGGGATTTTCATCTCAAATAATTTGCCCAATTTTGTTACAATGGTATTCCTGACATTAGTGAGGGATTTGTTGTATTCGTGACTTTATTGAAAAAGGACATTGGTTGGAGAAACATCAGGCAGATTGCCTCTTCTCTTGTAATACATTGTCCCTACGGAAACTGTATACTTAATAACCAGCCAGCTTCCTTATTTGGACTGGGTGAAACCATAAAGAACCTTTTCACTTCTCCCCAGGCCTTTCTACCATACTTCTCCTCTCGTCTCTCTTCCCACAATTCAACCTGTCATCTCCAACTCATCAAAGACCTACCTATCCAAAGTCAACTTCCTATGTACCCATGCCTATGCCTTGCCCTCAAACAGATCTGCTTTAAGATCTAAGTCTGATGTCACTCAAGCCAGAAAGGCTATTTTTCTTTTTAATTGCTTTTAAAAAACATTTTCAAATAATAAGATTTTTTAATAATCTGTCCCTCATACCACCCTCCGATTAAAATTTAAAAACAAACAAATCCACAGGTATATACGGATACATATGTGCACATCTGTTTATGATCCAACAAAACAAATTCCCACATCTAAAACTGTATATCTCTTTTCTGCACTTTAAGGCCATCGCCTCTCTGTCAGGAGGAAACAATGGTGTGTTTCATCTTCATTCTTTTGGACTTGTAGTTACCACTGTGTTGATCAGAGTTCTAAAGTATTTCAAAGTTGCTCTTATCTGTAATGTTGCTATCTTATATAAATTGTTATGGTTCTGCTCACTCTGATCTATATGAGTTCAGAGAAGTTTCCTCAGTTTCCTTTGAAATAGTTCATTTCTTCATTTCTTACAGTCAGATACCA
Organism: Phalanger gymnotis; assembly: GCA_028646595.1. Classification (NCBI taxonomy): domain Eukaryota; kingdom Metazoa; phylum Chordata; class Mammalia; order Diprotodontia; family Phalangeridae; genus Phalanger; species Phalanger gymnotis. The sequence goes on from CM053624.1 coordinate 112,860,129, forward strand.
CAGTTTATTTAGCCACTCCCCAATAGGAGGACACCGCCTTGGTTTCCAATTTTGTACTACCATGAAAAGAGCTGCTGCAACTATTTTTGTACCTAGAGAACCTTTTCTTCTTTCTTTGAATTACTTGTGCTATAAGCCTAATACCTAGAAACCTCCTTGACCACATCTGTCCAAGGTGGCCTTTTCCTTCTCAGAACTCCTATGGCATGTGTTTTGTTAGCTTTTTGTCAGCCATTATACTATAGAATGCCTACTATTGTGCAGCTTTGTGTGTGTGTGTGCGTGTATGTGTGTGTGTGTGCGCACGACTGCATGAACATGCACATACACACTTGTATTTATGGTCCATTTCACCCCTCAAAGCCCTTCCTCAATGTCTCATTATGACCCTGGGACCTTAAAAGCTATGCCTATGGAGAAGAAGCTCTGAAAGATCCTATCAAGACAGAACAACAGATTTCTGAGGACCACACCAAGTGAGTCCAGAGATGTTTGGTGCCAGATTTGCTGCAGTGATAGATTTTTCAGAAAACAACAACTCCAGATCACATCCTGAAGCATAAATGGGGCTTATGGTATAAGAGGGGAATGATTCTACCTCTGATACCTACCTACTTTACAAGTTCCTTGAGAGGTTCAAATGAGATAATTACTTCCAAGTGCTTTGCAACCCTCTGAGTACCATAAAAGTGTCAGTTGTTATGATGATGAGGGTGATCTTCTATCTTAGTGGAGGGAGAACTCACAGCAATGAAATCACAGATCATTGAAACATGTCTTATCTTCCCAAATAATTTAGAAGCTCCCCTACAGCAGGGCCCCTTTTTTTTACTTTATTGTATCCCCACATAATATTGTATAATATCTTTCATACAGAAGCTGCTTAATGAATATCTGCAGAAGAATATATTGTTCTCGCCCTTACATGTCTATCCCTGAGTAAGTAATCTCACTCTCATCATTAAAGGAATTTCTGAAATATTACCTCCTTCACTAAGAGTTTCCCTGGATCAATCAAAGAAGAGTTGAGGGCCCCCACATACTTCCCCAGTTGGTAATCCAACTTTTACAGCTGTAATGATATGTTTACCCTTTTCCAACCATCACCCTCATCCTTAAACCAAGATGGGAATTATCTATTGAACTGTAGATTTTCATCTTTTCATGCATCACATGTAGCTATAAGAATAGAGATAGAGACTAGAGCAGTAGTTCCACTGGAATGAGGAGCTCTGAGTGAGGAAACTCCCTCTACCAAATCAAACCAGCACCTTCTCAACCCTTATAGTCCCAGAGAGTTGTCTAAACCAGAAGGATCAAATATGCAGCTGCAGAATCAGATTAAAATGTAACTGGGAAATATTTAACAAAACAAATAAAAAATACAGTATGACATTTTAAACTTTAAAAAATTTAAACATTACATTTTAAAACTAAGTTAATATGCATCCCTCAGGGATCTTTGGTGGCAACTAGGGGGTGCAGTGGATAGAGCACTTGGCCTAGAATCAAAAAGACTCTTCTTCGTGAGTTCAAATCTAGCCTCAGACACTTACTAGCTATATGACCCTGGGCAAGTCACTTCACCCTGTTTGCCTCAGTTTCCTCATCTGTAAAATGAACTGGAGAAGGAAATGGCAAAACACTCCAGTATCTTTGCCAAGAAAACCCCAAGTGGAGTCACGAAGAGTTTGACACGACTGAAATGACTCAACAACAACAAAATGGATTCTTATGAACAGTTTGAGGGCCTCATATCTCTTTTAGTTTGACAACACTAGTCTAGATAAATCTGAGAGGTTAAATGACTTGACCAGGTCACAGAGTTAGTATGTGTCAAAGATGAGATTTAAACCCAGATCTTCCCAGCAAGTAGTTCATGTAGGGCATCGAGTGCTAGACTTGAAGTTAGGAAGCACAAGCTGTAATCTACATACATACTTACTGTGCCACCCTGGGCCAGTCCTTTGTCTTTCTATATCGAAGTTTCCTTATTTATGAAATGGGATAATCAGAGAACCAATCTCCCAGGGTGGTTGTGAGGATGGAATGAAATGACATATATAAAGTCCTTTGCCAAACCTTAAAGTATTATACAAATACTATCGTCATCGTCATTATTATTCCTGATTTCTGGGGTTAGCAGTCTATCCAGTATGCCATACATACATACATAGACACGTATTTACATACACATACACATATACATATATATATGCACACACATACATATACACATATCAGTGTAGTTTAACAGGAGACCACCCAATGAAAGTCCAGTCCTTAGAGCACATGTGATATGCTCTGCCCACTTCTAATCCTCATGGAGGTTTGGTGAGCCTAATTTTTCTTCCATAATTCAGAGCATGCACAGGTATCCTGATTATTTCTTGTTGACTTACTGCAAATGGATAAAAAGCCTTTTAACTGGCCTTTGAAACTTGTATGCATAAAAAAGACATGAAAGGAAAAATCTCTCTCTAACTTGGTAACAGGTGTGGTAAGAACTACTGTGGGCCCCCAGGTGGAGGGGAAGCCTCAGGCTCTCTATTTCACCTAGCTCCCTTGTGGTCATGCAAACACAGTGCTTCCGATTTTTTGTCACTTTGTATTTTATTCTTTGTATTTATTCTTTCCTAATCATAGGTGAATGAGAATAAGAGATGGAACAGACCAGGTTAATGCTTTGTGAGCTTTGAAAGCTGACAAAGAGAGCTGGGCAGAGGTCCAACAACTAGAGACCATAGAAGAATCTGCCAGTAAGTAGCAGCAGTAGCAGCAATGGCCGAGGCTGGTGAGGAGTCAGCTCTGAGTGGCAACCTGAATGACCCAGCCTAGTAGAGGGTCAAACCAGAAACTGAAACCATTTCCTACAAGCAAGGAAGTGACTCTTCCTTTGGTTATACTATCACCAAAATGAACTTGGTGGGAGGAATGTTTGTAACAACCACTTTCAGGTTGACTCCACTTTCCACAAGACTAATGTGGTAGTGGACAGTGAGCTCCTGGTTTCAGAGGTTGTGCTTTTCAAAGCTGATGAATGTTCATTGGTTAATTGATACTGAGTAGAATCAATGGGTTAAATAATATTGTGGTGATATAAAACGGCAATTGATGCTAGAGACAACACACCAGATGGGGGCTCCTGCGCAGTAATATTAAACTCTTTAGATCCCCATGGTTACCTCTAGGACCCTGAGAGGAGAAATAGTAGTTTTGCTGTGGGTCATTGACCTGCTAATCCAAATGCAGGTTAGGGAAATGAGCCCAGAGCCTACATTCATTCATTCATTCATTCATTCTCCCTCACTCACTCTCCCTCTCCCCTACCTCTCTCTCTTTTCCCCCCACACATATACGTAATAGATACACATCTATTATGTATATGTATCTATAAATATAGATAGATACATAGATAGATAAAAGAACAAAAATACTTATATCTATAGCTAGAAGAAAGGATATGGGTATTTTCCTTTCTGATGAAGGACAATACTTGTCTGTTTTGATGTCTAATGCATCATTCTATCTGGGTTGAATGCCTTATGAAGACATGATTTCACTACTGTTGATATCAGTACTGTTCATCTTTCTTGTAGTGAAAAGAATATTTAATTTAGAATCAGAGAACTTGGATCAGCTACTTTTTATCTCAAGGCCTTGAGCAGATCACCTAACTTCTATAGGCCTCAATTTCTGCATTTGTAAAGTTAGGGGGATGGATTAGAAGATCTCTAAGGCCCCTTCTAGCTCCAGGTCTTGATCCTATGTTCCTATGCTGGTTGATAGGGGCTCTTTGTTTCTTGTGCACATACTTGATTTGCAGAGACTTCACCACGACTAGCTGGCCCCAGAGTCTACCATGCTTCACTCTAGGCATCTCCTTGACATCTTCCCTGCCAGCCCCAAACTAGGCCTCCAGAGTCCGTGCCTCAGAGGAGTAAGCCACTTAGGTTAGGAACTCTTGACCCGGAACCATGCTACTCTGATCAGTGAAAGGCCACTCTATCTAGCCAGTCCCGATCCTAACCATGCTTCATCCTGACCATCTTTTTGACATTCACCCTGCCCCAAAGCTGTCACACCCTCCTGCTTTCAGATTTTCACCCTTTGCTTTGGGAACAGTAATCAAATCAAGGCTACCATTGCTTCTAGAAAGAGTATATTAGTTGACCGCCCTGACCGGCACGCTTTATCAGTTCCTTCACTCTGCCTGTGTCTTTCTAGTCAATCAGCAATCATTTATTACATATCAACTGTGCTCCACACAGCAAAACACACTTCCCTGACCACTATGCTCCCACCAGAAGGCAAGCTCCTTGAGGGTAGACACTGTCTCACTTTTGTATTTGTGTCCCCAGCACTTAGCCTGGTGCCTGACACAGGGTCTCCCTATCTCAACTAGTCTGGAAGTACAAGGTGTATTCGTTGCCTGGCCCCACTCTAATCAGCATGTATACTTTGACCTGCTGTATTTTCTGACCTGGTGGTCCCGTGTTCTTGGTGACTTACCATATTAATGCTGAACTTAGTGTCGATATCCAAGTGGCATAGCCCATTGCATCTTAGAACTCCTGGTTTTTATAGATTTGCCAGCCTCGGCTTCCCTGGTGGCTGGCCACAGTAAGCATTTAATAACTATTTTTTCACTAATTTATTCATTCATTCATTCTAGTGTAACTCAGCACCTCAATGGAATAAACTAAAGAGCGAGAGGGTCTAGTACTGAAGTAGGAATGCAGTAGGGCATAAGTAGCTGTTCTAAACTACAGTTATTCCTTCTACATCATGACTTTCCCCATCACGGTTTTGATATATCACAGGTTGGGCATAAGAAATTATCTTTTCTTTTAGAGGGGGATGGCAGGGCAATTGGGGTTAAGTGACTTGCTCAAGGTCACCCAGCTAGTAAGTGTGTCAAGTGTCTGAGGCCGGATTTGAACTCAGGTCCTCCTGACTCCAGGGCTGGTGCTGTACTCACTGCACCACCTAGCTGCCCCAAGGTCATAAGAAATTAAATGGGAATTTTTGAGTTTTGTGGAAGCCGCAGATGACATGTGAAGGCCAGCAGATAACAAAGAAAAAGTTTAGAAACTCAGAAATGCATAATATATGTGTATAGCATTGTATAACATCAATATATTTTGTCTTTTAATATCATTGTAATTCAGACTTCTTCTCTGGTGTAAAGGGAGGGCCAAAAAAATTTACACAGATTTTTCAGATCATGGGAGTGCCACAGGTGCACCTAATCCCCTCGATGCAGAATGTAGTCGTGCCAGATTGCAGCTTCCTCAAGCACAGGAGCAAAGGGACTACAGCCAATAATTTCTCTGTATGGTACCTCTAAGGTCCACTGCTATGTGTGCTAATTGTTCCTTAATAATGATGGCATTGTGGAGGTGGTATTGGCCATTCTAACAACTAAATCAGGTGCCTTACTTTGCGGCTTATTCCTTTTTTACACTGGGAGCCAGAGCGGCAAAGGACCTGGCCACATTAGGGCTTGCCAAGTCCATAAGTAGGGATTCATTTCAGTTCACTCAGTAATTACTGAGCTTCAGGGCTGTCCCTAGAGTATGCCAAACAGGGACAATAGTAAGGCTCCTAGCTTCAGAGGACCTTGCTACAATGCAACCAAGCAGCAGGCAGGAGGGTTGGAGAGCATCCCTAGCTGGTGCTCCAATGACAAGAATAGAGTTGCTGACCAAACCTCACCCTCTGAAGTGGGCAGTGCAAGCAGACCTTACTGAGGAAGAAACTGGAGCTCTGCAGCATTGAATGGACCTTCTACCGTACTCCTACTGAGTGGCAGAACCAGCATCTCAACCCAAAGCAGAATGTCATAGATTTGGAGATAGAAGGGATTTCAGAGTCAACCAGTCAACAGGCATTTGTTAAGCACTTACTGTGTACCAGGCTTTGTATTAAGAGGCCATCTAGACTACCCTCTTGATTTTACAATGAGGAAACTGAGGCCCAAGGAGGTTATGACTTAATCACAATTGAATAAGTGGTAAATAGAAGAGCTGGTTTTTGAACCCAGGACATAGATCCTGTTTCGTTTGTTTTTTTCCCCCACTCTACTACCTTGCCTCCAGCTCAGAGTACAGTGTTCTTTTCAGTACTCCACACTCTACTTTTTAAAAACAACAGCAAGCACCCTGAAACACCTCGTGTTGCCACCACTACGTCTACCGAGGCAAGATGGGCAGGTTGGGTCTGCAGACAGGAATATGTATTCCCCTTTCCTTTCCTTTCAATAATAAAACAAGTTTACATTTATATAGGCTTTAAGATGTGTGTAAAGCATTTTGTAAACATGTTATCACATGTTCCTTACAATGGTTCTATGAGGAAAGTGCTTGTTCTCATTTTACAGATAAGGAAACTGAGGTTCAGAGAGGTTAAGAGACTTGTCCAAGGTCACAAAGATAGGCAGGATCATCATGGCAGGATTTGGTCTCAGATCTTCCTGACTGCAAGTCCAGTTTTCTATTAGTTACACCAAGGCTGCCCTTAGCAAAAGTCACTGTGTTTCAATGGAAAAAACACAAGATTTAAAAATCAGATGACTGCAGTCCTAATCCTGGCTGGAACCGCCTCTATCCTTATTTTCTCCCTGCCCCTGGGTTCAGGGCTCAAACTCAGAGGATAGTAAAGCTTCCATATGATCTGAACTGATTCTGAGTGAAGAAAACAGAACCAGAACAGCAACACTGTGCTATGATTAGCTATGATAGATTTCACTCTTCTTAGCAATACAATGATCCAAGACAATTCCAAATGACTCATGATGGAAAATGCTAACTACATCCAGAGAAAGAACTGTGGAGTCTGAATGTAGATCAAAGCATACTATTTTCACTTTTTTGTTGTTTTTCCTTTCTCATGGTTTTTCCCTTTTGTTCTGATTCTTCTTACACATCATGACTAATGTGAAAATATGTTTAACATGATTGTACATGTATAACCTATATCAGATTGCTTGCTGTCTTGAAGAGGGGGAAGAGTAGGGAGAGAAGGAGAAAAATGTGGAACTCAAAAATTTATAAAAGTAAATGTTAAAAACTATCTTTACATGTAATTGGAAAAAATAAAATACTATTGGGGGAAAAACTTCTATATGATCAATGAGTTGTGTTTTGCAAGGATACTGTAGAAAACTACTATTAATGAGGAACAAAAAGAAAAAAATGAACAGAAGTATTGGGCCTCTCATCTTTCAAAACTTGGTTTACCTTTTCTATATTCTAGGATGAAGATGACCACACAATGGAAATGCTCCACTGTGGCACTACTCAACTTTTCACTAAGTAAATTTATTTTCTATTTATTAAAAATATGACTTTGGACCATTCACTGCAGCTGTTTGGGTCTTATTTTCCTTCTCTATAAAAATGAGTAGCTTGAACTGAATGACCTTGGAAGTCCCCTTCGCCTCTCCAAATTCTGTTTGTTTTAATCAGCTTTCAATGTTCCCACCAGTCATGCAAGACATCCATGCCTTGTGCCCATTCTGTGCGATTCTTCTCCATGTCTTCGAGAACACACTCCATAGCTGGTCCCATTTGACATTGAATGCTAGAAGCTTGACTCTGATTCTCTTGAGATTTTTACGACACCAATGGAGAACGAAGCTTGTCTAACCAGCTTTCACCCATATAAACAGGTTGCGGACGGGGAGGCAGGCCATATTGAGATTTCCCTTGGCCCCTACCACATGGCCCTGCTGAACAAGGTGTGCTAAATAGACCAAGGTTTTTGTGTTTGTGAGAATATTCCCATGAATGAGTTCAAAGAATTACATCAGCAACTATCCCTAGCCCAGTCCCAAATGTTAAATATGGCATGGGCTTATTAAGGGACGTGAGGCAGTGGCGGGGACTGGGGAGAAGGGGAGGCGGTAAGGAATATATTTCTGCCTCAGGTTCTAGGATGCTTGTGGTACAAGAATTAGTGACAACTAATTGTGGTCTCTCCATTATTCATAGATACACAGGATTGAAAGGGAGCTGCAAAGGGATCATAGAATCTCCATAGTCTACTTAATTTTCCTTAGGTCTGGGTGAATCGTAAGAAAGGAACGAAATACAAGACAAGTCATTCGAGTCTTTTCTATGGTTTGTTAAAACTGGCAATGAAAAGCAGGGACTATGGCAAAGCTAATTCTATGAAATAAATCTTTGGGACAGGGAAGCTGACAAACCAAGCAGACGCAAGGCACTGCAGGAGAGTATGGACCCCAGGGTTACAGCAAGAGAGAACGGCCAGGCCAAACTGCATTGATGGTTCTTTCTTGGTCCCCCAGTCTGTCTTCCTGCCTTTCTCTCCTACAAAACAGTTTTATATAGAAATCCTGCTAATATCAATATTAACAACAGCCTAGGTTAGGGAAAGCACAAAACACGCAGCATTGGGGGCAGGGGAGTAGAGAGGTAAGAGCCCAGGCTCTGGAGTCAGAGGTCATGGGTTCAAGTCACCCCTCTGAGTCTTACTAGTTTTGCCATCTTGGGCAAGTCGTTTTATCTCCTTGAGTCCAGTTTTCTCATCTAGAGGCAGAGGGGCAGTTGGACTAGCTGGCCTCCAAGGTGCCATCCTGTTCTAGAGTCAAAGAACTTTGTGGGAGAAGAACTGTCTGTGTAGGCAGCTTCTCAGGCTAGGAACTGATGACATGCATGCATACTGGTATATGTCTCAGGTCTGTGATGGCATCAGCTGGAACCACCTCTATGCCCCTGCCCCTGGGCTCAGGGCTCAAACTCAGAGAACAGTAAAACTTCTTTAGAATCAGTGGGCCCTGCAAACAGACACAGTTCATGGAAAGCAACGATTACAGAGGAAGAAAAATGAACAGAAGTCTTGGGCCTCTTGTATTTCAAAGCTTCTTCTCTGTAATCAAAGATGAGGATGATTATACAATAGACATGCTCCTCCGTGGCCCCACTCAACTTTTAATCAGGTAAATTTATTTTCTACAAGATTTCATGATATTATTTGTGAATACATAGTAGCAAGAAGTCCACAGCCTAAATGATTTAAGAATTTAAATCACAGGTGTACATTAAATATGCTTGAGATGTCATAACTTAGGCGGATAAAGGTCTAGAAAGTAATCAAGCCCAGAATACTTATATTAGTAATCAGCTGCCAAAAATGACAAGGAATTTAATTAACATGAGGGGAAAAGCCCTTTGGAATTTTCTTTGGATCCTTAAGATTTATTTAGAGACTTCATAGAAAGATTTCTTATTTTTCCGCGACTTCCCACTAAGCTCGAGATGAATTCAATTCAATTCAATTCAATAATCAATTTTTAAGCTCTTATTATGTGCCAGGCACATTGCTAAACTCTGTGGACGCAATGATAAAACAAATAAAATTATCCTTGTCCTCCAGTTTCATTCTGGATGGTCCCCCAAGCTACCAGCCCTGCTTCCATTCCTGATGCTCCCAACAGGGAAAAGCAAAAAAAAAAATGAGAATTTATTGAGTGTCTTCTATGTTCTAGGCACTAAGCTAATCATCTTACAAATATTTCATTCAATCCTCAAACATTCTTGGGAGGTAAATGCTTTTGTTATCTGAATTTCATGGTTGATGAAATTGAAGCAGACAGGGGTTAGGTGACTTTCCCAGGGTCACATAGTTAGTAAATATCCGAAGCTAGATTTGATCAGGCCTTCCTGCCTCCACGTCCAGCTCTCTATCTACTGTGCCATCATTGAAATGCAACTGTAATCACAGGATGCAACCTCTTTGAGGTTCAGACCTGCCATCTTTGCCACTACAAACAACCACCACTCCGCTATCAATGAGCAGATAAGCCCAAGAGCCTTAATATTAACAGGTCTGTGCAGACCACTAGCCCTGCTTCCAGACCAGTCCCAAAGGGGCCTAGCTGAACCAGCAATGCACACTGAGGAAGAGAAGTATGCCAAGCAAATAAAACCACTACTATCACCTTAATCATCTCTGGCTCTCAGACTTTGATGGAAATAGCCTAAGACACTGATCCCAAGAACAACAGGCATGGCAGTGTCCCCATCCCCCACCCTAGATCACTGGCCCTTCTTCTAGTCCAGTCCCCAAGGTCATCATCCAAGGAATCAGCCCTGTGGAAATGTGACCTGGTACCGAAGCCCCTTCCTCCTTAGCAGCCACTGCTACCACAGACCAGGAAAAGAAGGTTCTTGATGCTTAGTAAGTTACTAACCAGATATCCTTAGCATCCATTAGGGGGTCATCTTTGGTGGGGAAAAAGGGATAAATGCAGAAAACTAAGGCATCAGTAGAATGGTAGGCAATTATGGATGTGAAAGATGGAATATGCTGCCAGACAAGGCTGCTGGTGACTTAATTATTTTTTGTTGTTGTAAGAGTCAGTTCAGTGTGAAAGAAGGGTTAAAGGGAAATGAATGTAATGTGTAAAAATAAAAGGTATTATTAGTAATTTAAAAAAACAGTTGGGGAGATCCCTGGGTTGGCAAAACTAAACTCCGCCCTATGTAATTAATCCTTATATAATTAAATATTAAGTTACGTGGTACATAAGATACTTTCATTAGGGTTTCAATGAGGAGAGAAATCAGCTGTTATTATTATTATCCTTATTACTATTATTATAACTTTAAATAAGTTCTGTTGGTGCCATTTGTTTTTATTTAGATCATCATTTCTAGATATCCATTTCACCCCCAAAATCAAACTGACCCTCATAAACTAGACTCTTAAACAAAATCATAAAATGAATGCAATGGCCACAGAGGATAATGTATGTCATGCTCTCCTTTCAAAGTCCCACACTTCCCTGCTGGAAGAAGGGAAGCATGTTCTCTAGGAACATGATGGGTTTTTCACATATGCAGAGCTCAGCTTCCTCTGTGTAATCTTTTAACTTAATCTGTTATCACTGTATATACTGTTCTTCCAGTTGTGCTTATTTTGCCCTGTATCTGTTTATACAAAGCTTCCCACATTTCTCTGAAACTCTCTTACTCACTGGTTCTTACAGCATTTAAATAATATTCCATCATATGGATTTACAAGAGAATTCTACCAAACATTTAAAGAACAATTAATTCCAACGCTACATAAGCTATTTGAAAATGTAGGCAAAGAAGGAATCCTACCAAATTCTTTTTATGATACAAATATGGTGCTGATACCTAAACTGGGAAGAGTAAAAACAGAGAAAGAAAATTGTAGATCAATTTCTGTAATGAATATAGAAGCAAAAATTTTAAATAAAATATTAGCAAAAAGATTACAGCAACTTATCATGAGGATTATACAGTATGACCAGGTGGGATTTATACCAGGAATGCAGGGCTGGTTCAATATTGGGGAAACTGTCAGCATAATTTACCATATCAATAACAAAATTAACAGAAATCATATGATTATCTCAATAGATGCAGAAAAAGCTTTTGACAAAATACAACAACCATTCCTATTAAAAACACTAGAGAGCATAGGAATCAATGGAGTTTTCCTTAAAATGATAAGTAGCATCTATCTAAAGCCATCACCAAGTATTATATGTAATGGGGATAAGCTACAAGCATTTCCAACGAGCCCGGAGGTGAAACAAGGATGTCTATTATCACCATGGTTAGTCAATATTGTACTAGAAATGTTAGCTGTAGCTATAAGAGAACAAAAAGAAATGGAAAGAATTAGAATGGGCAATGAAGAAACAAAACTATCACTATTTGCAGATGATATGATGGTATACTTAGACAATCCTAGAGAATCAACTAAAAACCATTTGAAATAATTAAAAACTTTAGTAAAGTTGCAGGATATCAAATAAATCCAAATAAATCATCATCATTTCTATATATTACTAAGAAAGCCCAGCAGCAAGAGAAGGAGAAATTCCATTTAAAGTAATGGTAGACAATATAAAATACTTGGGAATCTTCCTGCCAAGACAAACCCAGGAACTATATGAACACAATTTCAAAACACTTCACACAAATAGTCAGATCTAAATAATAGGGAAAATATCAGTTGCTCATGAGTAGGAAGAGATAATATAATAAAAATGACAATTCCATTTAAATTAATTTACTTATTCAGTGCCATACCAATCAAACTACCAAAAAATATTTTGTAGAGCTACAAAAAAATAATAACAAAATTTATCTGGAAGAACAAAAGGTCCAGAATACTAAGGGAATTAATGAAAAGAAATGCAAGGGAAGGTGGCCTAGCCATACCAGATCTAAAACTGGATTATAAAGCAGTAATCATCAGAACTACTTGGTACTGGCTAAGAAACAGAGAAGTGGATCAGTGGAATAGGTTAGGCACACAAGACGTAGTAGTCAATGAGTATAGTAATCTCCCATTTGATAAACTCAAAGACCCCAGTTTCTGGGATAAGAACTCACTATTTGACAAAAACTGCAGGGAAAATTGGAAAACAGTATGGCAGAAACTCGGTATAGACCAACATGTTACACAACATTCCAAGGCACAGTCAAAATGGGCACATAATTTAGACATAAAGGGTGAAACTATAAAGCACATTAAGAGAGTAAGGAACAGTTCAGATCTATGGAAAAGGGAAGAATTTATGACCAAACAAGCAATAGATGACATTATGAAATGCAACACGGATAATTTTGATTACATTACATTGAAAAGTTTTTGCAACCAAGATTAGAAGGGAAGCCGAAAGCTGGGAAACAATTTTTCCAGCCAGTGTCTCCGATAAAGGCATCGTTTCTAAAATATATAGAGAACTGAGTCAAATCTATAAGAATACAAATCATTCCCCAACTGATAAATGGTCAAAGGATATGAATAGGGAGTTTTCAGAGGAAGAAATTAAAGATATCCATAGTCATATGAAAAAAAGTGCTAAATCACTATTGATTAGAGAAATACAAATCAAAATAACTCTGAGGTACCACATCATACCTATCAGACTGGCTAACATAACAAAACAGGAAAATTATAAATGTTAGAGTAGATGTGGGAAAATTTGAACACAAATGCAAAATGAACACAGCTCCACACAGTGGAGCTGTGAACTGATCCAACCATTCAGAGAGCAATTTGGAACTATGCCCAAAGGACTATAAAACTGTGCATTCCCTTTGGTACAGCACTACCACTTCTAGGGCTATATCCCAAAGAGATCATAAAAATGGGAAAAGGACTCACATGTACAAAAATATTTATAACAGCTCTTTTTGTGGTGGCAAAGAATTAGAAATCAAGGGGATATCCATTAATTGAGGAATAACTAAACAAGTTGTGATATATGAATGTAATGGGATACTGTTGTTCCAATAGAAATAGTGAGCAGACAGGCTTCAGAAAAGCCTGGAAAGGCTTGCATGAATTGATGCTGAGTGAAGTGAATGGAATCAGGAGAACACTGTACACAGTAATAGTAACATGGTGCAATGACCGACTTTGTTAGACTTAACTCGTCTGAGCAATGCAATGATCTAAAAATTCCAAAAGGTTCATGATGGAAAAATGCCATCCACATCCAGAGAAACTATGGAGTTTGAATGCAGATCAACGAATACTATTTTCTCTTTTTTGTTGTTGTTTTTTTATGTTTTCTTACTCATGGTTTTTCTCTTAAGTTCTGATTTCTTCTTTACAACATGACTAATGTGGAAATATGTTTAATGTAATCATACATGTATAACCTGTTTCAGATTGCATTATCATCTTGGTGAGGGGGAAGTGAGGGGAGGAATTTAGAATTCAAAACCTTATAAAAGCAATTGTTGAAAATTAAGAATAAATAAATAAATTTTTAGAAAAGAAATAATATTCTTCCATTATCACACACCAGAGTTTAAGCAGCCATTCCCCAATCAATGGCCATAGACTTGTTTCCAGTTCTTTGCTACCATAAGAAATTGCAGTTATGAATATTGTGTTGTATATTGGGCCTTTGTTTTTATATTTGACTCACTTCAGAATATATGCCCAAAATGTGATTGCTAGATTGAAAGGTATAGATAATTCAGTCAATTTCCATGCTTGGAGCATACCTTCATATGAATATTGATCATCTACATTTTTTTCCTCTGAAAACTTTATGTTCTCATTCAGCAAGAAGTTTATAACTGAATCTTTGTTCTGGAAAACCTTTAGAGATAAAGATGAGGAAACTACCACAGAGGAGGGAAGCATAAGACATAGGTGACAAAATTTGACTTATGGAAGGACTCTGCCATAGATTGCATTCTTGTAACAACATGGACCAATCAAAGCCCAATCCTCATTTAGCTGGGGCCATGAAGCTATAGTCCCAGGCACAACTCGTGTCTTATTTCCTCCCTATCTGAACAGACGCAAATCTTACTGAGGCCGGGATATGAGTTTTAGTTCAACTTTGTGGGTCCAGTGTCTTTGTTAGCGCAGAGTCTTTATAAATGTCAAATTGAATTTAAATCATTTCTAAAAGGAAAAGGAAGTAAAGTGGGCAGGAATAAATGAGATAGAGGAAGAGCAGAAGGGCACAGTTGGACTAACAACAGACGTAAGATCGAAAATGTAACCTGGAGACCATTTATTGCTCTTCATTATTAATGTCTATAGGAATACATGCTCTAACAGGCTTCCTCTGTGCTTACATTTTATCCCATGTGGCAGATGGCTCACAGTATCACCTTCCTGTGAATCAAAGCCATAACAGGTAATTTTCAAAAGGTCTATGTTTGATGACCGTGGCTTAGAAAGACACTAGGGGCCTTGGAAAACACATATAGAATCTGGGAGTGGCAGGGCCAACGGGGAAATTGCAAAAAACAAAAATGGCACTGGAGAAGGTATAGGAAACTCTATTTTGAGAAGCAAAAACCTCTAAAACTAAACACTGTGTAATTATAATAAGCAACCTTAACAGCTCAGGCCTCAGTCAATAGCCAAGAAAACACAACCCCTCACCTTCACTTAAGAAGTGAGGGACTATGGGTGTGAAATATTGACCATACTATTAAACATAGTAGATATGGTGGTTAGTTTTGCTAAACTATTTTTTCCCTCTTTTTTCCCCTCAAATTTTGTTACAAGTGATGACTTGCTGGGTAGGGGAGAGACGAAAAATATATTAAGAAGTGAATGTGTTACAAAAGCAAAAGGCATTCATAAAAATAATTTTTCCCTAAGAAATGTCTCAGTACTCCTACTTAACCTTTAATACCAATTAGGTATAGTAAAATTTATCTTAGTATGATTTTAAGTAAGAAAATCTCAAGGCAGCCTAGATACTGAGCCCATAGCCAAGGAAAGCATCTGTGATACCATAGAAAAAGCAATAGTCAGGGAGTTAAGAGCCTTGGGTTCTAGCGATGGCTCCATCATCATGTCACCAGGCAAGTCACTTATCCCATCTAAGTGTCCATCTCATCCTCTATAAAATGAGAGAATTAGCTTGGATCTCCAAGATTCCTTCCAGCTTTAAGATTCTATAAGGGCCAGGAAAGAAGTAATGATTTTTGCAGGAATCAAATATTGTATGCATTTAGAGCTTTGACAAAAGAACTTTGAAATATACTATGGCCTTTGGAAACACCATAATTTGCTCTGCCAATAAAATCATGACCTCATTTAATGGATCTCCCATTCAGTGGATAACAGGAATTTTGATCTTGCCTGGAAGAGCTGAGGAAGAGGATTTTTTTTCCACAATAACAATGATAGACAGTCTCAACTTGGGTTTCTCACACCCTTGCCCTATTTTGTCTAGAATCCAAAGGCTTCCACATTCTTGGCCTAGCCTATAGCTTTATTTCCCTTTCTTCTCTTAAACAACTAACCCCAAACCACTCCCAAAATTGGTTTGCTTTGAGGGAGAAGCCAAGAAGGAATCAGGAAAGCAGGAACTTGCTTAAGCTCCCCCTCCCAAATTCCTCCAAACACCTGTAAAAAATGGCTCTGAACAAATTCTAGAGCTGTGGAATCCATGAAATAGCAGAAGGAAACAGATCTCCAGCCCAGGAAGAGCCTGGATGGTGACCGGGAAAAGTCTATCACATGGTGCTGAGAGCAGAGGGCAGCCCAGCATGGGCCGCACCATGATAGACCAGACCCAGAGTCAGCCAGCCAGAAGAGGCCTTGGGGCCATGAAACAGTGAGCTGTGGCAGTTATTAGACTTCTCAATCCACAAACGCCAAAGAGCCGGTTAGGGGGAAACTGCGGGATCCAGTTCAGAGCGGTCTGGCCGCCAGCTCTGGGGTGGAGGAGGTTGTGCAACAGTGGTGGTAGCAGCAGCAGGAAGCTCCTGAGGCTGCCTCCAGAGCACCAGTGTCCACAGCTTCCCTACTCCCTGGCTCACATGGTGGGAGAAATCTAGCAGCAGATCAGAGTGGGAATGCAACGAGAGTTTTGTGGGCATAAAGGCAGATTCTCTTACTTTGCCCTGCTTGGATCTGAATTGCAGTCCTGGTTGGTGGTTCTTGGGGGAGGAAGAGCGCTGCTGGGACAGAACCTGGGGTGATGGGGGAGTAGAAGTAGCTCTGAAAGCAGCAGTGCTTGGACCCTAAAGCTTGGCACAAAGTATTCTCTACTCCACAAGCAGTCATATCCTGACAAAAAGCTCAAGGGGCAAGTAGTAGGCTGGGAACATGAACAGACAGTGAAAATGAACTCAGACTCAAACCCAACTCTAGATTCCCTTTTTGGTGACAAAGAAGATCAAATTACACAGCCAGAAGAAATCAACAAAGTCAAAGAGCCTTATCAAAAGCCACCAAGAAAAATATGAATTGGGCTCAGGCCATGGAAGAGCTCAAAAAGGATTTGGAAAAGCAAGTTAGAAAAGTAGAGGAAAAATTGGGAAGAGAAATGAGAGTGA
>CM053624.1:112877463-112912030 GCA_028646595.1 Phalanger gymnotis
GACTACTTGAAAGCCATGATCAAAAAAAGAGCCTAGACATCATCTTTCAAGAAATTATCAAGGAGAACTGCCCTGATATTCTAGAGGCAGAAGTAAAATAGAAATTGAAAGAATCCATCGATCACCTCCTGAAAAAGATCCCAAAAAGAAAACTCCTAGGAATATTGTAGCCAAATTCCAGAGTTTCCAGGTCAAGGAGAAAATACTGCAAGCAGCCAGAAAGAAAAAAATTGAATGTTGTGGAAACACAATCAGAATAACACAAGATCTAGCAGCCTCTACATTAAGGGATCAAAGGGCTTGGAATATGATATTCCACAGGTCAAAACAGCTAGGATTAAAACCAAGAATCACCTACCCAGCAAAACTGAGTATCATGATCCAAGGCAAAATATGGATTTTCAATATGAGAGAAGACTTTCAAGCTTTCTCAGTGAAAAGACCAGAGCTGAATAGAAAATTTGACTTTCAAACACAAGAATCAAGAGAAGCATGAAAAGGTAAACAAGAAAGAGAAACCATAAGAGACTTACTAAAGTTGAACTGTTATGTTTGCATTCCTACACAGAAAGATGATGTGTGTAATTCAGGAGAACTTTCTCAGTATTAGGGGAGTTGAAGGGAATATAGACAGAGGGCACAGGATGAGTTCAATATGAAGGGATGAAATCTAAAAAAATGAAATAAATTTAAGGGGTGAGAGAGGAATATATTGAGAGAGGGGGAAAGGGAGAGATAGAATGGGGCAAATTATCTCACAAAAAAGTGGCAAGAAAAAGCAATTCTGTTGGAAGGGAAAAGGGGCAGGTGAGGGGAATGAGCAAATCTTACTCTCATTGGACTCAACTTGAAGAGGGAATAACATACACACTCAATTGGGTATCTTACTCCACAGGAAAGTAAGGGGAAGGGGACAAAAGGGGGGGGATGATAGAAGAGAGGGCAGATAAGAGGAGGAGATAATCGAAAGCAAACCCGTTTGAAAAGGGACAGGGTCAAGGGAGAAAATTCAATAAAGCGGGACAAGATAGGATGGAAGGAAATATAGTTAGCCCTTCACAACATGAGCATTGTGGAAGTGTTTTGCATAATGATACATGTGTGATCTATGTTGAATTGCTTGTCTTCCTAGGGAGGGTGGGTGGGGAGGGAAGAGGGGAGAGAATTTGGAACTCAAAGTTTTAAAAGCAGATGCTTAAAAAAATTTTTGCATGCAGCTGGGAAACAAGATATATAGGGAATGGAGCATAGAAATCTATCCTGCCCTACAAGAAAGTAAGGGGAAAGGGGATAGGGGCAGGGAATGGGGTGAAAGAGGGGAGGGTTGACTGGGGAACGAGGCAATCAGAATACATGCCATCTTGGAATGGGGGGAGGGTAGAAATGGGGACAAAATTTGTAACTCAAAATCTTGGAGAAATCAATGTTGAAAACTAAAATATTAAATAAAAGATATACAGAAAAAAATAAAAATAAAAAGGTGAGAACAAAATTGGTTTGCTTCAATATGCTGAAGCCACCCTGCCCTGTGCCACTCCTGGGCTTTGGTTAAGCCTGTTCCCTATACCTATAATGCCCTCTTCCTCATCTCTGTCTATAGAAATCCTACTCAGAAGGTTATGAGATTTTAAGGAAGACTTCTATGAAATGAGGCAGAGTGAAAGAAGCAGGATCAGAAGTGTATGTGTGTGTGTGTGTGTGTGTGTGTGTGTGTACACATAATTCAGGGCTGCAATAATAATAATATCTAATATTTATGTTAGGTGATGATATAATAGCATGACGATTATAATCATAGCTAACATTAATATAGCACTTACTATGAGCTAGGCACTGTGTTAAGCACCTTACAATTATGATCTCATTTGAACCTCACAACAACCCTGGAAGGGAGGTGCTATTATTATTCTCATTTTACCAGTGAGAAAACTCAGGCAAACAGGTGAAAAGCCTTGCCCAGAGTCACACAGCTGATAAGTGTCTGAGGCCACATTTGAACTCAGGTCTTCCTGACTCTAGGTCCAGCACTCTTTTCTCTATGCCAAAGTAAAAGGGATGCTAAAGGGATGCTGAATCAGCCTAAAGAACAAATAATGAAACATTTCTTCTTCCTTTCTAAAGAGAGGCAGGGGACTTTCAGAACAGTGAAGGAGGTCAAACTCAGGCACTGTGCTGCTTAATTTAGTCTTTTTATAAAGGAGCATTCAGTGTAAAAGGGAGAATAGGGACTTGCCCAGACTCACATAGCCAGTGAATGGTAAAGGCTTAGATTGAACTTAGATTGTCCTGGTTTCAAAGGCAGATATATTTGAAAAAGAAGAGGAATGTGGCACTTATATTTGTTGTGTCCTGCTGTCTCTCTTAGGAAGTAGGAACTGAAGCAGAAGCAAAACATGTCAACAGAGTTGATTCTTTTTTTTTGGAGGCACTCAGGATTAAGTGACTTGGCCAGGGTGACACAGTTAGAAAGTGTCTGAGGCCAAATTTGAACTCAGGTCCTCCTGATTTCAAGGCCAGGACTCTATCTGCTGCACCATTTAGTTGACCCAATAAAGCTTATTCCTTTTTGGGGGAATGGTTTTTTTTGGATGGGGGGAAATCAGGGCAATTGGGGTTAAGTGACTTGCCCAAGGTCACACAGATAGTAAGTGTGTCAAGTGTCTGAGGTCACATTTGAACTCAGATCCTCCTGACTCCACGGCCGGCCAGTGCTCTACTCACTGTGCCACCTAGCTGCCCCACCAATAAAGCTTATTCTTATAAAAAAGAAAAGAACTCCAATCATTCATCTGAGACCCAGCTCAAATCTCTGATTCCATATAATCTTCTAATCTTCCCAGTCAGATTCCTTTAGTAATTTTTGTCAATAGCACTTATATGGCACATTCATTCATTCATCATGCTTGTATTGGAGAATTACTATGTACAATGAATACTATAAATTAGAAAGGTCCAGGATAAATATAATAGAATCTCTGCCCTCAAGGAATTTATACTCCATGAGGGCAAGATAAGACTTGTACCCAGTTAAATATAACAGATCTATTATCAATAAGCATTTATTAAGAGCCCCCTATGTGTCAGGCTCTCTTCTAGGTATGGGGAGAAACAAAAACAAAAATAAAACAATCCTTGACTGAAGAGAGCTTACTGGGAGAGACGATATATGCTGACATGTGTATATCCAAAAAACAAAGATAATTTGGGAACATTCTCAGGACATAAGTGCAGAAGAAGAGTATGAAGGATTCAAGATCAAAATGAAAAACAAATATGCTTTCTTGCATTATAGTTATTTGGGTATGTGTTTTATCTTGCTGCCATTCAATTATAAGCTGCTAAAGGACAGAGATATTTGAGAAGGAACAGAAATGTGGCCATTATATCTGCTGTGTCTCTCTTAGGAGGCTGGAACATGTTTTTGCATCTTACCCATTTTTTATTCCCTCACAGTGTTAAGGACAGTGGTTCACCTATAGTAGATACTCAATAACTATTTGTTGAATAAACAAATGGATTTCTATATACTGTCAGATCTGTGATTGATCTCCATGACCTTGGATATCATCCTACTTATCCTTTCAGAAATTCAAGGGTAAGGGTAATTTCCTTCACATTCAGTACTCACCCAAAGAGGGGCTGAGAACCCTGCTAAGTGCCTCAGGAATCAATAACCCTAATGAGGTTTCACCCCCAAGTCTTCTGGGAGTGCCCTGAGGCAGTTGAAATTAATTTAATTAATTCATTCCTTTCAAATAGCTCTTTCAGACCAGTCACTTGTGGGGGTGGGGGGGAAGATGCTCAGCCCTAGTCAACCTATAGATGTGTGGCTGATAGTCCAAAGTAGTTCTAAGTCATTGCAGAAACAGCTGTGGCCAGCCTTCCTCAGGCTAAATTAAGTCACTCAGGTTTCCAAGGCAGCATTTGGAAGGCAGGTTCTTTGTGCCACCAAAGGCACCAATGCATCAAGATTTGACTCTTGACCCTGAAAATAATAGAAACTACCATGTCCACTCTGCTACTCTGGCTATAAATTCTCGAAGTATGCCTGACAAGAGTTTATACACAAAATAAGCCATTTCCTACATTATTAATTGTCCTATGTCACTGACCAAAGGGTGTTGAACTAAACAAAATGAATAGGACCCTTCACTGGAAAGTAGAATTACAGCAGGGAGCTGTAAGTGTCTGCCATGAGCAGTCTCCACTTCCACAAGGGCAGGAAGGGAGAGAGTAAAGTGTTGGAGAAAGAAGTAGTTCTTAAAGAGGTACAGGCTATTTGAGCAAGACACGTGCTTTTTTATTCAGTGAGGTTGGTTCTGGAATGTGTAACAAATCTTTAAGAATACTCTCTTATTTCTATAACATCAAACCAAAAAATGGCTATGTATGCAGAGTAATCGTGTAGATAGTAAACAGTAGATTACTTGTTATGACTAAAGACCACAAAACATATCCCTCATGAGAGAAGAGGGTCATATTAAAGCTAGAAAAGTCCTCTGGGTCTAAAATTCCATCATTAGTGATGCTTTTATTTGGCATTAGCCTTCTAGGGGTACCTTTTTCAGTTTAATGATACAATAAGAACCTAAATGTTTATTGTGGACCAGGCAAAAGGCATTGTAGTATAATGGACTGAGAGCTGGTCACAAAGCAGTAAGACCTAGGTTCAAGTACCATCTCTGACACGTACTAGATGTGTTACCCTAGGCAGGTCACTTAACCTTTCAATGTCTCAAATAACTCTCTAAGATTATAGATTCTAGAGAACCTTCAATGGTAGAGCGTTTCCTGCTTACACCAGTGAAATCACAGGTCCAGTTTCTATGCCTATGTTATAGGTACAAATGGATCTATGATCACATTGATTCAGAAGCTTTCGCAGCAAAGCAAATTTTGACCCGTCCATGTCTGCCCATATTGGTGATTGTTGTCCATTTCCTCCTAGAAGTTTACCACAAAAGGTCCACCCACTATGTTAGAAGCTTCACTTGCTTTCTTCTAGAACTGTGAGAATACCAGTGGCACACTCTGGCTGAATACCTGTCATCTCCCACCTTTGCCACATGACTAACCCATCTTCTTCTATCATACAATTCTTTGATGATGTCTTTTACTCTCATTCTTTGAAAATTTTAATTTGTTATAAATAGCAGCCTGCTCACACCTACCACATGCCTCTCCATTTCCCTCTGTGTATTGTCCATGGCAATCCATGAAACAAAAGCACTGAGGCTATAAAGGAAAAAAAATAGCTTCTGCCCTCAAGGAGCTTACATTCTATTGGTGAGGAGTGGGAGTAAGATGCAATATGTATACAATATAGATGGATAGATAGATAGATAGATAGATAGATAGATAGATAGATAGATAGATAGATAGATAGATAGATAGATAAGATTGTGCTGATTTGAACAGGAGAAAAAAAACACTAACAAATCGAAAGATCAGGAAAGGTTTAATGTAGGAAGTAGCACCTTTATTGAACCCTAAAGATAGTTAAGGAGTCTAAGAAGCAGAGCTGAGGCAGGATACCTCCTAAACATGGAGGACAGCCTGTGCCAAAACATGGAGGTGGGAGACATAATGCAAGAACAAATATTGTGTGTGTGAAGGAGAATTATGTGAAATGTCTAGAAAGGAAACCTATAGCCAGATGGTAAAGGGAGGTCAATGTTAACATGAGGATTTTGCATTTTATTCTAGAAGCTGCTAAAGATTTTTGAGCAGAAAAAAATGATATGGTCATGCCTATTCTTTGGGAAGATTATTTTGGCCATTGAATGGAGAAGAGGATTGAAGGAGAGAGAAAATGGAAGCAGGGAAACCAATTTGAAGATAATTGTAATAGTCCAGGCAAGAGGTAATTGATGCCTGAACTATGGTGATTGTTGTATGAGTAGTGAGAAGCCAAGAGATTCAAGAAATGTTGGGCAAGTATGATTCAAAATACTTTGCAGTAGGCCTATGGGGGAGAGGGAGAAATGGATGGAAGAATTAAGGGTGACACCAAAGTTGTAAATCTGGGTTACTGGGTTTCATACAGCAGAAACAGGGCAGTTAAGAAGAGGATCACTTAAGGGATAACATAATGAGACCTGTTTTGGATGTTTTGAAATGCCTGTAAGCAGCCAAGGAGAGATGTCCAGCAGGCACTTAGTAATGTGAGACTAGAGCTTAGAAAGGAGATTAAACCTGGATATGTACATTTCCCACAGAAGCTGATGAGATCACTCAGAGAGGCTATAGAAAGAAATTGAAAAATCATTAAAATCCAAATGTCACTGGAAGACTAATATTTTAAACCCTAGTTTTGAGAAGATGAAACCGAAGGGCAGAGGAAGAGCAACTATGCAGGAGGGTCTACGTCACAGCCTGGGAGCCAAAAGAGGGTCAGAGCAGTGGAGAATACATTCGGCTTCTGAATAATTTGACGGTTATGTGCGGTTGTGATTAATGGGACTGGGAAAGTGTGAGAGTGTTTGGAGGGTTGATTTAGTGATTCCCTGAGAAAGATGGAGTGAGTTTCTATGCATGAGAGTAGGAGTATGGGTGAAGGCCAGAGGTGGTTAGTTAGCAAGCCCCTGTTAAGTATTGTACAGAAGTAGTAGGATGGGGTGGGGTATTTAGGGTGTGAACTAGGTCTTGATACAGGGCCCCTCCAGAAACACAGAGATGACATCAGCAAGAAGAGAGCAGCGATTTTTTAAAAGAAGCTATATCAGACTCCAACTTAAAGAGCATAATAGAATGGTAGTGTTCTGAATTCTATCTAGTATTATTAGGTTGACAGGTTGAATGGGGGGCAGGGAACATTCCCCTCCCAATGCTTGATTCTCTGAATTTTGTTAATATGACTAAGCTGCTTCCTCACCTTGGAAATTCCCTTAGCACCCAGGGTCTTTTCATTTTGGAATATTTCTCTTCCATGATGGCCCCTTTATCCTATTGGTGAGCTCCTCCCTGGGGAGGGGGGCCTCCATTTGGAAATGCTTTCAAGCTGGCCAAGCTTCGTTCTTTTTCAGGCTGTGCTTCTAACTCTATAAAATTTGTCACCATACCCCAATATGGAACCTTCCCCCACCCCGTTTTAGCTTCTTTTTATAGGTTATCTTCCTCCTATTAGAATGTAAGCTCCTCGAGCACATAGGAACAGTCTTCCTTTGGCTTGTATTTGTACCCTCAGTACTTAGCACAGTGCCTGGCATAAAGTAAGTGCATAATAAATGTTTGTTGCCTGCCTGAATGCTTGGGCAGGCACAGAGCAATCTCTTAGTAACAGTAACAGGATATGTCATCCTTGATGACCTAAGCAGATTGATCTCCTATGTGACAATTACCTGAGAATAGGAGCCTAATGGAAAATGACTGAGGTTAAACAAATAATTTAAAGGTGGTTTTATTTGGTGGGCAGAGGAATGCCAATAGAGAAAAGAGGGAAAGTTGAGGGATGTCCTAAGACTAACTTCACCTGTCTCAAAATTTTGACTAAGATTAGCCCAAAAAGTAACACAACTTGTACACATGCATGTACACAGAAAGGAGAGGGCAGAAAATAGGCTTTTTTTCAAGTAAATAGGATCTCTCCAGTAGCTGTGGATCCTTAAAATTTTAGACAGACCTTCTGCATGTTGGCAGCCACAGGAATGCAAAGAGCACTTAGGAACTCCTTAACATTTCTCCCCCACACACAACACAGCTGGTGTCTGCCCCTTGAACTCAATGACAAAAATCCCTTCTCTAGCCTTAAAAGCCACTATCCTTTTTTTCTCCTGCTATGACAAATTAATACACCTGCAAAATTGGTTCTCCAGGAACAGTGCAATCAAGACCAGAAAGTCATTGAATTGTTCCTGCTGCTTGTAATTAGAGAGAATTAATTCATCAGAGCTGAAGGTAAAGTCAACAGTACAGATGCTAACAAGCACAATATGCCAGAGGCCCGGGCTTCCTTCTTTAATATTTTCATATCCACATAGAATCCTAACTAACAAATATTCTTTGTTAAAAGATATGAAGTTCCTTAGAAACAACTGCTACCTGAATTATTCTGGA
Source organism: Phalanger gymnotis (assembly GCA_028646595.1). Taxonomy (NCBI): domain Eukaryota; kingdom Metazoa; phylum Chordata; class Mammalia; order Diprotodontia; family Phalangeridae; genus Phalanger; species Phalanger gymnotis. The sequence continues at coordinate 112,885,519 of CM053624.1, forward strand.
AATAGAGTCCACATGGAATGAGAAGGAGAAAGGATACTCTCTCATGAACTCAGAGGGGCCTTAAGCATCAAAAAAAAAACAGGGAAGGGAAAGCAGGAAAAGTGGCCTAATGTGCCATTAGCTTTTTTGTTCCTTTCACATCTAAACCTCTTCTTCCTGACATGATAGCTCTGTCTTGCACTCAGATTTGTACCCTACCAACTATAGTGGGGTTCTGTGACACCTTCATGCGCCCAACTCATTTTTTTAGCTTTATCAATCACGGTCTGGTTTCCTCCTCCCGTCCCTCAATGAAGAAATTGTGGGAATGGAGAAGAAGCAGGTAGTTGAGTTGGGGAGCAGGAACAAGAAAGGCCTCATGTAGAAGAGGGAGCTTGATTTGAGCTCTGAAGGCAATTAGGGATGCTTAGAGGTAGAGGAGAAATGAGAGTGCCTTCTAGGTGTGGAGGAGAACCTAAGCTAAAGCACAGAGACAGAAGATAAGTATTGTGTATGATAAGCAGCAAGAAGACTGATTTACCTGGGCCATAGAGGTCATGAAGAAGAGTAATAAAGAATAAGACTGAAAAGATATCTTAGAGCCCAGCTGCGAAGGGCCTTAAATGCCAAATGGAGGAGTTTGCATTTAATCCTAGAGAGAATAGAGAGCGGCTGGGGTTTACTGAGGAAGGAAGAGTGACATACATGGTCAGGCCTATGCTTTAGTGATATCACTCTGGCAGTGTGAAGAGTAGGCTGGAAGGAGCAGAGACTTTAGGAAGGAAAACCAATTAGAAAGCTACAGTGATTTAAAAAAAAGTAAAAGGCACTGAAGGCCTGAGCTAGCATGGTAGCTGTGATAAGAGAAAGAAGGAGAAGGACTTGAGAGATGTTGTAGAAATTGATTCAGCAAGACATAGCAACTGCCTAGGTATGTGAGGTGAGGAGGAATGAGGCTTCGAGAACACAGAGTAAGTGCTTAATAAATGTTTGTTCATTAAATGATTGACTGACTCTGTGGCTGGGCAGGATGACTGGAAGGATGGTGGTGTCCCCATCAAAAATAGGGAAGTTAATGATGCATACAGTACAGCACATGCTGTTCATGACTTTAAGCCAAAGTCCAAGCTGGTACCATCAATCATTCCTTTTCTCAGTCTTTCACAAGTCAGATAGTTGGATACTTCATTACATGCAATGTAATAATGAATGCAGTAAGTCCATGAACTTATAAATACGAATACTCCTTCTACTCCTACAGACCTCAACCAATCTGTAAATTCTCATCCTGTGCAATTCTTGTCTTTGTCTTTCCATAGATTACTCCATTGAGATTTATTTAAGGCACTACCACAGCAGGAGAGGACTCTCTTTGATTCTTCTAATATTTCGTGGATGTCAGGCTGTCCTTCAGTTGTCTCTCACTCTTGTTACATGAGCAAACCATTTCCTTCTCTGATCAAAAGCATCTGGACTGATATATTTTACTCCCCTTCTCATGTGAACAAATTATTGTTGATAATATGATGAAATCTTCTTAGAACCATCATGTCTCTTTTCATTGATTCTTAGGGCATTATTCACAGTCATGTAGCATCACTGGGAAAATATTGGAGTTAAAAGATGAAGTTTTGATGTAGGACCTAGCTTGAGATCATTGAAAGTGCTACATAATTTCTCAAATATAAAGCAACTTGATATCCTCTGAGCTCAACTTATTTCCTGTTTGCAGTGTCTGTTCAAGGTACATGAATTGATGGACTAACTCACCAGATTGTCTACACAAATGTCTGTAATAATCTGAGCAATAGTTATCATCCGCTTGGTTTTTCCTATGTGGGTTTCTAGACCAAGTCTATTTAGTGAACATGGATTTCACTGAGGAAAGTCTATAATATTTCAGCACATAGTGCAAAAAATAGACATAAAGGAACATAAAAGAAAGCGTCATCATCTATAGGGAATCTCCTTTCCCAGTTTAAATCTAAGTTCCTTAAGGATGAGGACTTTATTGTTTTTGTCTGTGTATGAACAATGCATACCACCATATTCTGTACATAGTAGGAGCTTAATAAATGTTGATTAAATGATTCTATTTGGAAAGACAGTCTTTGAAACGATTTTCTGGACTAAGGTTAGGATTTAATATTAATTCAAAATGTTACCTTTGTTTAAGCTTTGAAAAACACATTCTTTCATACTAGCTTTAAGCACTTAATTCAGCTACATTAATAACACATTATTTGTCCTTTAGTCATAGGGATACATTAATAATGTGAATGTGTATTACCCAACATTAAAATGATTAAGCTCTTCCAAATGTTTCCTTTTCTGCCATAAGTTCCTGACTCTATTCCAAAAGTATGAATTGTTTATATTTCCTGTGATGTTCAAATCACGTTTTCAGCTATTTTTTGTTCAGCCATTGATACATATTCTCATTTGCTTTTTTATAATGAAGCATTATCATGTAAAGAACATAAAACATCTGTATTCCTGGAGAATAGCAATATTTGCTAACTTCAAATGATTTACAAAAAATATTTTCTCCCCATGGATATTTTAGGATGATATTTTTAAGATAGTGAAAACAGCTCTAAAATCTTAAAATAGAGTAGTTTTAAAATTTCTCCAAATTTAAATATTCACACAGATTGAGAAATTTGCTAAAAGCTATAGTGAGGTTGGTTCGCCTTTTGCCCTGAAACAAAAATCCAACCTGATCAGGTTATTAGCAAGTACTGCCTGGGACTGAAAAGTTATTCAATATAATTGGATGGAGGTCACACCTAGGGAGTTTTCCACTGGGATTTTATTTATTCTTTTCTTCTTTTTATCAAGCACTTTACCTCTAAGACAGGGTCTTTATAGTAGCCCTCACTTCAGGGACCAGTCCTTCCACCCACCTGACCTCCCAGAAGCCTCAAATTCTCTTGACTTTTCCTTCCAGCCCAATAAAACTTACTTGTTCTATAGTCTATTCCTTGAGCTACCCACTTCTCCTAGAGCTAATATGATAATTTTAAAAAACAAACCTAAAGAATGAACACCTCATAATGTTTTACTATGTTATCCCTGCCAGGTAATATTTACATTTAATAGCTGTTCTTGGGTGGCTTAACCCAAAGGAGAAAGTCACATGGGAACTTCTGGCACTGTGGCAAGGCCAGAGGGAGAAATATATTTGGGCAGACAAAGACTTTCCTAGAATTGATTAAAATAAATCATATTCCATAGGCAGCTACTTACTCCATCTCCACAGAAAGTTAGCCCTATAAACTAGAGAGGTAGTATGGATTGGTGGATAGAGTAGATAGAGTATTATTCTCAGAAAGACTTATTTTCAAATCCTGTCTTGAAAATTTACCAGCTGTGTGAACCCCAGGCAAGTATTCAACTTAAGCTTCAATTTCCTTGTCTGTGAAATACAAATAAAAACAGCATCCACCTCACAGGGGTATTATGAGGTTCAAATGAGAAAAGTATATAAAGTACTTTTCAAACCTGAAAACACTATATAAATGTCAACTATTATTAAAGATCCCATTTCATTATCCTAATTATAATTGTATAAATACACTCATTATTGTTGTTTATTAATAACTAACATTCATACAGTACTTTAGGTTTGCAAAGCACTTTACAAATATTATCTCATTTGATCTTCACAACTCTGAGTGGAAGGTGTTATCATTATCTCCATTTTACAGATGAGGAAAATGGGGCAAACAGAGTTTATATGACTTTCATAGGTTCACATTGTAAATGTCTAAGGCCATATTTAAATTAGGTCTTCCTGACTCCAAGTCCAATGCTGTATTCAATGTGCTACAACAAGGAGACCCAAAGAACTTAGAAAATATCTTGCTTGCCAAAAAGAAAGCTATGGCTAAAAAAGGCAATGCCAGGTTAGAATATAAACTAATTTGTAAAATCTTATTTTAAAAAAAAGTAAAACATACAATTATAAGCAATATTGTCTCATAAAGCAGAAAAAAGCAGTAGAGGTTAAAATCACTTTAAAGAAATCTTGGCATGAGACTGAACGTTATAAGCAAAGTCATCCCAAGGGCATTTAAGAATGAATGTGGAAGGACAACAAAAGAAAACTGGAAAGTATTTGCAAAAATCATTAAAACAAACTGTTTTTTCCATTAAAGACTGTGGAACCATCACATTTAGACCCTAATATCACAGTCCTAGATAGGCTTGTAGGAAAGATAAAAATAGCACTAAAGAGAACAAAGGTGGGAAAAGCAGCCAGGCTAGCCCAAGTATAGGCAGAAGAGATTCATATTAGAGGTAACATAATTGTGAGAGCTCTCAGGGATCAATAAGCATGATATCATAAGGAGGGGGAAATGGTGAAAGAGTCAACAAAATCTCAGACCTTAATATTGCTGAAAAAAAAGACAAATGTAAGAACATCAATAATCTCTGACCTATACCTCAACTCTTCCATGTAGACAAAATCTTTCTGAGTCATCTACACAGAAATGGAAGGCATCCTCAAAAAGAGTATTAGTGGGGAACAAGCAGGCTTTCATAAGTGATATTCAGTTTAACATTTTACAACTGAAGGAAAGGTATTGGTAAAATTTGACTATGCTTATTTTTTGTTGATTATCATAAAGCTTTGATTCTATAAAACAAAATGTCACCTTACAGATTCTTTGCAATAACGATTCACCAATCCACACATCAAAAGCATTCAAGATTCCTTGAAAGATATGATGATGACCCTCTGATCATCAAAATCAGCCAAGGCATAAAACAGAGACATGTTCAGCAAAGATGTTTGCCACTGTAATGGAAGAGACCAGCACAGAGTCCAAGTCGAAGAGGAATTCCCCATGGACGGTGAATTCTTCCAGATGCTCCTGTTTATGGATACACATTTCAGAGATTCTTAGAAGGGATCTATAGTCATTCAAAGGAGTTTGGTGCACCCATTCACACAAGATAGAATGAGTAGATAAAGGACATTTATTGCCCAGATTGCAACATGAATTTGAATGGACTGCCTATATAACTTGTCCATCAGTATGTATATTTGGGATAGACAATAGAGTATGTATATCTAGGATAGACAATACAATATGTATATCTAGGATAGACAACAGAGTAGATTGGTCCTGGAGTTGAAAAGGAGGAAGACAGTAGACTAGATTGCTTTGGGGAAGCAGTGAAGCTCTTTTAATGACCCCAAGTTTCCCATGAAAGCAAAGCTTCATCTATTTACTACTAACAGTTTACAGTTATTCCTGTGCGACAGGGACACATGAAATACAACGGTCTTCAAAGGATTAAAAATAAATATTATATAGAGGGAAATGGAGAGGAGCACAGGGAGGTATAAGTAGGCTGCAACATGCAACCAATGAGGAACTTTGAAGAAGAATAGAAGTGAAAGACGTCAGCAAAGAATTGTATGGTGGAAAGGGAAGGTGAACTAATCACATGGAAAAGTATGAGTGACGACAGGTGAGTAGGCAGAATGCTCCTCTGTTATCCTTGCAATGTCTGGAGAAAGGGAGGAAGAACTCGAACATATCAAGGGAACATGTATTGCAAACTTATGGAAGGATGGACCAGAACAACGCAGGATGAACTGGCATCGATGAGTCAAAAATGGCATCAGTCAAGGTAATTTTGAAATTGACATGATTGCAGTATTTGTATTTGAGTACTTGAGTATTTCATTATCATCACTCCTATCCCACACCAAACAAAAATAACTTCTGTTTGTGCAATGCTTCACAGCTTATAAATATTCTGGCATTATTCTCCCACACATTATAACTTCCACTTTCCTACCCCACCTTTCATTATACCACTAGATTCTCCTGTTCCTTCCTCCAAAATGGTCTCAACATTCACTTGATGCATTGTCAGTAAGCTTAATGATTGGGAAAGGATTGGTAATAGCAGGAGGATTTGGAAACTAGAGAAAAAATACAGCTACTAAGCTAAAGCAAAGAGATTTTAAAAATAAGAAGTTAGTCCTTTCCAGTTCTAAGTCTATGATCTTATGTGCTAAGAAAGCATACTCTCTGATTTTGTCTCTGAGCCCACTCCTTCCTCAGCACCATGAAAAACAGCTGCAGGGGATAGGCTTTGCAAATTCAGCTGGTAAGGATTCTCATGCTTTTAACCCTATTTGGTATAGAAAGATAGACCAGAATTAGGAAAACTAGCTAGGTGGCAATATTTTATGAGGTGATCGGAAGGGCCCACATTAATTTTCTTCTGAGTGAACTTTTCTAATTTGCACTAAACAACATCCCTAAGAAATCATCTAATTCCTTGAATCAAAACAGCTGTCCAGACTTTTGACCACTACTCCTTTCCTTGCTCCTCTAACTCCAACTTTTACTTCCCCCAACCTTTCCCCCACTTCCTAGCCATCCCATTCTCCTTGACAACAAGGGATAAATTGTTTGGGCTGGCACTCTACAAACACAGGTGGTACCACCTGCTATACTCTCTGCTTCTCTTCTGGGCCTCTAACAGCTGTTGGGTCTCAATCTTTTCAAAAGCACATTCAGGAGGAGGGAAAGGGGGGGAGGCGGAGAAGAAAAGGCTTCTACCAGCTGTGCCTTATTTAAATCCTTTCTCATGAGCTCAAACAGGCAATGTTGGCCTTCCCTGAAAAATCAGTTTGACTTTATTTGGCTGAATTGTGTGCCCTATCAGGGATTGTCAAAACCAAATCCTTGGCATGAACAAAATTAATGCAACTAGGACAAGAAGGGAAGCAGTCAATTGGGAAAATATTTATATCAAATACTTCTGATCAAGGTCTGATATCTAATATACATGGACACCTAATGGTAATGTGTATGTGTCTGTGTCTGTGTGTAACCAAAATTATTACTAAGTGGATGTGATCAAAGGATATAAACAGTGTTCCAAAGAAGAATCACAAATTATTATCAATCATATGAGAGAGTGCTCCAAAAGACCAATCACATGAGAAATACAAATCAAAACTACCTGGAGGTTTCATCTCATACCAATCAAATTGACAAAGATGACAAAAAATAGAAATCATCAATGTCAGAGGGGTTGTGGAAAAAGAGGAACAGTAATGCATTGTTGGTGGAGTTCTGAATTGGTCCAGACATATTGGAGAACAATTTGGAATTATGCAAAAGAGAGCGACTGAAATATCCATACTCACGGACTCAGAGATTCCACTGCTGGTATATACCTAAAGGATGTCAAGGATAAAAAGAATAGTCCCTATATTCACCAAGATATTTGTGGCAGCACTTTTCACGGTATTGAACAACTGAAAACAAATTAGATGCCCATAGATTTAGAAATAGGCAAATTGTAGTACATGAATATCAGAGAATATAATTGTGCTGTAAGACATAATGAATATGACGAATGTAGAAAACCAAGGACTTATCTGATGTAAAGTTAAGTAGAACCAGAAAAACAATATACACAATGACCACAATAATGTAAATGGAAACAACAACAAAATATTCAAATCAAATGCTGGGGAATTATAATGACCAAGCTTGACTCTGAAGAAGCTATTTGAGAAGGTACCTAAACCTTGCTACTGCATAGGATCATCATTATAGTGCATTGTACTTAATATCAGACTTTTTTATGTATTAGTTTTGTTGAAATTTTTTCTTCCTCTTTTGTTTTTTATTATAAGAGATGGCTCTGCAGGAGGGAAGGTGTAGAGTGGGAAATGTAGGTAATATAAGAACAAAAGGTATCAATAACCATTTTAAAAAAACAAATTCTATGATTGCAAGATGGTGGCTGGAAAGCAGGAACTTGCTTAAGCTCCCCCCCCCCAGGTCCCTCCAAACACCTGGTTCTGGACAAGTTCTAGTGCTGCACAACCCATGAAACAGCAGAGGGAAGCAGGGCTCCAGCCCAGGACAGCCTGGATGGTCACTGGGAAGGGTCTATCACACAGAGCTGGAAGCAAAGCAGAGCCCAGCATGGGCCCATGGCAGGACCAACCAGACTAGGGGCCAGACAGAACAGGTGTAGCACCCTGAATCAGTGAGTTGTGGCAGTTACCAGACTTCTCAACCCACAAACACCAAAGACAACAGAGAAGGTTAGTGGGAAAAGCTGCTGGGACAGAGTGAAAAGACTTCACAGTTGGCCACTGCCCAGAGGCAGCAGGGGTGGTGCAGCTCTGAAGCTGCTTCCAAAGCTACAGCTGCAGTTGCTTCAGGCCCCAGGCCCACTTGCTGGGAGGAATTAAGCAGGGGATTAGAGCGGGAGTGCAAAGTCTGCTTTGCCCTGCCAGGATTTGGGCTGCAATCCTGGCTGGCGGTTCTTGGGGGAGGAGGAGCACTGGTGTGGTATGTAGAAGTACCTCTGAAAATAGCAGTGCAGCCCCTCAAGCTTGGGACAAAGTATTCTCTACTCTACAAGCAGTTGTACCCAACAAAAAGCTCAAGGGTCAAGTAGTTGGCTGGGAACATGGCCAGGCAGCAAAAACGGACTCAGATTCAGACTGGGACTTTGGAATATTTCTTTGGTGACAAAGAAGACCAAAACATACAGCCAGAAGAAGTCAACAAAGTCAAAGAGCCTACAACAAAAGCCTCCAAGAAAAATATGAATTGGACTCAGGCTATGGAAGAGCTCAAAAAGGGTTTGGAAAAGCAAGTAAGAGAAGAAGAGGAAAAATTGGGAAGAGAAATGAGAGTGATACAAGAAAACCATGAAAAACAAGTCAATGACTTGTTAAAGGAGACCCAAAAAATACTGAAGAAAATAAGACCTTAAAAAATAGACTAACTCAAATGGCAAAATAGCTCCAAAAAGAAAATGAAGAGAAGGATGCCTCGAAAGGCAGAATTAGGCAAATGGAAAAGGAGGTCCAAAGGACCACTGAAGAAAATACTAACTTAAAAATTAGATTGGAGCAAGTGGAAGCTAATGACTTTAGGAGAAATCAGGATATTATGAAACAGAACCAAGGGAATGAAAAAATGGAAGACAATATGAAATGTCTCATTAGAAAAACCACTGACCTGGAGAATAGATCCACGAGAGATAATTTTAAATTATTGGACTACCTGAAAGTCATGATCAAAAAAAGAGCCTAGATATCTTCTTTCAAGAAATTATCAAGAACTGCCCTGATATTCTAGAGCCACAGGGTAAAATAGAAATTGAAAGAATCCACCGATAACCTCCTGAAAAAGATCCCCAAAAGAAAACTCCTAGGAATATTGTCACCAAATTCCAGGGCTCCCAGATCAAGGAGAAAATACTGCAAGTATCCATTAAGAAACAATTTGAATGTTGTGGAAACACAAGATCTAGCAGCTTCTACATTAAGGGACTGAAGGGCTTGGAATATGATATTCCGAAGGTCAATGGAGCTGGGATTAAAACCAAGAATCACCTGCCCAGCAAAACGGAGTATTATGGTCCAAGGCAAAATATGGACTTTCAAGCTTTCTCAGTGAAAAGACCAGACCTGAATAGAAAATTTGACTTTCAAACACAAGAATCAAGAGAAGCATGAAAAAGTAAACAAGAAAGAGAAATCATAAGGGACTTACTAAAGTTGAACTGTTTTGTTTGCATTACAAGATGATGTGTATAATTCATGAGACCTCAGGATTAGGGTAGCTGAAGGGAATATTCATATATATAGACAGAGGGCACAGGGTGAGTTGAATATGAAGGGATGATATCTTAAAAAATTCAAATTAAGTGATGAGAGAGGAATGTATTGAGGGAGGAAGGGAGAGATAGAATGGGGTAAATTATCTCACATAAAAGTGGCAAGAAAAAGCAGTTCTGTTGGAAGGGAAAAGGGGGCAGGTGAGGGGGAATGAGTGAATCTTGCTCTCATCGGACTTGACTTGAGGAGGGAATAGCATATACACTCAATTGGTATCTTACCCCACAGGAAAGAAGGAGGAAGGGGATAGAAAAGGGGGGGCAATATAAGGGAGGGCAGATGGGGGGAGGAGGTAATCAAAAGCAAACACTTTCGAAAACGAACAGAGTCAAGGGAGAAAAATGAATGAAGGGGGCAGGATAGGAGGGAGCAAAATATAGTTAGTCTTTCACAACAGGAGTATTGTAGAAGGGTTTTACATAATGCTACATGTGTGGCCTATGTTGAATTGCTTGCCTTCTTAGGGTGGGTGGGGAGGGAAGAGGGGAGAGAATTTGGAGCTCAAATGTTTAAAAGCAGATGTTCAAAAAAAAAGTTGTCTTTGCATGCAACTGGGAAATAAGATATACAGGCAATGGGGCATGGAAATCTATCTTGCCCTACAAGAAAGTAAGGGAAAAGCAGATGGGGGCAGGGCAGGGAATGGGGTGACAGAAGGAAGAGCTGACTGGGAAACAGGGCAATCAGAATATATGCCATCTTGACATGGGGGGACGGTAGAAATGGGGAGAAAATTTGTAATTCAAAATCTTGTGGAAATCAACGCTAAAAAGTAAAAATGTTAAATAAATTAAAAAAAGAATTGAAAAAAACAAATTCTAAGTTATATGTGTCTTTGTGGGGAAGAATCAGTAAGCTGAAGTTTATTCTCAAATCCACCAATAGTTTTTAAAATATTTTTCTCAACCTAACCTTTAAATCTTGTTCTGTGGATGTGATAGATGAACCAGAACAGTTTCTAAAATATTGAAAATAAATATCCCACAAAGGGGTAATAGAAAGATACACGTTAAGTGTGAGCATGGTGCAGTATATAATCAATGAAGAACTCCAAAGAAGAACAAGAATCTAGGATGACATCAGGAAAATACACGATAGAAAAAGATGGGCTGACATGGAGATTCATTTGAGTGTTTGAGTAGAACATAAGGGAAAAGAAAAAAACCGTCTTTTGTGTGACTGTCCCATGTGAGCTATGCCTCAGCTTAGAAATAATACAGGATTCTCCAAGAGATTTGAATTGAAACTGGTTCAGTTATTCTTAATACCCAAGAGGTTATTTGGTATACAGGCTGTTAGACTGCTCAAATGATTAGACTATACAGCTCCAGGCAAGGACGTATTAGGTAGCATTTTTCTTCCATTATTTTCACTTATCACCTCAAGATGGCTGTTGGATTTAAACAGAAATGTGAAAGGCACTAAAGACTTCTCTGTGCCTACCTGGGTTTTGTACTGTAATCACAGAGTAGATTTGTTGAGGCAAACAAGTTACTGAGCTAGAGAATACAGATCTTATTGTGGTGATAGTGGGTGGCTAATAGACAATATATGCTCTATTTATACTTCACAAGGAGATGTTTACAGTACATGCACTGGGAAGTTAAGCATGGTGTATGCTGAACATATATATAAGACAACAAGTACAGTGCATGGTGAGGCATTTACCCAACCTCTTAAACTTCTTTCATCCACAAAACTAGGAATGACGGGGACTGAGGGGAGTAAGCCACAGAAAATACAGAAGAAAAGCTTATTAGGACAGGGAAGATCACAGAATTGAGCCAGGAGAGACCACAGAGGCCTCTTCTTCTATAAGTGAGAAAATTGGGGCCCGGAGAGATTTACAGGTCATAAGTGACAGAGGCAAGATTGAACCCACATTCTCTAACTCCAAATCCAATGGTCTTTTCACTATACAGTACTGTTCTATTCTACTTTAACACCAAGCAGAGAGGAAAGTAGGACCATGTGACCTTGGACAAATGGGACTTTTGGGGTCCTCAGTTTCTTCATCTGCAAAATCTTGATCTTGGACTAGATGGCCTCTAAGGTCCATTCCACTTCTAAATCTGTGACCTGTCATCCAGGACCTACTGTTTTGAAGGCAACCAATAAATACTTCTTACAGGAGTACAAATGGAAATACATTAAAGAACCTTGAGAGCATGTGATGCTTATAACAGTTTAACCAATTCAGGTATGAAACAGGAAGAGAAAAGGGGAGAGAAAAGAAGAGAAGAGAGGGAGGGGTAGGAGAGAGAAAAGGAGAAGAAAAGAGAGGAGAGGAGAAGAGATGGCTTAATGGTTTCTAAAAATGTGTAGCAAAATTCAGAGAAACATAGTAAGATTGATATGAACTGATAACGGTGTGAAATAAGCAGAACCAGAAAAATCCAATGTCTTCAATCATGTAAAGGATAATATGTGTCGAAAAGAAGGCAAACTTTGAGTAAATGCAAGAACCAATTATGGTTATACACAGTAACAGCAATATTGTACAATGAAGAACTGCGAATGACTTAGGTATTCTAAGCAATACAATGACTGAGGACAATCCCAAAGGTCTAATGATGAAGCACACTATCTGCCTCCAGAGAAAGAACTGAGACTGAATACAGACTGAAATGTGCTATTTTTCACTTTCTTCCATTCTTTTTCTTTTATTTGAGTCTACTTGTACATAATGACTAATGTAGAAATGTTTTACATGATTGTACATGTATAACCTATATCTAATTGCTTACCATCTTAGGGAGTGGGGAGGGGAGAGGAGTGATAGAATTTAGAATTTAAAACCTTTTTTAAAAATGTTAAAAATGGTTTTAACATGTCATTGGGGAAAAAATAAAATATTATGTATATATATATATATGTATATATATATATATAAATTTTTTTTAAAAAAAGAACCAATTGTCATCTGAGAGAACAGGTAATGAAACATGCTTCCCTCCTCTTGGTAGAAAGGTTGGAGAGTATAGGAGCAAAATGTTGCACTCTTTGTCAGACATGGTCATTGTTATCAGTCAGGTTTTTCTTACCCATTCCTTTGTTAAAAGAGATAGTTCAATTCTGGATACGGGAGGCATATATAGAAGAGACTGATATAAAATTAAAAGACAGCAATTAAACATATTTAGATATATACATACATGTATATCTCTGGATAGAAAACAACAACCCTATGTAAACCTACATAAGACATACAAACACATACATATTTATAACAATAGCTTTTTAAAAATGTATAGAATATAAACTTAAGAATAGGAACTGCTTTCCTTTTTGTCTTTGTATCCCTAGAGTCTAGACTAGTGGCTGGAATATACCAGAGAAGGAGGACCCTATAAATGTTTGTTGAATTGAATTGAAGGAAATAAATGACAACAGTTGGCATTCTTTAGAATATTCAGGGTTTGCAGTGTAGCATACATTATCTTCTTTGAGACTCATAACCCTGTGAAATAGCTACTACAGGTATTGTCATCCCCATTTTATAGATGAGGGAACTAAGGCTCAGAATAATTAGGTAACTTGCCCATAGTTAATTATCAGAGGCAAAATTCAAACCTTGGCCTCTCTCCAGCGTTTTTTAAACTATACCACATTACCTCCTCAGAACCTCAACGAATGTTTTACCATATTTTAAAATAAGGGAGAAATGTCTCAAACAATGAATATTGTTTGGAATTTGTATGGAATTTGCTTCATTTAGCAGGTATTTTCCTCCAAGGATTCTTTACCATTAAATTTTTTTAATGTTTATTTTTTTTGTTACATTTAAGTTCTAAGCGGTTTCCCTCTCCTTCCCATCTCTGCACTAGAGAAAGCCAACATTTGAAACAGATATGTGTGTGCGTGCGTGTGTGTGTGTGTGTGTGTGTGTGTGTGAAACTATACAATACATAGTTCCATGTATCAGTTCTTTCTCTGGAGGTGCATATCATCTTCCTTCATCAGTCCTTTGTAGTGAATTTGAATATTCATATAACTCAGAATAGCTTAGTCATTCACATTTACTCTTCGAACAACATTACTGGTACTGTATACAACATTCTGCTCATTTCACTCTTTATTATTTCATGCAAGTCTTTCCATGTTTTTTCTAGAATCAGCCTGCTCATCATCTCTTACAGCAGAGTGTATTTATCAAAATCATATGCCACAACTTAATCAGCCTGTTAGAGATGGTTAGCAATTAATATCATTGGTCCTCTGGAGTCATGCCTTGTCACTGCATTGTTCAAATTTCTTAAATCTTTCAAAGTTGTTTCTCCTTCTCCTTCTCTTTCTCCTTCTTCCATGGCAGTATCATTGGAAATTGTTCTCTTGGCTCTGCTCTGTAGCAATTCATACACATTTTCCTAGATTTCTCTGAATCCATCTCTTCTGTCATTTCTAATGGTATGATAATATTCCATTACATGATCACATATTATTTGTTTACTCATTCTTCAATTGATGAGCACCCCCCTCCAGCCTACCTTTTGAGGCCTATTAAACATCATTCTTCATGTACTCAGCATTCCACTGAACCTGACCTATTTGCCGCTTCCGGAACTCAGCATTCCATCATTTCCAGTCCTGGTGCCTTTGTACAGTCTGTCCTCCACATTTTGAATTCATTTCTTCATCTGAGAGCTTTGAAACTTAGCTATCATGGTTCTGTAAGCTTTCATTTTTGGATCTCTTTCAGGTGGTGATCAGTGGAATTTTTTTCAATTTCTATTTTACCCTTTAGTCCTAGAACTTCAGAGCAATTTTCCTTAATTTCTTGAAGTACATCATGTCTACACTCTTTTTAAAAATCATGACTTTCAGGTAGTGCAACAATTCTTATACCTCCTCATTCTATTTTCCAGGTCATTGGTTTTCTAATGAGATGTTTCACATTCTTCTCTATTTTTTTTTCTTTTGATTTTGTTTTATTATTTCTTGATGTCTTATGAAATCATTAGTTTCACTTTGCCCAATTCTACTTTTTTAAGGAGTTTCCTTCAGTAAGTTTTTTTTGGATCTCTTTTTCCAATTGGTTAACTTTCTTTTCATAATTTTCTTATTTTTCTTGTATTACTCTTATTTATTTTCCTGATTTATTCCTCAAGCTCTCTTATTTAATTTTTAAAGTTCTTTTTAGAAGCAGTTAAGTTAGGTGGCACAATGAATACAGCATTGGCCCTGGAGTCAGATAGTTGACATTTACTAGCTGTATGTGACTCTGGGAAAGTCACTTAACCCAATTGCCACCCCCCCCAAAAAGTTCTTTTTAAGCTCTTTTTAGAGCTCTTTTGAAGCTTTACAAGAAGCTGTTTTATCTTTTTCTGAGTTTGAACCCTGATCTTCTCTATCACCATGGTAGCTATCTATGACAGGGTTCTCTATCTTTTTTTTAAACTTATTTTTAACCACATTTTTCTTAGCTGTTAATTTAATGTTGGGGTTGGGGTTGGGCTCTGCTCCTGGAGCATGGGGGATAATGTCTCAAGCTTCAGGTTTTTTGTGCTATTATTTTTCTGAGCTCTCTCTGGAGACCTTTGACCTCTTGGTTTTTCTAATGTTCTATAATCCAAGTCTAGCTATGTCAGCAGCGGCCTTAGCTTGAGAAACTTTCTCCCACAAACAGTGTTGGGATAGGACAGTGTGGGGATTGGGGGCTGGAAGGTTGTGAGGACCCTCCACCAGCTCTGGACCTGGAGCCCTGGCACTTGACCAGATGTAGTCCCAGGCTGTGGTTGCAGGTGAGAAGGAGTGAGCACAGGCCAGTGAGTGTGGTTGCTAAGCCTGAAGTCCACAGTGCTGCCTGCAGAGCTTGCTGTTTGTTAACTTGGTGGTATCTGCCCAGTGATATCTACATTTCAATCAGTCCAGACCACCACTCTAGAAGTTCAGATCTTTCCTAACATCCTCTCAAGTTGTCTTAGGTTAGATGACTTATTTACTCTGCCTGTTAACTATTTCTGCTATTCTAAACTTTACTTCAAGGCATTTTTTTAAGTTATTTGTGGGGGAATTTGGAAGAGTCATATAGGTTCCTTCCTTATTCCACCATCTTCCCATAATTCCCTAGTGCCTGCCCCTAAAATTAAAACACATAAATGGCATTAATTATATTTTTATACATGAAAAAGTTGCTGTAATGTAATCAGCTTCCTGGTAGGTGATGGCTTCAGAATACCACAAAAGAAAAATATCATCAAAAATCGTATTTCTGCATTGCAGTTTCGAGGAAAGAAATACAAAAACATCAGGATATATATTAATCTATACATATTTTGTACAATACCCAGCAATGCCACACTTTTCATCTTCCTTCCTTGTCTCTTTTGCTACTGAACGCTTGACAAATGTCAGCTGTAAATATCAGACCTTGCAGTCACGCTTCAGACTATCTCTCTAAGTGTGTTAACTTTCACCATGAAATAAATGGCATTCCAACCATGCTAAGCACTCTATGGCTTCTTTATAGGCAGACAAAGTTAAATGTTAAAGACTTCAGTGAGAAACAAATCAAATTTACCAATACATAAGAAAGCCAGAGACAGATTTGACTGAGCCATGCAAATAAAAGCAAAAGAAAAACCAAATCAAGATGAGGAGACCTGAGTTGTAGTCCCTGCTCTTCCTATGTACTGACTAGATGAGATTGTGTGAACTTGGGAAAAATATTTCCACTTTCCATGCTCATTTTTCCCATCTGCAAAATGAGAAGTAGATGAAGATGATCCCTAAGGTCTCTTCTAGCTCTATAATTTTATAGACTGTGATGCGAGAAATGAAAGAAGCCAATTTTAAGGGGAGGGGGCAAATATAAAAGTCTGATTAAAAATCTAAGCATTAGCCTGCAAAACAGATTGGCAAGCTGTATTTTGACAGCATTAAGTAGCTAAGTCAAACTTCGATTAGATATTTGAGAAAAATGTCCTAGGATCAAATACTTAGAGATAGAAGGGATCTTAGAAGTCATCACGTCCAACTTCCTTACTTTACAGATGGGGAAACTAAGGCTCAGAAAGACTAAGTGACTTGCCTAAGATCACACAGGTAGCAATTGTCTGAGACAGAATTTGAACTTAGATCTCTTTGATCCTAAGTCCAATACAGGATCAGATGTAGAAATGAATGCAGAATGTTTAGAACCAAAATAGATTTTCCTAACCTTATCCATAGGCAAAGTTAACAGCTGAGTGTTGACGTCATTCAGCCAGAGTAGACAGATGATAGTGATTCATTTTTGTTTTTTTTTAAGCTAATTTTTTTAAGCCCAAATTATCTAGAACAGGGGTCCTCAACCTGTTACCACAGAACTATTAAATCACCAAATTTCAACCTCCAACCACAAGCTTGCTGTCAATTCTACCCATAATCACCATTCATCCAACACATACACACACACACACACACACACACACACACACATGCACGCACACGGCTTCAGATAAGGAACAGAGCAGCTTTTCAACATCACAATGCTGCAGACCCCAATCCTAGACTTCTCAGTTTCTATTCTTTTCTTTCTTTTGTCTATAGACAGTCATCTCATAGGATAAGGCCTTGGTCCAAGTTTAGGAGTGGCTATAACTCTGGAAGAAGCTGGGGGGCTACAATGAATCTAATGTCAATTTGAAAAATACATTGTGGTGTCAGTAAGCAAATTCACAGGTGTACACTGTACTCTGTAAGGTTGTTTGTCTCTCTCCGGATATTTATTCCCAGTGCGGCATAACAGATAGGATTCTAGACTTGGAATCAGGATGACCTGTATTCAAATCCTACCTGAGATATTTACTAGCTATGTAACCTCAGGCAACTCACTTTACTACTCTGTGCCTTAGTTTCCTCATCTGTAAAATGAAGAGGTTGGACTAGATAGCCTAAGGTGCTATAAAGCTCTAACTCTAGAGGAGAAGGGGAAGGGAATACTCATTTATATGGTCTCCATTCTGTGCCAGGAACTGTGCTCAGCACTTTATAAATATGATCTCATTTGATTCTTACAACAACCTCTTAGAATAGGTGTTGTTATTATCCCTACGTTATAGTTAAGGGATCTGAGGCAAACAGAGGCTAAGGGATTTGCCTACGATCACACAGCTAGTAAGTGTCTGAGGCCACAGTGAACTCAGGTCTTCTTGACTCTAGACCCAGTGATCTATCCACTGGGCAATGTAGTTGCCTAAGTCCATGCTTATTTTATTGTGGAAATCTATATAAATATGGTTTGTTCTTCCTCATAGATAGGTAGATAGATATACAGACAGAGATATACAGATAGAACATTTATTAAGCCATTATTATGTGCCAGGAACTGTGTTAACCACTGTGGATACATACAAAGGCAAGCAAGAAAAACTCTGCCTTAGGGAAGATTACATTCTAAAGGAGAAAGACAAACATCTAAAGGGAAACTGGACAGCAGTGGTATAGGAATGGCTGGAGATATCCTGGAAGTGCCAGAAAAGCCTTGAACAAAGCAAGATAAGGCCAGAGCTGGATCCAACAAAGCCCAGGGTGGCTCCAGGGCTTCTCCAAAGGAGAGGGACCTAAGGTGATGGCTGGAGCAGAGTCAGCATTCCTGTAGATATCCAGGAAGTATTTAGGATTGAGTTCCTTGATCAAAGCTGTCAATGAAATTTATTGTCATCACGTTTACAGCTTTGGTTCTTTGATAGAACTGTGGTCTCTTTGGTGTGGATAATCCCTCCATGGGGAACTATCACCACCCTGCTATGACATTTCAGCCTGTGTGAGTCTCATCCATGTCTTTTCATAAATCTTTCACAGAAAATCCATCTAGTGCATTAGAGACCTTCTGGTCCCCTGGACCTTTTCATATCTTGAGAATTCCATTGTTAATTCATGTTCTTTTACTATCTCAGGGTTTCTGTCCATCGTATAACATGATTGCCTTATGACTGGCCCACTCTTCACTCAGGGAAACGTTCTCAGTTGTTGATACCCAGAGGAGGGCAGTCAGGATAGTCAGTGGATCACAAAATCAGAGATTTGGAATTGGAAAAGATCTCAGAGGCCACCCCTCTCATTTTATTGTTGAGGAAACTGAGATACAAAAAGGTTTAGGTGATTTGCCAAAAAAAATTAGTTGAGGTCAGAAAAAGAATTTGGACCCAAGCTCTTGACTCTTATACCAGCATCCTCACCACCACACCAAGCTGCCTCCTACAAGATAGTTTCAAGACAAACACATGTTGAAGGGTATAGAAGGAACATGCTCACCTAGCAATTCAAATAAGATAAACCAACCCTGATAATGGAATGACCTAAACATCCTATGTCTTTACTAGACCCAATCCCTCCTCTTGGTAGAGAAGTGGGAGACCACTGGTGCTGAATGCTGCATAAACAAGTCAAATCAAGAATCAAGTCAACAAGTATTCCTAATGCCTTCTTTGCTCTGGGCATTGTGATAAGCACTGGGGATACAACAAAAGGCAAAAGATACTCCCTGATTTCCAGGAGTTCACAGTCTAAGGAGGGAGACCACATACAAACAGCAACAAAAACAGGGTCACCTCAGTGCAATACACAGCACCAAAGGAAGAATTTTACCAGGGAAGTGTAAGTCTGATCCACATTTTACAGATGAGGAAATTAAGGCTCCTTAATAGAGGCTTGTCCAAGATCATTCAGTTATTGTGTGGAGCTGTGCTTGAACCCAGGACTTTTGTTTCCAAATCTAGTGGGATCAAGTAGTAATTTCCTTAATAAAGAGAAGAATGTTTATGTTTTGTTGCCTAGAGAGGTAGCACACAGGTAGTCAGGGATAGAGCAGGCTTCTGAGAAGGGAGCTAAGAGACAACTAGAAATACAATCACTCATCAAGGGCCTCAGGAGCAGGTTTTTGAAGAGCTCTTCTAGCCATGCTCCAGCTGTACTACAAAGCACCATTTTCTTAATAAAAAGCATCAAGTGGCATGTGGTTCTATAGGGCATTAGCTCCTCATGATTAATTCTGGGGGAGGTAGAAAAGTGGCATTCTTTGCTTTTCAGGTGGAATAAGAAGTAGGTCTAGGCCCAATACTCAAAACCCTGAGGTATTGTATATAGAAACCATTATCCATAAATGCTATAAAATTCAAATTTCTATGAAGTTTCAATTTTTAAAAATCCAGTGTTTATCCTTGTGCCTAGCATACAGTAAGTACTTAACAAATACTAGTTGAGTGGCACACTGAATAAATAATAAAGACAATGTGATTGTATAGTCTCTGCTTTCTTAATCAGACAGTTAAAATATGGTCTACTGTACCAAAAGACTTGTAAAAGCTTGTGTTATTAGGAGAGAGCCAGAAAATTTTTATCCCTAATCTGCTAGACTGGTTCACCTCCTAAAAAGCTGAGCTTGGAACTTTTGCTCCACGGGAAGGGACATTTGCTTTGATCCCCTGAGAAAAGGGTTGGGACAAAGGCAACACCAGTTCCTGCATGGACTTACAGTAAGAGGAGAAAGAGGATTTTTCCACCGTCTTTTCTCCCAAGAGGGATGGTAACTGCATGTACAAAACCACAAGACTCTATGTTTACCTTGGAGAGCTAGGCTGCCTCTTCTTTCCCTGAGCCTGGCTGCCTCCTATTTCATGAACTAAAGAGTGATCCTGAGAAGCAGCTAGCTAGTATAGTGGAGTGCTGAGCCTCAGTTCAAATGTGGCCTCAGATACTCAACAAATTATTTAACTTCTGTTTGCCTCAGTTTCCCTCAACTGTAAAATGGGGATAATAACAGTACCTACTTCTCAGAATTGTTGTGAGGATCAAATGAGATAATGTTTGTAAAGCACTTAACATAATGCCTGGAACACAGTAGGTGCTATGTAAATGCTTATTCCTTTCTCTGAGATATAGAGGTTTCCAGCTCTATCAGTAACCTTGGGAGTTCAGCATGTCAGAAGTTTCTTGAACTGAGTGGTGGTGGCCAAGCAAGATACAATCTGCTTGGAGGAGAAAAATGCTTCTAGGAGAATTCATCAGAATAAAGGTTAAAGCCAAAGCCATGTCCAGTTGGCCAGAAGATCTGTGAAATTGTGAGATGCTCAAACGATGCAGTTCTAAAGTAAAATTATCTCTTCAGCATCCCCACAAAGTATTTTATATTTTAAGTATGCCAATATACAACCATGAATCTTTTGTGTTGTAAGCATTTCTTTTGCTATCCTATACCTAATAGCTATTGCTAGGACATATGTACTTAGAATATACTCTGTTCATTCCTTTTGGAGCGATTCCATGAAATTAGAAATTTTCCTCAGAACTACCAGGTAGAGGGAAAAAAATACTGAAGCTCTATTTTAGGTCCTAGATTCCCTCAAGATTGAATCTAGGCTCTGCATGAGTCCGGAGGCAGGGTCCCTTGTGGGACAGAATGTCCCTCCCTGGTAAGTAATAATTGCCTGTTTCTTTCTCATGTTTTCATCAAGAATATACTTAATGTAATACATGTATACATGTACTAATTTTGGCAGGATTGACATAACCCCAGTATTAGGCAAACAATACAGATAAATTTGGGATAAAAGAGATTCAGTGTCTAGATTGGAAGGAGAGCAAACATAAAACAAAAATCTAGGTAAGACTGATAACAGGTTGTCTATAGAGTACTAAGATCTGAGGAGCTGAGAAAAGTAGGAATACTAATTGCCAGAGTAGAGATTCAGGGGGCAGGGAAGATGCAGGAGAGCCAGCTAATTGATCCTTTATTGATTTAAGTTTATGATGTACCTAGGCAGGTATTATCCCAGGTCCTTGTTGTCCACCAATGAGACCTTTGTTCTGTCTTGTTATCTCCCTCTATGAGGTGTAGAAGTCCTCATCGCCCCTACCAATGAGGATGTGATTTTGGAACTGATGATGACTGATGGCTCATAGCTAAGTCACATACCTAAGCTACGGACAGGCTGGGGTTTGGTCTTTAATAATAGATTAAGAAATTTTAGAGAGATAGTCCTAAGGTCGAACCTGGTCTATGTAAACCCAGAGCTTTGGTTATGGGCTACAGGCTACATTTTGGGAAATTGCTGGAATGTTTTCATTACCTGAGACCCACAACCAAAAGTCCTCCATTTATGAGAACTGGATACAGTTTTAGAAGTTTCAGATCTATCTTTGGCTGCTGCACTAGCCCGGGGATTGGGATTGGAAATTGGGAGGTCTATTTAGGCCCCTAGGAAGTGGGGCTCACCAGATGGATTGCTGGACACTCCAGTAACCTATAGTGACTTTCCTTTGTTGGGAAGGCCATAAAAGGTAATACTGTAAATCTGAAACCAGCATAGGTCTCTTGGGATGTGAGCATCACCAGAGAGCAAAGGAGGGTCATCTTTCAATTTATGGGCTCAGGTGCAAGACCTTTCAGGATTTGTTTTTTTTTTCAGGTTAAATAAAGCTCATTCCATATTTGATGTGCTTGCAAGGGAACTGAGGATTTTTTTTTCCTTCTGCTAACCCAAAACCCTATCTTTGTGAAAGCCCTTTCTCCCTGCTGATATTCTGGCATTGTCATGGGTAGGACCTCCAAGCCTCTTCCTGACTCAGCTTCCCATTTTCCAGACTTGTACCATACTTAGCTAAATAGAGTTATACCTGTTGGTGTCTTCTTGGTCCCTTATTTCTGTAGACACAGCACTAACCATAAACATTAAAAAAAGATAAATAAAAATCATTTTGCATCAATATAAAAATATTGAGTAAAATATAGATCCTTAAACAATGTGATTTGCCCTGGGTCCACACACCTGTAGACATGATTCTGCCTATGGTAATTGCCAGTGGAGAGTGTTGGGCTCTTTGACATACCCAAAAAGATAACAATATACTACTACTACTACTACTACTACTACTTCTACTACTACTACTACTACTACTACTACTACTACTACTACTACCACTACAACACTACGTATATTGAGGAAGTTTTATTTTACTTGAGGATGTTTAACCTCTGTCAACACAGATTATAACCCCTCCCCCATGCTTTCCTATACAAGTCTACATAAATTCCTAAAGTCAAAGAATTTATTATCTGGTAACCAACCTCCTGCTGATGAGTTTCCCTTGCTTTAACCAGATTATCCTTTACATATCAGATAAAAAATATAGATCCATGGTTTAAGACTTTTGAATTTGGTAGGACATGATAGACTTTTATGCTTTACTGACATACTCCTTGAAACCCCAGAGTTGCCTTAAAACCTTAATAAGATATTTAGGTATCTGAGTAGGACTTTAATGGAGGATGAGGATAATTACTACCACAATAATGATGATACCATTTACTACTACTACTAATACTAATACTATCAGCACCACCATCACCACCACCATCACTACCAATAAAAACAACAAATTTCTTCACGGTGCTTTAAAAACTGTGAAGTACAATAGAAAATACCAGACTTGGAATTGGAAGGCCTGGGTTCTAGTCTTGGCTGCACTATATATTACAATCTGGGTGAACTTAAGCAAGTTTTTTAATATCTTAGTCTCAGTTTCCTAAACTATAAAATGGAACTAATTAACATTTTCATTCTCCAACTTAAAAATTTACTGTGGGAATTAAATAAGCCAAAGCATTTTATAGTGCGAAAGCATTTCAGAAATATGAGGAATTACTACTATAAAGCATTTTCATATTTATTATCTCATTTTTATTCTCACACTATTAGTAGACAGGGCTTATTTATAAAGTTTTCTAGAAAAGGAAATTGAAGTTCAAAGATTTACCCCCAGTCCTCTGCCTAATAAGGAGCAGATACAATCCTTTGTGACCCTGGGTGAGTCAACCCTATTTGCCTCAATTTCCTAATCTATAA
This sequence comes from Phalanger gymnotis, assembly GCA_028646595.1. Taxonomy (NCBI): domain Eukaryota; kingdom Metazoa; phylum Chordata; class Mammalia; order Diprotodontia; family Phalangeridae; genus Phalanger; species Phalanger gymnotis. The sequence continues at coordinate 112,909,009 of CM053624.1, forward strand.
AATAAGCTGGGGAAGGAAGTGGCAAATCACTCCAATATCTTTGCCAAGGAAACCCTAAAAGGGTTCACATCTGACACAACTGAAAGGGCTGAACAACAACAACCAGAATAGTCCTTAGACCCAGGTCTTCTGATGCCAGAACTAGCATTATTTCTACTATACCAACATCATCTTAGGATTCCCTAATATAATTATTACATTAGGGTCATAAAACAATTATCAAAACAAAGTTAATTTAAAAATCAATTAATTAACATTTATTAAGCACCTACTAAGTGCAACATACCATGCTGTGTGCTGATTATACAAAGGCAAAAGCTAAACAGTCCTTTGCCTAAAGAAATTTTCATTCTAACTGGAGAGACAATATGCACATATATACACATACACAAAATATATAGAAAAGAGATACAAGGCAACCTTGGGGTGGGGGGAGGAGGGAGGAAGCAACTATAAGCTGAGAGAAACAGGAAAGTCCTCATGCAAACTATGGAGCCTTAGCTGAACCTGAAAAGGAAATAAGGATTCTAAGGGACAGAGAAGTGAAGGAGGGCAGTCTAGTCATAGTAGGAGAACCACTGCAAAGGCATAGAAATGGGAAATATGGGCAGTGTGATATAGCGGAAATATCAATAGGTTTGGAATCAGAGAGCCTGGGTTCAAATCCTTATAAGTTTGCTTCTTACTGTTTCCTCATCAGTTAAATGGTCCCAGATCTAGAGATAGAAGGACCCCAAGGCCATCTAGTTCAATGCCTTCATTTGACAGATGAGAAAATAAGAATATAATGATGATGATAATAACTATAGTAAGCTAGCATTTACATCACACTTTAAGGTTTGCAAAGTGCTTTGCATATGTTGTCTCATCAGATCCTTACGACAACTCTGGGAAATAGGTGCTATTCTTATCCCCATCTTACAGATGAGGGCACTCAGACTGACAGAGGTTAAGTGACTTGCCAAAGTTCACACAGGTAGGGAGGGATTACATGATCCCTACACAATAACTAAGCTCTTCCTTATGTGATTGATTAGACCAAATATTTGTTCATTCTAATTCACAAATTTTCCATAATCCTGAGCAGAAAGATAAAGAACTGGCAATCAGCCTACCATACTCAGATGGTACCCAGTAAGCAAAGCCAATCTTATTTAAGAGTAATAATATATACTTCATTACTTCAATGACCTGGAATTTTATCAGTGTAGAGTATTTAATTCACTCATACAGATTTCAGTTCCTCTATGACTTGGTAGAAGAATTTTGAGAATTAATAGAGCTGAAAAATTCATACCCTACAGCCAATCTGCCAAAAGGCCTCTTGAGACTGAGCCTGGTGGTTCCCTAGATTCCAGTCCATCCCCACACTATCCTTAAAACCTTCCTAGTATGATAAACTCTGTCAGAGCTTACACTCTGTGACATAGCGTTCGAGAACCCAGGATCACCTCTATACTGTGATCAAGTAAAACTTTAATGGAGTATACTAGTAACTTGGATGTCAGTGTGGCACAGTGGATAGAGTGTCAGTCTTGGTGTCAGGAAGGCTTTGATACATATAATCAGATATGGCAAGTAGCTTAACTTCTCTGTACCCTTGACAACTCTTTAAGACTATAAGTTACAGCTGAAATGCCCATCTGAATCAATGGATAGAGTTTCTTTACCAGGAGTGGTTACTTACGTTGATAAAATAAGAAGTACAGGACTTTTTAAAAGTTGTAATTCATGATAATTTATATGTAATTTCATTTCATTTAATCCCTAGAACAAGACTTAGAGGTTAGTAATGGAGGTGTTATTGTCCCCATTTTACAGATAAGGAAACCAAAGTCCTAGACAGGTTAAGTGACTTGGGCTGCAGTATTGAAGGAACACTGAGTTGGGAGTCACAAAACATAGGTGCTAGTCTTGCTTCTGACACCGACAAGCTATGTGATCTAAGCTATGTCACCAACTAGGTTCCTGAGGCTTTTTCAGGGGCTCTGTCAAAACTATTTTCATAATAATACTAAAGGCATTATTCATTTGTTAAAATACTCTTCCCTTGAGGGGGCGGAGCCAAGATGGCAGCTGGAAAGCAGGGACCAGCGTGAGCTCCCCACCAAGTCCCTCCAAAAACCTATAAAAAATGGCTCTGAACCAATTCTAGAACTGCAGAACCCACAAAACAGCTGAGGGAAGCAGGGCTCCAGCCTAGGATAGCCTGGATGGTCCCTGGGTAAGGTCCAACCCGCATGGAGCTGGGAGTGGAGCGGAGCAGAGCAGAACCCAGCATGGGCGGCATGGACCAACCAGACCAGGAGCTGGGCGAAGCGTGCCCTAGTGCCCTGAATCAGTGAGCTGTGGCTGTTGCCAGACTTCTCAACTCACAAACACCAAAGACAACAGAGAAGGTTAGTGGGAAAAGCTGCTGGGGACAAGGAGTTTGTGGTTCAGCCACCGCCCCAGGTGCAGCAGAGGTGGGGCAGCTACAGAACTACAGCTGCAGTTGCTTCTGGCCCCAGGCCCACCTGGTAAGAGGAATTAAGTGGTGGATCAGAGCAGGAGTGCAGAGCCTGCTGAACATCTAAGTCCAGTCTAGGTTGGCGGTTCTTGGGGAAGGAGGAGTGCTGGTGTGGCAAAACTGGAGCATCCCCCCAAGCTTGGAACATAGAACTCTGTACTCTACAAGCAGTCATACCCTGCTGAAAAACTCAAGGGTCGAGTAAGTTGGCTGGGAACATGGCCAGGCAGCGAAAACACACCCAGATTCAGTCTCAGATTCTGGAATCTTTCTTTGGTGACAAAGAAGACCAAAACCTACAGCCAGAAAAAATCAACAAAGTCAAAGAGCCTACAACAAAAGCCTCCAAGAAAAACATGAACTGGTCTCAGGCCATGGAAGAGCTCAAAAAGGATTTGGAAAAGCAAGGTAGAGAAGTAGAGGAAAAATTGGGAAGAGAAATGAGAAGGATGAGAGAAAATGATGAAAAATAAGTCAATGACTTGCTAAAGGAAACCCAAAAATATACTGAAA
>CM053624.1:112912530-112981326 GCA_028646595.1 Phalanger gymnotis
GGGAGGGCAGACTGGGGAACAGGGCAATCAGAATATATGCCATCTTGGAGTGGGGGGGAAGGTAGATATGGGGAGAAAATTTGTAATTCAAACTCTTGTGAAAATCAATGCTGAAAACTAAATATATTAAATAATAATAAAAAATACTCTTCCCTTTTCTGACTACATATCTGTGTGAGGCTGGATTTTCTTCATATATTTCAATCAAAGCAATATATTGCAACAGACAATGCAGAAGCAGATACAAGAATCTAGCCATCTTCTGTTAATGTAGACATTAGAGCTGCAAAAATTTGTAAAACAATACCACTCTTTTATTAAATTGTCTTGTTCATTTTGGAAAACACATTGCAGGCAGGCATGTCTAGTTCTAAACATGGAGATGGCCTTGAGTGTTCCCATTCTGCCTAGGATACATACAGGCTCCATGCTACGCATCCTCCTGGAGTAAATTCTTTCTTAGTTTGTTTTTAATAAATGGTAAGATATTTAATACAATCTTCAGAACCTAATAAGATGAAAATCAATATGAAATATTTGCTAATAAATACAAAAGACACATTATGAATATGTATCTTTAACTATATTCCAGAAGGAACTTAGTTGTTTAGAGAGACTGTGATAGAGACTGTGGATTAGAAACTTGACCTTTGAATCAGAAAAATATAAATTCAAGTCTCTCCTCTGGTAAACAGTAGTGGTGTGATTCTGAGCAACTAACTTAACCTCTCACCGTACCACACAATTCCCTAAGATTTGGAGACAAATTTGTCTTTGGACAAATAAAGACAGATCCAAATAACTGGGGAAATAATAGTTGCTCATGGGTAGGCCAGGTCAGTATAATTAAAATGACAATAATACTTAAATTAACTCACTTAATCAGTGCTTTACCTATTAAGCTACCAAAGAATTATTTTATAGAGCTAGAAAAAATAATAATAAAATTCATGTGGAAGAACAAAAGGTCAAGAATTTGAAGAGAATTAATTTTTAAAAATGTGAAAGAAGGCAGCCTACCAGTATCAGATCTCAAACTATTCTTCAAAGCAGTAATCATCAAAACAGCCTGGCACTAGCTAAGAAATAGAGTGATAGATCAGTGAAATAGATTAGGTATACAATACACTGTAGTAAATGACCATAGTAATCTAATGTTTGATAAACCCAACGATCCAAGCTTTGGTGTCAAGAACTCATTATTCAACAAAAACTGCAGAGAAAACTGGAAAGCAATTTGGCAGAAACTAGACATAGACCAATATCTCACACTGTATACCAAGATAAGGTTAAAATGGGTACATGATTCAGACATAAAAGATGATATCGTAAGCAAGTTAGGGGAGCATGAAAAATTTACCTGTCAGAGCTATGGATTAGGGAATCATTTATGACCAAACAAGAGATAGAGAGGATAATTTTGATTATTGTACATGAAATTAAAAAAGTTTTGCACAAACAGAACCAATGCAACAAAAATTAGAAGGAAAGCAGGAAACAGGAATGGGGAGGGGAATTATGGCAAATTTCTCCGATAAAGGTCTCATTTCTTAAATATATAGGAAACTGAGCCAAATTTATAAATTCCCCAATTAATAAGTAGTCAAAGGATATGAACAGGCAGTTTTCAGAAGAAGAAATCAAAGTTATCAATAATCATATGAAAATATGCTCTAAATTACTAATAATTATAGAAATGAAAATTAAAATGATTCTGAGGTACCTCCTCACACCTATTTGATTGGATAACATGGCAGAAAAGGAAAATAAATGCTACAGAGATTGTGGGAAAATAGGTACACAAATGCACTGTTAATAGAATTGGAAACGCGTCCAACCATTCTGGAGAGCAATTTGGAACTATTTCCAAGTTGTGAACTTGCTTCCATGGAAAAAGTTACCATACTAGCAGTTCCCCAAAACCAATAAAATCACAAGACCAGATTGATTACCTAGAAGGGAAATAATTTAAGTCTATGCTTTAGGAGATATGTTTTTTTTTCATGTTATATGTAGTGATGTAGACTCTACTTACTTTCTGAACCTACAAGCATACTGGCAAGGTGGGTCTCCAGAGCACACAGAGTACATTTTTCCCTCAGTGTTCTAGGAGTACCACTGAGTGGTTATGGGATACTTTGAATGCTATCAGCTTAAGACCTCATTCCAGTGTGTTCTCTCCAATAAAATCACCAGTTATTATCTCCTCAATACTATTGATATTACTGATTAGCATTCCACTATCAATTTAACCAGTTAATATCAATTAGCTTTTATAAGAGAATATTTACTGAGAGGATATAGCAGGAATAAAAGTACAAAAACATTCTGTTGCCAAAAAACCAAAACAAAACAAAAACAAAGAAACAGAGAAACACTCTTCCTTCAACCATTTCAGTCCTTGGATGAAATGGTTCAAACATAATGTGGTTGCTACAAAGCATTCACCCCACTAAATTCACTTTTGAATGTAGCATACCCCATGGATGAGTTGCTCTCTTGCCTACAGGGTATAGATGGTGTCCTGGCTGCCAGATCAATTCTCTGTTATAGTGATCCCCTAGTCATTCTCCTATTCTTTGAAAGTTCACATAGTGATAGCCTCATCTGGTTTATCTCCAATACTCCATGGGAAAGAATAAACACAATCCAGGACAGAAACAATAACAGAGATATGTGCTCCAAGATATATGCAGTAATCTTAATGATGACCCAGAGACTTATAGCATTTTTTTCCTAATCACTTTAACACAACCAGTGAATTGTCCTACTCACTGAAACACAATTGATTTGGCAGGCTGGTGCCTTTTGTAGCCCAGCTCTGGCCCAGCAGCCAACCAGACTTTTCTTCCCCTCAAAGTAACTGGACCAGAAACAGTCAGGAACATTGGAGTGCTCTGTAGTGGGGAGCCAAGTTCCTCCAATCCATATTATCACAAACTTCTAGAAGCAACCTAGCCTCCCCTGGGTATGCTCCATGGGCTGCACACTCAATAGCCAGTCTCTTGTTTCATTTAAACGCGGAGCTTAATTATTTGTATTATTTGTATTAGTTGTTCCACCTAACCCCCACCCCCACCCCTGATCTCACACCCTTTATATCCAGTAGGGAGAAGATCAGCTGGATTGATGGATTGATTCATTCATCATTCATTCATTAATTCATTCATTTTTATTTCAAAATAAGGAAACACGCCAACATGCCATGATGGTAAAATGTCCTTATGAGTCAAATCAAGAAGCATTTATTAAGCACCTAATATAAGCCATGCACTGTACTAAGGGCTGGCTTCATTCAAGAGATGGCATCTGGAGGGGAGCCTCAGCCATAGGCAAATGATTTTTAAAAGGGAGTGGTAGCTCCTGGTGATTGTCCATCACTATGAGTAGGTGGGAGGTAATGACCTAAATTAGGTTAGTTCAACTCACAGTAAACCTGTCTGGCAGTAGGAAAGGCACAGGCAGGTGAAATGAGCTCCTAAGAGAGGAGCTAGGGATGAAGGTCTGCCATGTCTGATGCCCTGGGCTCTAAGTAGACATCTATCTGTCAAGGATGGTTGCAGAAATCATGAGGTCAGCTTTGTCACCAGGCACTGAGACTCTAATAGGGATGACCCAGGAAAAGGCAGGCATAACCCAAAGATATTATTTTCTCTGCCCTTTCATATTGCCAGAGCATGGTCATGAGGCATCACAAAACATAAATCCACAATACATGAGTACCAGCAGCTAAATTTTGGCTCATGATAAAGCTCTCTGGTAAAGCTCATTATAAAGTTGTGCCTCCTGCCACGTTGCAGTGAGTACTGTCATTCTTGCCCCAAAGTGAGACATGTGGATTTTCACTCACTCCTCAAAAAGGACTTATGAAACAAGTGGGGTGGGGGAGTGGGAGTAGGAAGAAAAGGGAATGCTATAATGAATGAACTGTCTCTAAAAGCACTATGATTATGTGAGGGCTGGGGCAGCAAAACTTGTCCCAAATGACAGAGATGAAAGAGTATACTGAAATGAAGAAAGAGCATGAAAACAAAGAAAATAGAGTGCATGTCCTGCCTAATTTGACAATGAAGCTTTCCTATCCTGGTTAGATAAGCTTTGCAACATGGTAACTGGCATCTTCCACCACCCTACCTTTAGCATGCCTAATGACAGCTTTGGCAGATACCTGTACTGTCACTCCCAGGGATGATGGGAAGCATTGCAATTTCCCTAGCCCAAATAGAGGAGACCACATTTTACCATTCCATTCCAACCCTGTTGATTTCCTCCCACCAGCATTCTGTTAGCTCCCCAAGACTCTAGGGGGTGGGAAGGCAGGCACAGCTCCACTGCCTATTGGAATCTTCCTTCTTACCGAGGATGCTTCTCATAGCCACTGCCACCTGCCCATGGGGGCACTGAAAACTGAAGCCTTGTCGGTTCAGATTCACCCAGCCTTCACCACCAAAGTTATGATAATGATACCAGTAGTCACCATACCGGCGCTTGGCTACCATCACCAGTGGTAGGAGCAGACAGAGAAGCATGAGGTCCATGTTACCTTTGCTCCCTTTATACTGCCCCAGATGTGTGGTTTTCAGATATTGACAAGCTTGATCCAACTGCAGTGTGTCATTGCTTTAACAAAACTTCCCTGTTTCAGAGATGTTGACCACAAATGAAGTGAGCCATTTTTAAGGTGAACTTCTACAAGCAATGGAAGCTAGAGGAGCACATGTGTGAGGTAGATCCTGGAGGAGCAGCCTGACAGAAAGGTCAAAGACACCCACCTCTCCCACTAGCATTTTCATTTGCAGAATCTGTATTTGGTGATTTTCCACCTCCCATATCCTTGAAAGCAGACCCTGGAGCTAGCCTTCTGATCACCAGGTGAGGATGACTCCTGATAGATCTCGTCCAAATACTCCAGATGTTTAGGAAACATCTATTCAATTCAACACACAAAATGTTCTGCTAGGTGCTGTGGATACAGAGACAAAATCAGAGTGGTGTCTGTCCTCAAGAAACCTACATGTTACTGGGGCAACACCAAAAGGAACACATGCTTTGATGCAAATATCCTGTTGCCAGGTATCTACAAGGTCAAAGATAGAAAGGTCCCATCTATACCACAATATTCATAGCAAAGTAAGGTCATGGATTTAGAGTCAGAAGGCATGAACAAATCCAACTCCCTCATTTCATAAATAAGGAAACTGAGGCAGAGGAGGTTAAGTGATTTGCTTGGGAGTATACAGCTAGCAAATGTCTCAAGAAGGATTTGAAGCCAGGCCTTCCAGACTCCTAGCCCAGAATCTGATTCATTATATCCATTATATTGCTACCACCTTAGATGACCATCGATCGGGGAAGACGAATTGTAGCATATGAATGTAATGTGCCATAAGAGGAAAAAATGATGATGAAGACTACAGAGTATCTCAAAATTTTTAGTGCAGTTTCTTTTAAAAGTTGAAAAAGTTTTAAAGCTACTTAAAACTTCGCTAGCACTTTTGGGACACAGTGCAAAACAAAAACAAAATCAGAAGACTTATATGAACTGCAAAATAAAGTAGGCAGAGCCAAGAAACAATATACACAATGACTAAAACAATAGAAATGGAAAGAAAACAGCATCAAGAAAATACAACAAAACTGGAGGGTATTATTATCATCACCACATTTGGTCCTGAAGAAGAGATGTGAGTGAATTTAACTGTATAAAGATTCTTAGTAAACTCAGTGAGCAGTTAGAGTTAAGTGCTGGGAATAGAATCCAGATTGCCAAGGTAGTAAAAGCAGATGAGAGGCAAGAAAATGGAGAAAATGAGTATTCGATTTGTAGTATTGTAGGGGGTGGTAAAGGAAAGGGCAATAGCTTTTTTTTGGCTTTGTTTTGTTTTCAAGGATAGGAAAAATGTGGACGTGTTTGTAAGTAGCACAGAAGGACTTCAGAAGAGATTGAAGATGAGAAGGAGAAGGGCATTATGGAGGCAGCAATCTCCTTTACCAAAGGAAAGGAGAGCAAAACTAAACTGAATATCTTCTAAGACCATTGTCTTCCTTGAATTCCTAGATTATAGAATCTCAGGAACTGGATGAAATCTTAGAGATCATCTAATCAACGAGTTTTTAACTTGATGGTCTATCTACCCCAAAGTTTCCATGGATTCATTTTAGGGGGGAGGGAATTCGAGAAATTTCTGTAAACTTGTATGGGAAAAATTACATCTTTACTTTCACGAACCTTTGGTTTCCATTGTAATCCTGTGTGTTTTATTTTCGGCATTTAAAAACATTATTCTGAGAAAGGGTCCATGAGCTTTATCAGATTGCCAAAGGGGGTCCACAACAATCAAAGGTCATGAATCCCTGAATCTAATCCAACCCTTTTTATAAATGAGGAGACTAAAGGACAGAGAGAGGGAAGTTGTTTGCTCTAGCTCACATACGAAGTTGGTGGGACAGTGAAAATTGAAACCTGGGTTTCTAGTCTCTAGTTTAGTCCTTTTTCTATCATATCCTGAGGCTTCCTGTTCCCAAATTTCTTACAGTCTTTAGTATTAAAGTGTCTGTGTTACTTTGAATGATTAGATGTTGGCTTTGATGAGCTTCACTGGTGAATCCCTTGAAGGTAGCTATGTCATGAATTATTTATTTAATACCTAAACACACCAATAATATCCCTCCATTCTTCTGTGAACATATATGTAATAATACCTTCTATCTATCTATCATCTATTTACAGTTACTTTATATCATTGTACCTCATGGCCTTTGTACATAGGTGGATCTCAGGGGCAGGCCTTGCTCAAGTTCAACATTGGGATGAAATAAGGCACTCATAGAACCTTGAAGCATTTACTTAGCCCTAATATAGCAAAGGATATTCAAGAAGGATAAACTAGCATTTAGCTTCAGTAGATACAACCCTTTTCATCTACATATGGAAAATATAGTGTTCAAGAGGGCAAGGTGTGGTGATTCATGAGGTATCAAGACATCCACCAAGTCTGAAGGGCACAGACCCTATGTGGTTAGGCCTTTTTATGCTTTTATGTAACAGGAAGCCATGTCAATGTAGCTAGAGGCCATTAGGAAGCTTCACCATCAAAGGAGGTGCAATTTGAGCCTTGCCCTGTCCTTTCTATTAAGCAAGTCTAGCTTGTCTTCTTTCAGGGAATATCTATCTTAACCTATGTGGGGATACCCTGGTCAATGTTAGTCCTATAACAGCAGGGCAGGGTTATAATCTCTATATCATAGTTCAAGAAACTAATACTAGGAGATGTCAAATGATAGTAATTAAGTGGTAAAACTCAAATCTAGACCTTCCAACTGGAAGTAGCTTATTCTTTACATTGCTCCCAGCTATTTCTAGGTGTCTACACCTAACCAAGTGTTTACATCACTCTATGATGTTAATAATGATTCATATTTACATAACACTTTCAACTCTACAAAATACATTAGAAAACAGTGAAGGCTCAGCCCTCTGTGGCCACGTAACATTTACATCTTTCACTTCCAGGACTCCATCTAAGTCCAGGCCCTAAAACTCCCTGTCTTGACTGAGTACCCATTCTACATATGGGTATCTCTTGGATACATAACATCCTCCACCATCTTGGCACATAGCAAAGAAACTAGAGCCAAGTGTGAGTTCTGTCAGAGGCCCAGGAAACATGATTACCAAGAATTCACTAAACTGGATGCTAGAGCCCATCTCTTGGCTTCCTCCACCCCATCCCTGCTCTCTGGGGTTTGGAGAGAACAGGCTGACAGCAATGTCTGCTAACTCAAGAGATTATGGAGCAGGGGAGGGGGAAAGGACTGTACCCCCATCCCCATCCTATGGCTAGCAAAACCCCACCTTCTCCTCTATGAATCAGAGTTAACATTTGCTGAGTTGAAAAGTCCCTTCCCCTGTTAAAACTCCCACAGATCTTTTTAATTCACTTCCTTCTTCACTTCACTAAAATGGTTTAGAGGAAATAACATTGGATCTAGAATCTGGAAATCTGGATTCTAGGACCATCTTCAGTGACCTTTGGAAAATTTATCTCACATCTCCAGGTCTGTTTCTTTATCCATAATATGAAGGGAATGGACTTGATAATCTCAAGGATCACTTTCAGATTTGTTATTCAAGGCCTCTATGAGCCTATTAGTATCTGGCTATAGCTCCATGTGACCAAAAATAGGATCTAAATGAGCTTCACTCCTTACCAAGCCCATCCCAGTTTTACTTATAGTACCACACTGTGTCAGGATAAGCACACACTATTCAACATACATTGTTCCACCAGTAAATCTGGGCATTGTAAAGTTGGCAGCCTACCGAGACGGCTAAGTCATATAGAAGATGGAGCGTTGGGCCTAAAGTCAAGAGGGCCTGACTAGCTGTGTGACCTTGGACACTTAACTTCTGCATGCCTCAGTTCCCTAAATTGTAAAATGGGGGATAATAATAGCACCTACCTCCCAAGGTTGTGGTAAAGCACTTAGTGCAGTGCCTGACACATAGTAGGTGCTATGTAAATGCTAGTTATCATCATCATTATTATTATTATCATTCATCCATGCTACTCTTGCTGTAAAGTCGTCCTTTTCTGGGATGTCTTAGGGAGTATATACACTACATTTCTGGGTTTTCAATGCAGGCTGGTGTAAGGGTAGGTCTTTCTAGCTCAGAGACCTCTCTGCCACTAAGCAATGTTCGTTTGGGTGATATTGGTTTAGGAAGAGAGGAAGGAAGGAGGAAAAAATGTGGAGGAGAAAGAACAGCTGAAAAGAGAAGAACTGTAGCAGAGAAAGGGGAAATAAGAAAGCGCTGTATGTGATGGGGAAGGGGCAGTATGAATAAACATGTGTGGATGTAGAGAATCTGGAGAATGTTCCCGAGTAACTAAGTAGCCCAGTTTAGCATATATACTACAACCGCTGCTGCTGCTGCTGCTGCTGCTGCTGCTGCTGCTGCTGCTCCTGAGGCAGCTACTGCTGTTACTGTTGCTACTGCTACTGCTACTGCTGCTGCTTCTGCTGCTCCTGCTGTTACTATTGCTACTGCTACTGCTGTGTTTGTTCTCCCAGGTGCCCCTCAAATCACACTGGGCACTCTACCTGCTTTAATAAGTCAATTGAAGCATCAACTAAACACTTTGTGCCAAGCACTGTGCTGGAGTCTTGGGATAGAAACATCAAAACAAAAATATCTTCCTTCAAGGAATTGTAATAGATATCATATGGCTAGGGGAGAGGCAGAAAGGAGGGAGAGAATTTGGGACTCAAAATGTAAAAAAAAAATCAAAATAAATGAATGAATGAATGAATTTTTTTTTAAAAGAATTTATGTTCCGCAGGGTGAATACAGCATGTACACAGAATACTGGATTTTTGATCAAGAAAACTTTGACTTAAATCCCACATCTGTTAGCCACACCATTTTGGCCACATTTCTTAATCCTTCTGGGCCTTAGTCTCTTTTTCTATAAAATATTGTGAAATGACTACATCTTAATCCATTAGAATATACTCTCCTTTGAAGGCAAGAACTGTATTGCTGTGGCACAGTGCATAGAATGTTGGACTTCTATTCATTGCCTCTGATTCATTGCTTTCTCTCCTGTCTGATTTGCCAGTAGATCACTACTAAAGCTGGTTCTATTTTTCAGTGAAGCAAAGGTTTTTCAACTTTTGTTCTAAAATGACCTCTGAGCCTAAAGTATATAGAACTATGTGAGGACACAGGAAATTTTGGACCTGGAGTCAGGAAGATGAGTTCAAATGCTGTCTCAGACACTTACTGTGTGATTTTAGGCAAGTCACATAATTTCCATTTGCCTCAGTTTCCTCAACTGTAAAATGGGGATGATAATAGAAGTTAACTTCCAGAGCTATTGTATCAAATGAAATAATATTTGTAAAGCACTTAGCACATAGCAGGCAATACACTAGCTATTATTGTTGTTAATTATCATTATTTATTATTAAGATGCTGCATTGTTTTAAATATTAAAACAAGAACACCTAAGAAGGAGGGATGAAGACAATGTTCTTACCAGGTAATCTCTTGATTCTATTAATGTGATGTATGATTTTATGATGCTTTCCAGTGACCTTGACAAGGTTGAATATTGATTCTACATAATTCATTATTCACAAACTTTCCAACCTCTGTCATTTTTAATTAATAATCTTTTTCTACCAGATATCCTTTAATATCAGTAGAAAAAGAGTATAGTGATTAATTCTTCATGGAAACCACTAAGTTCCTAACAGGATCAGCTCAAGTGACAACTACATCAGGATGTTTCTTGATTTTCACTAGTTGTCGGTTGCCCTGTCAACACAGACTGAAGGTTTTCAGGTATCAGTATTCAGTATATGGGGTTCAAACATGGGGTTCAAAATAAGAAAATAAAGCAAGCCAGCTTTACTGAGTTGCGCTTTTCACTTTAAAGTGTTAGCATGTTGTTGGCATGTTGGTGGGTTGTGGTTTTGCTTTAAAGTGTTAGCGTGTAATTTCTGTGTTGTGTCATTACTTACCATGCTGTTGGTATGTAATTGGCATGTTGTGGTTTGCCTTTACCATGTTCACTGGTATGTAATTGGCATGTTGAATTTCACCATGTTAAAGTGTTACTATATAAGTGATGTGTGATTGGTATGTTGAGTTTTTGCATTAAAGTGTTAGTGTATAAATTGACAGCAATTTGTGTGGTTTTTGTTAGGGGTTTTGGTATATTGTGTTTTCTGTTGTCATGTAATTGGCATGTAATTGGCATGTTGTATTTTCTGTTAGTGTAATTGACATGTGTCCTTCTGTTGCCATGTAATTTATGTGATTGGTATGCTGTGTTTTCCATTGCCGTGGAATTGGTATGTGTTTTTGTTGGTGTGTAATTGATGTAGTGCATTTTTGTTAGCGTTGTTCGCTTTAACATGTTAGTGTGTAACTGGTGTGAAATTGATTGTTGCTGTTTAGCATTTTGGTGTATAATTAGCACGTAATTGGCTGCTATGTTTTCATCCACATGTAATTGCATGTTGTGTTTTCTCTTAGCCTGTGATTTACCTGTAATTGGCATGTTGCTATTTCTAGTGTAATATTGACATGTAATTGTCATGTTATATTTTTGTTAGCATGTTATTGACATGTTGTGTTTTCCTGCTTTACCATGTTGGTATGTTGCATTTATGTTTATGTGTGATTTGTGTGTAATTGGCTGGTGTGTTTTTCACTTTAAAGTGTTAGCATGTTGTTGGCATGTAATTGACAAACTATGGTTTTGTTGGTGTGTTACATTTTCCTAGCATGTTGTTGGTGTGTAATTGGTTGTGGTTTTGCTAGTGTGCTGTTGGCATGTAATTGGTTAGTTGTGTTTGATGTGTTGTGTTTTTTGCTTTAAAGTGTTGGCATGATGGAGTTGCATCTTTCATTAGTATGTAGTTGGTATGTAATTAGTGTGTTGCATTTTTGTATTAAAGTGTTAGCATATTGTTGACATGTGTTTTTGTTTTAAATTGTTAGCATGCTGTTGGCATGTTGTTAGTATGTTGGCTTTAGCAGTACCACTTTGGAGTGATTGGCATGTGACATGCTGGTGAGTAATTAGTCTGCTAGCATATAACTGGCATGTTGCTAACTTTGATGGTAAAGTATTCCAACATGGTGCGTAATTGGCATTTTGTAGGCTTTGACTTTGTGATGGAGGCACATTATTGGTGTGAATTATGTTATTTGTGTATGGAACTTTACCCTCCTTTCCTTCTTCTTTGCCAGATTGCTCATGGGGTAGGTTTTCTTCTCACATCTCCAAAGCTAAGGATATACTCGAAGCAAAACAATTATTTTCTTGGGTTGCTAAGACAAATTACACACATACATTCTGAGACAGTACTAGAACATATATTTAGCATTTATCTGTATTTTGAGGAAAGCCAATATACTCACAGAATAGTGGGAGGATGGGGATCACAGAAGTACAAAAGTACCAAAAAATCCCTTCCACACAATGTGCTTGTGGATGCTTTTTTTTAAGCTGGAGTTTTCTATATAAGAGGGAAACACCAAAAGGATGTCCAGCAGGATGCTTCTGGCCAGAGGCCCATCAGTGTGATTGGTAGACTTGAGGAATTTAGACATCCAGAAGACTGAGACATTAGTGAGCTAATTACAACATTGATGTGCTGGGTAACTGGGTAGCTGTGACTGATTAATGCAAGCCTTTTTATTCTATATCTTGCCAAAAAGCAGCAGTTATTCTCACTCAACGAACTTGGCTGAAATGACCCTTGAGACATCCAAAGTCACATCCAAGCTAAAATGCAACATCTGCAGAAGACCATCATAGACAATCTCTACTTGACATTTGAGGATAAATCTAGAATAAATATAATAAAATTCAACTGAAACCCAGTTATCATCTAAAATAGATGCAAGGTGTAAATTCTCTTGCCAAGTATTTAGTAGACTACTACTCCCAGGCATTGGGAAGAGCTAAACAACACAAAGGCTTTGTAGAGTGAAGAAAGACTTACAAATAACTTTTTCAATAAAGAGGATCCTGGGCTTTAGGGCCAAAGAAGCAGAATCTCTGTAGATGTTACCAAGACTGAAAGACCTTAAATATGGATCCGGTGATGAGTTGTGCCCCTGTCTCCTAAGGATCTGCATCACCAAGCTTATTACCCATTGGCTACAGGGGAGAGGATTTTTCAGCCAAAAAAAATCTGAAAGATCGTCTCCTGAGTACGTTGTGATCTGTGTCAGTGGAGAGAATACCAGTGAAATTATAGCTCTCTGAAAGAATGAGATAGATAACATAATATATGTTATGTATGATATGATACATATATTTATATAAAATGGTTTTAAAATCTGTGGTGAAAGTAGTATATTCTCCGTACTATGATGGCCATTGCTCAGCTCTCAAACAAACTTGCACAAAACAGAAGCTAGAGGGATAGAGAGGGGGGATAAGTCTGAAAGGTGTGGCAGAGTTGGAAGCAGCAAAGGACTCGAGATGAAAAATGCTCTCTACTTCCAGAGAGAGAACTGATGAACTCTGAGTATAGACGGAAGCAGAAAGTGCCAACTGGCACTTCCTCATCTGGGATTTTCCTTTACCAATGAAACCACAAGTCCATTCTTGATCCCTATAGAAAATGTCTCATAGGTAGATAGATAGATAGATAGATAGATAGATAGATAGATAGATAGATAGATAGACAGATAGACAGACAGATAGATAGACAGACAGACAGGCAGGCAGACAGACAGACAGACAGACAGACAGACAGACAGACAGACAGATAGATAGATAGATAGATAGATAGATAGATAGATAGACAGATAGATAGATAGAGATAGAGATATATATGTCCACTCGCTGAGATAATTTGCTGGGAATAAAAGGTAGTTAGGCTTAGAAAATATTAATATGACAACTGACAAATATAGTCAAGAACCCAGGCCTCTTTGGCCTTACAATGTCAAATATCTAGGATATTGACTATATCTTTAGACTCTCATCTAAGTCAACTTCAACAAATCAACTTCACCTAGCACAAGACAGGAGTAATATGGGTTTTCCACGTTAAAGTGTTGGTGTGTTGTTGGCATGTAGTTGGCATGTTGTGTGATTGGCATGGTACAGCTTTCATGTTAAAGTGTTAGCGTGTTATTGATCCTCACAACAATCCTGGGAGGCAGGAGCCATTATTATCCCTTTATAGTTGAGAAAACTGAGGCAAACAAAGATTTAAGTGACTTGCTCAAGGCCATACACATAGTAAGTATCAGGGGCCGGATATGAACCCAGGTTTTCCAGACTCCAGGCACAGGCTCATACCACTTAATTACTTCTCCCCTAAATCCAAACAGCTTCCCATTACTACTGTGTCTCTCCGTGAACCCTCACTAGGAGATGTCATTGCAGTCAGTCCCTTTAAAGAGATATAACTGGTATTAACAGGCCTATATATTCTCCTCAGAACCACCCAACTAAGGCATCTAATTTATGAAAATTCCTCAACCTTGAGCGAATAGTGATAGAACTCAATTGATCTTAAATACAAGTTCTACTTGCTAAGATGAGTGTTATTCTAGGGCAACCTTGGAAATGTTTCCAACCATAAGCTCTTTGGTGTTTTGTCTGTCTCCAGAAAGGAAAGGGGATGTCTGGGTTTCACGTACGAGGAGGAAAAAAAGAAAGAAAGAAAGAAATCCCAGGATCCCTTAATTACCTTCAACTCTGCTTCTCAGAATTGTCACTGGATACATTCAGGAGGGCTCCTTTAAAGCTGAATCTCAGCTTCTAACATTAGAATACTCCTGAGTAAATGTGAACATAGGAAGCTAATTGCTAATGTGCTCAGTGCTTTGGCAGAATGCCACAAAGGCTGATACCCAGAGTCTATCTACATGTTGATGCTTTTGAGCCTCATGACAGATAAATGCAACCCAGTTTACTTCCTTTATGTTGGGATTCTATTCTGACTCAACAAGTGATGGACACAATGATTTAATGGGTCTTTTCCATGTTTAGTTCCTATGATCTATATGACAAAGGGGAAAAAAGCTAGACATGCTGAGAACTAATGAAGCATAAGGGTAAATATGTTTAATGGCAAAGTGTTTTTCATCTCATGTGAAATATAGGTCAATTTGCTGCAAATTTATTCACTGGGGTTATTTGTGCTGGGCTGATTAAATGGCAGATATTGCAAGATTTGAGCTTAGTGTAAAATAGAACCCTATTTTGTCATGGGGTGGCAGGGATCCAGCAACATCCATCAATGCTTGTCTCCATAGAGAAGATTGCATTTCAAACTGTTCAAATAAAATTGATTTGTGGTCCTTTATTACATTTGTGTAGACAGTTGGAAAAAAAATCTGAAGTCTGGACACCTACACAGAAATTCAGATATATTGCTGGGTTAGTGGCTAAAAGAATGATTGTGCTTTTCTGGAAGGGGGAAGAGTATTCTATCACCTAAATCCTGGATGCAGAATCTATCCTGATGTGTGACACCAATGAAATGGATTCATCAGACTCAGCAGCCAGTGGACAAGTTTTATGAGCTTGGGACAGAAGATCTTTCTAAACCATGTAGGGAACGAATAACCCTCGAGTCAGCACTCTTTGAAGGGTCTGAATATATCTTTCTTTTATTTTAGTATAAGGGAGTCTATATTTGCCTCTTTTCCTTTGGAACTAAAAAATTTCAAGGGACAGGAGTAGTGCCTTTGGAAGCAAGATGCTATCAGAAACGTGGGAATGTATTGCAAAGATCTGGATCTCAGTTTCCTCATTTGTAAGACGAGGTGTTAGGACTACTAGATAAACTTTAAGGTCCCTTCCAGTGGTAAAATGCTACAATGATTTCATTGGTATTGAGAAGTCCCCATAAGAAAACTCCCTCTAACAATCCAGATCAATTTCTGATCTGCAATTGATCATTTTTAAGAGTTACCTTGGGCATTGATTGCCCAAGGTCACCAAACCAGCATATATCAGAGATAGGATATGAACCCAGCCAGGTCTTCTTGCTTCCAAGGCTACCTCTCTAACTATTACACTAGACTCCCTCTCCTATGAGGCATTTGCTTATCTGAAATAAATGACCTCCTGGGCTTCCATGTTATGAATTCTACTTGAAGTTTATGGAGAGAATAAGCTAATAGGGGCTTATTTTACATTAACTGAGTGCAACTTAGGTACTGAACTGAGCAAATGAAAGTCCTTTTGTTGCTGAAGTGAAAAAACAGAAGTTCTACTTCTTTCCCATTCATTATTTAAGCCCTTGATTAGTTTCAGAGAAAACAGGCAGAAAAAATACCAAAAGAGATTTATGTGACCTTAAGCATTTAACTAATTGTTTCAACAATTGGGCTAGCAGCTGCTGTGGGGGTGTGAATCCAACAACAACCAGCTCACAGAAAGCTGCAAGTCCAAGTTCTTTTAATCTGCTTTACTAAGGAAAGCAATGTTAAGGGGTTAACAATCTCACTTTAATCCAGCATACAAATACTATTCACTTAGTTCAGGGGGAAAAGCCAGCACCCTGAACTTCAGAGCAAATACAAACAAATCACAAACATACATTTATAAACAGACCAAATACAATTCATAGTTACTAACATCTGAGTTCAGGTGGGAGCTCAACAACGGCTGGCTCAGAGTCACTCATCACTACTGCTGAAGCTCAGAGCTCCAAATAAAGAAAGCCAACTCCTGGTTTTATATGTCTTGTTCAGGGTCAAAGGTGAGTCATACATGTGACTCACCCACATGACCTAAAGTCATCACAAAAATGTGACTTAGGAAGGAAGTGAGCAAGGAAGCCATCAAAGACTCCTAATTTAATCAAGGAAACAAAGGCCAAACTCTCAAGGGCACTTGGTTGAATAAGTGCTAAGAGCCCATCTTGATTCCCAATATACTACTCCAAGCCAGAAAATCCATAGTTACATTTTCCACAGCAATTTTAGCTTTGTTTTCTCCTGAGTGTTACCCTAGAAGCTCCATTTCACTATCAAAACAAAGAGTAGTGAGTACCATATTCAGTGTGATCTAGCAAAGTCCAATGAGTGGTATAAGAACATAACTACGCCTTTAGGATCATCCTCCTCTCAAATAAATGAGCCAAAATATTGATACGGGCTGAAATGCCACCTCCCCTATTCTGTCTCGGTTATACATGTGGAATGGTGTATAGGAACCAGATTAAAGAATGAATCTGGGACATTTTAGAATATGCCAGGATCCCATGACCCTAGAAAATAAACAAGTTCTTTGAGGCAGAGAAACCTAAATAGCCTGTGGGAAGAAGGGTATGATAGTCACATGTATGACTTGCAATTTTGATGTCTAGGGCAAGCAGCCCCCAAATCAGATTTGTAATCCATGATGTACAAACAATTCAAGAAGTAACTAAGACAAATTTGGTTAAGTGGCAGGGAAGACCCTAAGATGCTGCCCCTCGATGAGGAAGACCTTCACTATACAGAGAATTGCACTCTGCAGGAGACAGAGACCCTGAGGCATTAGCTCCTGTGGGGAAGTCCTAGGATCATGAAGCCACTGTTGGGGATGCCACTGGCAAGGCAGGAACATGATTAGAGTGAGCCAAGGAGGAGCTCATCTTTGACTACCACAGGGCAAAAAGCATGGCATCTGGTAGCACCCTAGTTTAACCAATTAAGCAAGCTAGGTACTCAATTTCGTTATTCCTATGCTTCTGAAGGAATGAAAGTGCTGTTACAATGTAAATGTGCCCCCTACATTTTGTTGCCCTAAAACAAAGCCTAGATTGTTCCACCCTAGTTAGATATCTGGTGTTAGAGGAAAAACAGCTTAACTTGGAGTCAGAAGTACCTGAGTTCAAGTACAGCCTCAGGTACTTACTAGCTATGTGACCCTCGCAAATCACTCAAACCGCATTGCCTCCAAAAAAGAAAAAAAAAGAAAAGAGAGAGAGAGATGAAAGAAAATCTGGCTCTACTGCTTTGTTAGAGATGTGACCTTGGGTTAGCTACTTCCACTTCTGCAAGCCTCAGTTTCCTCATCTGTAAAATGAGGAGAGTTGAACTAGATTATTTATCTAGTGTTCCTTTCAGCTAAAAATTCTGGCATGCAGGTAGGGTTTAAGGAGCAGCCAAGCAATCACGGAAACAAGTTCTACAATGAGGTCACAGTATTGCTATTGAATTATAACAAAATGGTGAGAGTGCACCTCTAAAAAGGACAGCAGTAGAGTGGTAGAGTTTGCTGGTGTCCAACTGGTGCCCAGAAACCCTGAAATAAAGACTAAAAAAGATTAACCCAGAGAACTCCATGCAGACACCTGAACTGTGAGAAGTAAAGTTGTTAGAAAAGATATGTGACCAGTAGTAGAAACCCATGAACTTCCAACTTAAAGCAACAAAAGAAGCAGGAGATCCAGAAAGAGATTATGGAACAGTATCCAGAAATGGATTTTTCCAAGGCCAAATTCAACTAACTACTTCTTAAGCCTAGCCTGTTTTCCCCATGCTCCTAGGCCCTTATCTTCTCTGCCCAGCTTTCTTGACCATCTCCCTCTGAGAAATGGTTGCAATTCAGGGATAGAGAGCAGGACTCATGGCCGTTTGCCCCAGGGTGGGCCTTCAACTTCAAAGTCATTCTCTACAAATAATTAATACTCTCATTTATTCTCAATTCTCATTTATTCTCATTTCTCATAATATTCTCATTAATATTCTCAACAAATAATTAGCAGGTACTTTGCCTTTATCTTATAAGCAGATAATAAAACTTAACGGGGAGAGAGGGAGGAGAAAGAGAAGTGGGGCAAAATGATGTAAATATAAAAAGTCATTTTTTAAAGCCTATATATATATATATATACATATAGTTTCAGATACGCACAGAGAGACAGCAAAGGGTCTATAGGAAAGAAGAATTCAGCTCTGTAACTCTCATATTAACCCACAGAGATCACCCAAACCTCCCTTCTACCAGCTAAAGTATAAGTCTACTACTATGTACCTAAACCTAGGGAAAACTTCCCTGACACTTCTGGACTTTTATATTTCTTTGGGCTTGCAGGTTAATCAACAAGCATTTATCAAAAAAACAGTGGGGGGTGGGTGCAGAGGAAAGATGGTGGAGTAAAAGCAGAGACTTGCTTGAGATCTCCCCCAAACCCCTCCGGATACCTGTAAAAATGACTCTAAACAAATTCTAGAGCTACAGAACCTGCAAAATGACGAGTGAAACAAATCTCCAGCCCAAAACAACCTGGAAGGCCAACAGGAAAGGTCCATCACACTGGGCTGGGAGCAAAGTCCAGTGCTGGCCACACTGGGACAGACCAGGCCAGAGAAGGCCTCAGGGCACTGAATCACTGGCAGCTGTTGTGGTTTCCAGACTCCTCGACTCACAAATGCCAAAGACAAAGTAGAAGGTCAGTGGGGAAACTCTGTTGAATTTGGATGGGAGAAGAGCATGGTCCAACCCCAGCCCTGGGGCAGCTGCTGCTTCCAGAGCTCCAGGCCAACAAACAGTGGGGGGATCAAGTGGCTGATGAGAGCGGGAATGCAGGGATCTCTTTGCTGGCACTGAGGCAGGATTTTCTTGCTTTGCCCTGCTTGGATCTGGGTCACAGTCAGTGCTGGGGTAAGGAGGAGCCCTGGCATGGCAGAGCTTGTGGCAGGTCTGGAGGGGGAATCCTCCTCACAGTTCCAAGGAAGAAAACAGGTCTTGTGGTCAAGCACAGGCCAGGTGAAGAGTAAACACCCCTCCTTTAATCATACCACCTTAGAAGAACTGAAAATGTACAGGTGCCTAGAAGTATTTCTGACAACAGCTGCTCAAAACCCCTGAAATTTGGGACAGAGCACTCTCTACTCTGGAAGCAGAGTACTACTTTGACAAAGAGCTCACAAGTCAAGTAATTGGCTGGGAAAATAAGCAAACAGCACAAAAAAATCAAACTATAGAATCTTACCTTGGTGACAAAGAAGATCAAAACATACAACCAGAAGACAAAAAAGTCAAAGCTCCTATGTCCAACACCTCCAAGAAAAACATGAATTGGTCTCAGGCCATGGAAGAGCTCAAAAAGGAGTTTGAAAATCAAGAAAGAGAAGTAGAGGAATAATTGGGAAGAGAAATGAGAATGATACAAGAAAATAATGAAAAACAAATCAAGAGCTTGCTAAAGGAGACCCAAAAAATTACTGAAGAAAATAACACCTTAAAAAATAGACCAACCCAAATGGCAAAAGTGGTCCAAAAGGCCAATGAGGAGAAGAATGCCTTAAAAAGGAGAATTGTCCAAATGGAAAAGCAGCTTAAGCAAAAGCTCACTTAAGGAAATAATTCCTTAAAAATTAAAATGGAGCAAATGGAATCTAATGACTTTATGAGAAATCAAGAAATTATAAAACAGAACCAAAAGAATGAAAAAATAGAAGACAATGTGAAATATCTCATTGGAAAAATCACTGACCTGAAAGATAGATCCAAGAAAGATAATTTAAAAATTGTTGGACTACCTGAAAGCCATGATCAAAAAAGAGCCTAGACATCATCTTTCAAGAAATTATCAAGGAAAACTGTCCTGATATTCTAGAACCAGAGGGTAAAACAGAAATTGAAAGAATCTACCAATTGCCTCTTGAAAAAGATCCCAAAAGGAAAACTCCTAGGAATGCTGTAGCCAAATTCCAGAGTTCCCAGGTCAAGGAAAAATATTGCAAGTAGCCAGAAAGAAACAATTCAAGTATTGTGGAAACACAATCAGGATAACACAAGATCTAGCAGCTTCTATATTGAGGGATCAAAGGGCTTAGAATATGATATTTTGGAGGTCAAAAGAAGTAGGATTAAAACCAAGAATCACCTACCTAGCAAAACTGAATATAGTACTTCAGGGGAGGAAATGGACATTCAATGAAATAGAGGACTTTCAAGCATTCTTGATGAAAAAAACCAGAGCTGAAGAGAAAATTTGGCTTTCAAATACAAGAATCAAGAGAAGCATGAAGAGGTAAACAGGAAAGAGAAATCACAAGGGACTTTTAAAATTTGAATTGTTTACATTCCTACATGGAAAGGTGATATTTGTAACTCATGAGACCTTTCTCAGTATTAGAGTAGCTGAAGCCAATATATATATATATATGTGTATATATATATATATATATATATATATGTATGTATGTGTACATATATATATATATACACACACATATGTAGACGGAGGACACAGGGTGAATTGAATATGAAGGGATGACATCTAAAAAATAAAATTAAGGAGTGAGAGAGGAAGATATTGAGAGAAGGAGAAAGGGAGTGATAGAATAAGGTAAATTATCTCACATAAAAGAGGCAAGAAAAAGCTATTACAATGGAGGGGAAGGAGGGGGTGGAGGGGAGGTGAAAGGGAATGAGTCAACCTTACTCTCATTGGATTTGGTTTAAGGAGGGAATAGCATGCACACTCAATTGGGAATCTTACCCTACAGGAAAGTAGGGTAGAAGGGGATAAGAGGGTGGGGTTGATAGAAGGGAGGGCAGATTGGGGGAGGGGGTAGTCAGAAGCAAACACTTTTGAAAAGGGACTGGGTCAAAGGAGAAAATAGAATAAATGGGGGGTGGGATAAGATGGAGGGAAATATAATTAGTCTTACACAATATGACTATTATGGAAATGTTTTGCATAACTACACATGTATAACTAATATTGAATTGCTTGCCCTTTCAGTGAGGGTGGGAGGGGAAGGAAGAGGAGAGGGAATCTGGAACTCAAAGTTTTAGAAACAAATGTTGAAAATTGTTTTCACATGCAACTGGGAAATAAGATATACAGGCAATGGGGCATATAAATCTATCTTGCCCCACCAGAAAGTAAGGGGGAAGGTGATGAAAGGGGTGGGGTAGGGTAATAGAAGGGAGGGCAGACTGGGGGAAGGGGTAATCAGAATGCATGCCATCTTAGAGTGGGGGAAGGGGAGAGATGGGGAGAAAATTTGGAACTCAAAATCTTTTGGAAATGAATGTTGAAAACAAAAAATTAATTATTTTTTTCAAAACCCAGTATGTGCCAGGCACTGTTCTAGGCCCAAGGAATACAAATATAATAAATATAATAAGCTATAAATCTTCCTTCTTATAGAACTGAAGAGCTATCAGAATTGTGGTAAGAAAATGCTTCTCTATATTAAAGCAGTATGTCTGGGCTCAGCTTCCTAGCTGCTGTGGACTGGAGGACAAGCAGATTTTCTCAAGTGAGTCCTGATTCAGTTATGAGGTGTAACTAGAAAGAAAGGGAGGCAGAGAATAAAACATTTAAGGTGCCACGGTAGGAGCAAAGTCAGGTTTGTTACCAAATTCAAACCCTCACCTTTCCTTCAGATTTAGTCTGTAGAGCTGGGATTTGATTATTTTCATTTATCCATGCATTTTTAAAGATCAGGCATTCAAATTAATCCAGAGACTTTTCTTGATAAAAATTTATTGAACGAGTTGTTCTTTCCCGTTTTTTCAAACTTGATAAGAATAATCATGGAAAGTTCAAATCCTCACCTTTTCCTCAGATTTAGTTTGTAGAGCTGGAAGGAGGGGTATGGATATAGCAGGGGCAGATGACTGCCTCGAGTCAGAAAACCACAGAAGAGACAACTGAGTCAAAGGGAATCTGTGGAATAGCAGCAGCACAGAAGATGCTTGCTCATTAGCTTTTCAAATCTTCCCATGCATAAGGCTTATGGATGGCAGGAAGAAAAGAAGGGAAGAAGATAGGAAGAAAGGAAAGAAACAGATATTTATGAAGCACTTAATATGTACACTGTGCTAAGCATTTTACAAATATTATCTTATTTGATCCTCATAACAACCTTGGCAGGTAGATGCTATTATTATTCCTATTTTAAAGCTTGAGAAACATTTTATGAAAAATATAAGGGAAAATATGATAGGGGAAAGAAATTCCTATTTTCCTGGAGGCTGAAGAAATATAGATAAATGAAAAATTATCGCACTTAAAATCAGCAATCTGGGTCCTGCAGATTTTAATGGTCCTTATTCATAGAGTATCAACAACTTGACACAGTAAATATTCCTCTGAACTTTTCTCCTTTCAGTCAGGACACAATATCCATTTCTAGTATTGGATGATCCAATAGACATGTGCCTACTGGTCCCAATATGCCAGTCACCAAAATCATTGGAAGTAAAGGAGTTAGTTTGGGTTCCTCCCTTTAGCAGGCTGGAGAGTTTTCCCTTTTATAATGCCCAGTCTCCACTCAAAAGTGAGGGCACCAGATTTGTAATTTCCTCCTCCACCCCACTGGAGCTCTCTGAAACCCCAAACCCACACAGATATTGGAAAAGTTATGTGAACCATCTT
Source organism: Phalanger gymnotis (assembly GCA_028646595.1). Classification (NCBI taxonomy): domain Eukaryota; kingdom Metazoa; phylum Chordata; class Mammalia; order Diprotodontia; family Phalangeridae; genus Phalanger; species Phalanger gymnotis. The sequence goes on from CM053624.1 coordinate 112,935,415, forward strand.
GCAACATTCCCAGGGGATCCAGGACTTGGAGAAAAATGACAGAAGTACAGATGAGAATATCTAATTTTCTTATCCCTTAAGTGACATATCCAGAAATTTTAAAATCTTAAAATATATCTCTTTTCCGTTTTTAGAAAGTGTTATTACATTTTTAAAGTTTTCCTGTTTGATACCATAATTTAAAGAATCTGTTTGTAATGGGCAAACTATGAGGAAAGGATCTAACATACTAGTGCCTTAGAAAGTTTTACTCTACCATTGTCTACTTTCCAAATCTAGAAGTAAATAGAGACTGCCTCCCCATCCCCTCCAACCACATTTTCTCTCCAACACTGAGCAGCCTACAGGCAGGTATTGATTTGGCTACCTTTTGCTCAGGGTGGGAAATGAAGATTCCCCTCTCTATGTTACTCATGGATCATCAATAAGGGAAAAGGATCTATATGTAAAAAACTTTATAGCAGCTCTTTTTGTGGTGGCAAAGATATGGAAATTGAGGGTTTGCCCATCAATTGGGGAATGGCTGAACAAGTCGTGGCATGTGAATATAACGGAATACTATTGTGCTATAAGAAATGCTGAGCAGGCAGATTTCAGAAAAATCTGGAAAGACTTACATGTATTGATGCAGAGTGAAGGGGGCAGAACCAGAATAACATTGTACGCAGTAACAGCAACATTGTACAATGATCAACTATGATCGACTTAGCTCTTCTCAGCACTATAATGATCCAAGACAATTCCAAGACTCATGATAGAAAACGATATCCAGATCCAGAGAAAGAACTATGGAGTCTGAATGCAGACCAAAGTATTCTATTTTCACTTTTTTGTTTGCATTTTCTTCATGGTTTTCCCTCTTTTGTTCTGTTTCTTCTTTCACAACATGACTAATGTGGAAATATCTTTAATATGATTGTACATGTATAACTTGTATCAGATTGCTTGCCATCTGGGGGAAAGGGAAGGGGAGAGAGGAAGGGAGAAAAACTGGGAACTCAAAATCTTACAAAAAAATCAATGTTGAAAACTATCTTTACAAGTAATTGGAAAAAAAATTCTATCTTACTCATGGCTAATTCCCAAATCTCGGATCCCACGTGAAGCCATTCCAATCTCACAGACTTCTCAATATTAACTATGTGATCATCTCTACAATTTGTTTTGTCACTACCCAAAAATCTCCCTGGGAATATCAAAATCTAACTTGTCTATCAAGACCCTATCCTCTTGAAAGCAACCAAGGCTACTGAAACATTATTAATAAGAAACATATAAAGAACAGAGAAGATCCTAGAATCCTAGACTGGTTAGCAAGAGGACAAATATGGCCCACTTTCTGATGAATGAAATTCCTTTCTTCTTCTTCCCAGAGAATCATGGTGCTTTAAAACAAGCAAACAAAAAATCCTCACATCACTGATAGAAGCCTCAGGAGCACAAACGGAGTTGAGGACCTTGGTGGTGAGCAATGCTTGCTTCTCTTCATTAGCCTGCTTTCCTCTGGGGCCACAGCTTTCTCTCCTACACTCTGTATGCCATAGCTGTATGACCAGGGAGCATCCCATCACTTAGCCCTTGGTCCTACAGCTCTGAGATACTCTGCATTTCACTGCCTGATTGTCACAGCTCCAATATTGCTTGACCTAGCCAATGTACTCTTCACTATCTGGTTTGCTCAATTGGCCCCACATTCTTTATTGCTGCCATTCAGAGAGCTCTGTCCACTCTCATCAAGGATTTTTCTGTGTCTCTTCAAAGCCCTTTAGGGAGTTTTTTTCTGGGCATACGCCCTAAGGCTTTTCAGTGGGAGGAGGACAAGTTCTGAATTCCCTTAGAAATGCTCTGACTCTTGCTGGAAATCCACAATATGCATACCTACCTCACCTTTACAAGCATCCAGAGTGGTTAGCTCTATGTTTAATTGTCTAATCTTTAAATGCGCATAGAGTGTTTAACTCTGTGGGTTGGTATCCAGCCCCAATCATTATTATTTAGATTAGAGGTTCAGATTCATTATTCCTTTCTGATGTCATTCATCTTACAATGCAGTTTTGTATGGATAATCTCTATCCTCCTGATGTCAAGAGAAAGTGAGAAATGCTCCCCAGTACATTGGATAGATCTCCCTGTAGTGAACTTAAGAGAAGAATTGGACAAGAATAACACAAAATGGACAAGCACAGATAGGTTGCTGTTTGAATCATTGGAGGGTATGCCCACATCCAAGAAATAACAATAATATTAATAATGATGATGATGATGATAGTAATAGCTATCGTTTAAATAGTACTTGGTTTCCAATTTAAGTATGTCTTCTCATTTGATCCTCACAAAACTTTGAGGTGGGTCTCCATTTTACAAATAAGGAAACTGAGAAGGATAAAGGTTAAATGACTTGCCCAGGGTCACAGAGCTAAAAAGTGTTTGAGGTAAGAATTAGAATCAGGTCTTCCTCACTCCAAATCCAGCACTCCATCAATTGCACCACTTAGGTGCCTACATTGGAAGACTAACTGGATATTTGAAATTAATCTTAACGTATTGGAGATGGTTTAAATACAGGATGATGAGTCCCAAGCACTTGCTTGATTTTAGAGCTAGTTATATAGAATTCATTGCAGAAGCAGATTAGATACCAGGTTTCCTAACTCTCTGCCTAGAATTCTATACTTTCCAACACCCTCCTTCTTGGTCCTTTCTTAGGAAAAGTAAATTAGGCTAATAAGAGGTTAGTTTTTTAGAGGCAAGAAAAATGACACATGATTCTACTCACCATGTCAAGCAGCCTGACATAGTGAAGTCAAGAAGGCTTAGTGTAAGGATGGTATGGGTTCAAATTCTGCCTCAAGCTGTGTTACCATGATTAAGTCACTTAACCTCTCAGTGCCCCAGGCTACTCTCTAAAACTGTATATTACAGACAAGTCACCCATCTGCAATTCTAATTTGGTGAAAAGAGTTCCCACATCAGGAAGTTTCTCAAACCAATGAAAACACATGTTTAGAGAAAAGAAAACTTACAGAAAACCAAATAGAGGGTTCTGTATCAGCATCCATATAACTAGGTAAGTCTTCTTTTCATGCTCTGAGACTTCTTCAGGAGCAAAGTGAAATATTTACCAGAACACTAGCTTTGTTACCTGATACCATAGATCTGGAGGTTTCTAGCTCCTCCAAATGTACCTCAATGGCCTTCTAGTCCAACATTTTCATTTTTCAGATGAGGAAAACAAAGTCCTGGGAGATTAAATGTCTAAAGTCATACAGGGAAGATTTGAATCCAGATCCTCTGACTCTATAAACAGTGTTGCTACCATTCTACCCTTCTGGCTATTCAAAAGAACCATCTACACAGTGACTGCAACTACACAAATGTATATACCCTTAAATAGCAACAGAAGTCAAAGGAATCAAAGCAATAGCATGCTAAAATTTAAGTAGATTTTACATGATATTCCCTTTATCTATCCTGTAAAAAAATACATATGTATTTGATTCTATGCATTATTTTTTATTGCTTCATATAAATCTTTCCATATTTCTTTAAAATATCAATATGTATGTTCCCTTATATTCCATGTACATTACATTGCATTTTTTCTAATAATATTCCACTGCATTACTATATCACTATTTGTTCAGGCTGTGATGATAGAAAAGGGTTGGTCCTCTCCTCCCCCCCTCCCCATTCCTAGCATTATGGCAGCTGCTCCCATGTGGCAGCTAGAGGAGGGGACTCGACTAAGCAAGCTTCTCATTGGGACCTTGGCTACCTTTTCCACTTTGAGTAGGTAAATCAATATTAAACTCAAGACATGTGTGTCTAAGCTTGGAGTTGATTTTGCGAGTTTCAGGGATCCAGAGTGTCGTCAGGTCCATGAGATGGAGCTGATTGGTGTCCAGGAGAATTTCTTCATTGAAGGAGATGACCACTAGAATAAGAATGAGTGAGAACTGTTTAGACAGTGCAGAAGTGAGGTGAAATATTTCCATGCCTGTCAGTGTTCCAAAAACTGTGTTATGTTCTGATGCTATTTAAGTATAAACTTCTCAAGAGATTATAACAGTAATTTTAAGTTATGCTATTGAATGCTATCTTAAGATACTCTATTATTTTGTGGTGTAGGTCTTTTGTATGTTTGAGCATTTCTTTTGCATATAGGAAATAAATACCTGTTCCATACTTGATTCATGTGGTGCAATCCATATGGCATGAATACCTTTCAACTCCCCACTTTTTGAGGAAACATAAACATGAGCCCAAACCTAAGCTTTAACTAATTTGCCTCCAGGATGTTGAGGTAAGAGAGTCTGATGAGAGAAAGAGTATGAGAAAAAGGAAACTGCCCTCTAAGAGTGCAGGCTTTTTCCAGGGCTGAAAAAATGGGAAAGTTATGTAAAAATCATTATGACAAATTGTTTTCTCCATCAAGGACAGCAGAATCACCACATTTGGACATACAAACATGCTTATAGAAAAGATAGAAATGTCCCTAAAAAGAGCAAAAATATGGAAGAGGAAGCAAATTTGGACAATAAGTATGTAAAAAAATCTGCACTGGAGGTAACACATTTATAAGTGTTTAGATATCAGTTCAAAAAGTGTATGAGGAAGGGAAGATAAAGGTGTGGTGGGGGAGGAATCTTGGACTTTATTAATACTGAAAAAAAATGCAAAAGGAAGCATCAAAAACTATCAACTTATATACCTACTCCCCTAAATAAGAAAAATCTTTATGAGATTCATCTATACATGCATTGAGGGCATCGTCATTGATAATATTAGGAAACAAGTAGGCTTTCAAAACAATATTATATAATAGATTTCATCTTTACCATCACACACTTGACTGAAGGATGTAGCGAATACATGATGCTATTGTATTTATTGTTTGTTGATTATGTTTTAGTGCAGGCTTCCAAGAAGTGATCTCCCATCCACGTATAAAAATCACTCAAGATTCCTTGAAAGATATGCCAGAAATAATTTTGATCAAATGATCCTGATCATAAATATCAGGTGAAACACAAAACAAGGAAACACATGCTCATCAAAGGTGTCCAACACAAACTCCATTTTGAGGAGGGATTCCTTAGTGAGGTCCACAAGATATTACTCTTTGCAAATGACATTTTGCAGATGAATCAAGCCCAGGAATGTGGTTGAGACTCATGGAAGTCTATAACTACTCAAAAGTTTGGCCTCACTATCCACACAGGAAAGAATTAGTGGAGAAAGAGTATTTACTGTTCAGCTTATAAGATGCAGTTAAAGGGACAATCTGTAGAGTTTCTCCATCAGTACGTATGTTTGAGAAAGATAGTGCAAGTGGAAAATGGATTGGGCTCAGACATAAATAAGGGAAGGAGACAAGGTTGAATTGCCTTCATGAAATGCAGCACTCTTTTTGAATGACCTTAAGTTCTCCTGGTAACAAAGGCCCACTTTTTAAATATTCGTATTCTACTGGTGCCGTTTTCTTGGGCTGAGATTTGGAACAAAGCAGTTTCTGAAATATTGAGAATGAATATGAAAGACAGAAAAGTGGATATGAGCCAGCTACAATACATGACCAATGAAGAACTTCCAAAAAAAAGAGAAGTGAAAGATGTCATGAGGAAATACCATGATTGGAAATTAGTTGGTCACATGACAAGAACAAAGTATGACAAATGAACAGCCCCAATACTCTACAGATAGCCTCACAGTGTCAAGAGAAATCAAGGAAGACTTTCCAGCATGTTGGCTAGCCCTTTTTGGTGAAATTATTGGAGATTGTGTATAAAAGCAGCACAGGGTCAGCATGCATGGATGGGTTATAAGCTTCACTGTTAGAGGGAACATCTAGGTGGATAAGATTACTCATTTGCGTAATTGGAAATGCTATTTTTGAAGATTCATGTTTTACTTAAGCTACTGTCTTATTTTTTGATTGATTTTATTGGGTTTTCTAAGTAAATTTTCTTATCATCTGCAAACAGTTACTTTTGCCTTCTCTTGGCTTAAGCTTATTCTCTTAATTTTTTCTTGCCCTATGTGTTCACAAATTTAAAAGTTGGAGTAACCTCAGATGTCATTTTCCAGATGAGAAAACTTAAGCTTAGAAATATAAGATAACTTGGCCAAATGTTACACAACTAGTAAGTGGTAGAGCCAAGATTCAAACCCAAGTTCTTTCTCATCACATTCAGTACTGTTTTCCATTTCATTATACTACCTATTGCTATAACTAGCATTTTTAGACTTCATCAAATAATAATGCTGACAGAGGGAATCCTGGCTTCACTTTGGATCTTGCTGAGAAAATTTCTAGTATTTCTCTGTTATAATTAATGCTAGCTGCTCTTGGTTTGTGAGAGTTATTTTTTATCATATAAAGGAAAGATCCTTTCATTCTTGTACTTTTTAATTATTTTTAAATAAATCAATGCTATATATTATCCATAAATTGAAAATAAATAAATACATGCTATATATTACCAAAGTTTTTCTTGATCCCTACTGATATAATCATATGGTTTTTGCAGTTTTTGTTAAATATGATTTTATATGTTAATTGTTTTCCTATCATCAGGGGCCATTGCCAGTTGTCTTGACTCTTGTCTTGCCACTGGATTCCAATGACTCTGGAGAAGTGAGGCTGATGACTTTGCATAGCTCTGCCTCACTTAAATCTAATTCATGCACAAGTCAAGATATCACCCTCTTTGAGAAGAAAGGATAAACAGCAGCAACAATCTATTTTCTTACTATTAAGCTCTTTTTAAAAAAATACACCCTTGGGTTGTTTGTTTGTTTGTTTTTTTACTTTGCTAGCTGCACTTTTATAATGACTTTTTTTAATCTCAATAATGACAAGTTGACTTTTATAGAATACCAAGTGAATGTTTACTATAGAGGACAGAAAAAAAGGAAAACACACAAGAGAAAGAATAGGCATAAATCCTTGAGACTAGTTGCTTTATACTACTGTCTCTGGTGACAAAAATGGGAGCTTTACAGGAAACCAATCAGATACGTCTGAATGAAAACCTGCCCTTCTTATAAGGTTACCTGAATTGTTTACCTGCTATGGTACAGAAGCGATCAAGGACTCTGTCATCCCACATATTGACTAAAGGAAGTGACAAGAGATTAGAAAAACTTGAATGTGCCAAATTGAAAAGCAGCCTCTTGCAGGAATGTCACTGACTCCCCCTTCTCCTCTTCTTCCTGTCCTGTCTTGAACACCATAGCACCTAAAGCTCAGAAGCCCTCAACCTCTAACAGCAACTGAGAAACAGGTTTGCTCTTTCTTTATCCCTGTTCCCTAGTGCCCCGGCCTCTGAGTACGTCCTGCTAGGCCCTGGTCTGCCCGTGTATGAGTTAAAATGAGCCATAATAAAGTTCTATTGCTTGAAACATTACTGACCTGCCTAACTCACTTGTAAATATCTTATTTGAGTTTCAAAATTGCTATTACATACTGGGACATTTGTTAAATTCATTAGTTCTCTTTTTTCTTTTGTTAAGGTATGCATTTAGGGAAATAATTTTTCCTTTAAGGATTACTTTAGCTGTGTTTCATACATTTTGGCATATTATCTATTATTTTTAATATAATTTTAGTATATCTATGATTTAGTGTTAGAGTCAGCCATTATTTAGAGTTTCGTTCTTTAATTTTCATTTAAGACTACGTCTTTTGTCCAGATTTCCTTTACTGTTGCAGTGGTAGGGAATGTTGCCTATCTGGACATCTGGTGGAATTCTCTCTGCTAAGATCAGAGCAGCCAATGAATTGTTAGCTTGCCTTGGTGGTCATTTAATTTTTCAAAGAATGGAGGAGGTGACAAGAAGAACTGATATTCCAGACTCAGTATTGATTGACAAAAAGGAATTGATTGACAAGATAGAAATAATGGGAACCTGCAGAGGAAGTAATCACCTTGTATTTTGCTAAAGGAAGGCTGTGTAGAGCCTGACACAGACCCTAGATTTTGAAAAAGCTGATTTCCAGAAAAATAATTTATAAGTACCTACTGCTCACAATTTATATGAGCTCAGGAGGGATGGGTGCCATCTAATGACACAAACTAAATGGCAAAGGAAGAGAGAAAAAGGTAAAATGTACACAGAGATAGATGTGGCTACATATAGAACTCAAGACCTCTTCAATCAAAGACTGGATGAACATTTAGGTATGTTGTAGGGGAAAATCTTGTTCAGGTATGGGTTAGGCTACATAGTCTCTGGGTTCCTTTCCAACTCTGTGATTCTGTCAATTATGAAATAATGGAATGTTTTCAATGGATCTAAGAACCATCTTTTCTCATAGTAAAGTATCTTGAGCTCTGAAAGACAGACAATATAAGTGTACAAATTGTTGTCCCTGGCTGTTTGGTATTTATTGCATTATGATTTGTTAAGTGTGTATTTAGGTTTCTGAGTTTTTGCATTTGTTATCAGTTTGTCATGTCCTAGCATATTATCAAGCTGTCCCTAGATATTTTTTGTTTTCCCTCCAACAAATTCTATTATTACTATTTTAAAATTTCTTGGTTTTCATAATTTTACTTTAAAATGTTTAGTAATTTTTAGTAATTAAAGTTTTAATAACTAAAAAATTAGCATAACAATACCCTTTGATCCAGCAATACCACTACTAGGTCTGTATGCAAAGAAATCATAAAAAGGGAAAAGGACCCACATGTACAAAAATATTTATAGCAGCTCTTTTTGTGGTGGCAAAGAACTGGAAATTGAGGGATGCCCATCAATTGGGGAATAGCTGAACAAGTTGTGGTATATGAATGTAGTAGAATGCTATACTATAAGAAATGATGAACAAGCAGATTTCAGAAACCTGGGAAGACTTACATGAACTGATGCAAAGTGAAGTGAGCAGAACCAGGAGAACATTGTACACAGTAACAGCAACCCTATGCAGTGATCAGCTACGATTGATTTAGCTCTTCTCAGCAGCACAATGATTTAAGATAATTCCAAAATAGTCATGATGGAAAATTCTATCCATATCCCAGAGAAAGAATTGATGGAGTATGAATGCAGATTTAAGCATACAAATTTCACTTTGTTTGTCCTTGTTTTTTTTCCTTTGTTCTGTTTCTTCTTTTACAACATTGCTAATATAGAAATATGTTTTTACATGATTGTACATACATAACTTATATCAAATTGTTTACTGTCTTAGGGAATGAGGAGGGGAAGGAGAGAGAAAATTTGGAACTCAAAATTTTATTAATAAGTGAATGTTTTTTAAAAAATTAGCCAACATATTTCTTAATTCGTTGGCTATGAAAATGCTAAACTCAATAAAAATACCTAAGAATTCTATTTTTAGTGCTATAATCTCTGTCTCTGTCTGTCCATCTCTCTCCTTCCCTCCCTCCCCTTCTCTCTCTGCTTCTGTCTATTTCTTGCTCTTTCTCACCCTTCCACCTTCACTTATAGAGCTGAATTTCATGAAATAGTAGTTCAGTTACTCTCTAAACTGCTCCTTATCTTCATTCTTCCAAATGAGCCAGTTCTATCTGTTGCTTTTCCAAGAAACTATTATCTCAAAATCTTAGCTTTTGTGTTTCTAGTGATCTTCATATAAAATATCAATTCAAAACTATGACGGATTTATTACCACCTTGTAGCATGTAAACCTTGATTGCTTTATTATTCATTATTTGTATTCAAACATTGTTAACATAATGCAAACCCTTTTCCCCTTTAAAAAGAACTATCCTATTTCCTTTGAATAAGGCATGCCCTTCCAGATCTATTTTCCATTTATGGGTTTCATCCCACTATGGCTCAGTGAGGCCTGAGGTCAAATTTGCCTCAAAGCATTAGGCTCTCTAACAGACCTTGATTGTTAACCCATACTTTTTACACAGTTGTTTCTCTCTGGACATTTGGGCCGTTGTTTTTTACTGCTGGCTACTTTTATATTTTCTCTTGTGTTCCACATTATAGCTGACCACTATGACACCTAGCTTTGGGGATATATGTAGGTAGCTGGTCTCCCTCCCACCTGCCTTTACCATTCAAAGTCCTTTTGATTAGATTAAAAGACTCCAGCAAAAATATATGTGTATATGGGTGTATACATATATGCATACACATCCATAAGCATATGCATACACATACTTACATGTATACATATACATGATATACATATATACATGTAAACATACCTGCATGCACACACATGGTATACATATACTCCACACTGGACCAAAAGCTCAAGATGCCTATTTTTTAAGATGTGGAAATACCATTCTCAAACAAGATCTTCTTATCCAGTCAAGAGACCTAGGTTTGAATCATGGTTCTGCCACTCATCAGCTATAAGATTTGGGGTAAGACACTTAAAATAACTCAATTTCTTCATCTGTAAAACTGGGGCTGTAATACCTTTATTACATAAGCAGCCCAAAGTTTTTCAAAGATCAAATGAGGTATGCTATATAAAATACTATAAAAATGTTAAACTGCATATAATTGTCAAATATTATTACCACTCAACTTTATTCTACTATTTCATCAATTCATAATCATGTTGAAGTCAGTGATAGCCTGCCTGACAGTCACAATTTGTGGATCAATGTTGCCCCCTAGGAGACAGTATTTATACCCGAGCAGAGCAAGCAGCAAATTATAAAGTATGTTCAGGGTATCCCAAAAGGATGTCTTGGGATACTCTGTACTACAACACTTTGGGGAGGTGGGAAACATATCAAAGAATAAGATTTAAATTTGGGGGATAAACTTTGAACTTAGTTTCTGTGAAAGTAGAGGAAATCTCTTGTGCTAGGTTTTATCATAGATTTTGGGGGTGGGGAGGTAGGGATTGAGACATAAGCCATCACTGCCAATACATTTCTAGTAAAGTACTCCATGGCTAGGTTTCAATTATTTGTCTATACAATGGTAATATAAACTTGAAATTAAAGATTTTAAAGCTCATTTTAAAATTCCTTTTTGTTTTTGTTTTATTTACAAGTTTTTTAAGTTGAACTTTTTGTTTTCAGGAGAGGAAAGAAACAGAGAGAGATAGAGATACAGAGAGTATAGTTTTGCTTCTTTAATATTGTACAAACTGCAACTGAAGTCCAAATCAAAGAAGTAGAAGGGGTGGCACAGTTGAAGGGAAGATAACACAGAAACAGAAGAGTTGGTTGGGGTTGTAGTATGAGAAAGAGCCTCGATTGCAAACCAAAAGACATCAGCAGATTAAATAATAGAATAGAATTTGGGACTTGAAGGCAAGGAAATCTCTATATTCCACTTCAGACACTTCCTACCCATATGACTCTGGACAAATCACTTAACTTCAGCTTTTAGTTTCTTCATCTATAAAGTAGGAACAATAACACCTATCTAATAGGACTGTTGTGACAATCAAATGTGACAATCAGTGAAATTATATATGTAAAGTGCTTTGTAAGTTTCAGAGTACTATGTAAAATAGTTCATACTATTATCTTGACCTTGTAACAAATTTGTTTATGTAGTGAAATGAGTATTGGTTTTGGTGTCAGAGAACCTGGAATCAAATCTTGACACTGTCACTTCCTACCTATATGACCTTGGGCCAATTATTCGATTCCTCTGGAACCCAGTTTTGTCACCCATAAAATGAAGGGATTGGAGACTTCTTAGGTCCCACCTACCTTTAAATCTTTGATCTCATGGTCTTAGACAAGTCACTTCATCTGTCTGAGTTTTAGGACTATATTAGAATGAAATCTTGTGAGCAAGGATTGTTTCATTCTTTATACTTATATCCCTGGCACCTGGCACAATGTCTGTCACATAGTAGGAGCTTAATAAATACTTGTTGATTGTGTCGATTGTTTGATTAGCATCATAGATCATATGATCATAGACCTAGTGTTATAAGGGCCTTAACCTCCCTTTAGTCTTGCCCCCTCAGATTACAAATGATGAAACTGAAACCCAGAGTGGCTAAATAACTTGGCCAAGGTCACAAAGGTAGCAAGTGTCTGTGATGAGATTTGAACCTAGGTTCTCTAACAACAAATCTAGTGCTTTCTCAGGTTTCTTCTAAATATAACATTACTTGATTTGAACTAGTCCTATAATGTGTATGGTATAGACTCTATAAATATTCAAATGATTCCTCTCTCTCTCTCTCTCTCTCTCTCTCTCTCTCTCTCTCTCTCTCTCTCTCTCTCTCACACACACACACACACACACACACACACACACACAAATAATATAAATAAAATGTATTGATTTTAGAATAAATTCTGTGCTTTACGCAAAACTCATTTTAATGTGTCCCTTCATAATATCATACGCAGATGTTAGTAGCTTATGAAACTTCTAAATGAGACAGAGTTTCATAACAATGAATTTCACTAGGACGGTGAGTTAGTCTTTGGCAGAATTCCAGATAGAAATGGCTTGGTGTCAACTGTTCTTTCCCCTTGGAATTGCACAAAATCAGACAATGTTTGAATTACTCAAATATGCCCCAAGTCTGCAGTTCATTGTCTTAATGTTTCAAAAGACTGTGCTTCAATAAATCACATCAAATGCCCGAAGCTTGGAACAATAAAACTTGTAAGCAAAAATAAGGCATAGCTGCCTCTAGCTGTTGAAAGTAGCTGTAAAACAGAGAAAAAACTGTATTGGATAATAAATGTAATTATTTCTTTGAATGGCTTGTGTTAACATGAGGTGATATAATACAGTTGGCTTTGAAGGTGAAGCTTCGTATGTGTTATTGTGAATTACTCTGTTAAAATAATGTGATGGTGTCACATAATAGCAACAAAGTTAATGTATTAGGACTTGTGAAGAGATAGAAGTTTTACTATAAGACAATCTTTCCTATTACTGTGTTATAGAATCAAAGCTTTACTGAAACACCTCAACATCTGGAGCTTACAGATTACAGTCCTGTGCCATCGAAAGGGAGAACTAAGGCGTGATCCAGGTTTTTGTTTTTCTTCTTGGTCTTCATCTGGAAGAAGAAATGATTGAAAAAATAAAAATTTCTTCCACACTTTAGGAGAATAAAACTATCTGCCAAATGCTGTACCTCACTAGGTCTGAGTCAGGTTACATGGAAAGAAGGATGTCCTTTTACTCCAGTTCTTCCAGGAGCTGAATATCCACATGAAAAGAGATGAACTTGGACAGAACACAAAATGTATGCTTTTTACTACAACGATACAGATGAGTTCCTCAATTTTTGGCTTTGCCAGTGTGGAGACTTTGAAGGGGAAATGCCATCAGATGCAACTTTTGTTAGAATAATAAAAGAAGCTTCTCCCTCCTCTGCCTTCCATTTAGGCTGCCTTCATTTCATTGGCTCCAGTCACTTGCCACACACTTAGTCCTTCAAGTAACATTTAAGTCACATGGTTAAGTATTCATTCAGTCTAATTTTTGATCCCTGTCTTTCTGTTTTCCTATAAACAAGTCCAAAGTCTTCTTCATCCTCGAGAAAACCTTCACTAGATCCTCCGATCCCTAGTATTTATCTTCACAGATCTCTCCTCCCTTTCCCAGACAAATTCTGAGAAAGCCAACTACCCTGAAGTCTATACTTCTCTTTTCATTTACTTTTTAACCCTCTATAATCTGGCTTCTAATCTCATCACTAATGGAAAGTTCTCTTTCTAAAGTCTAAAGATCCCTTAATTGTCAGATGAATGATCTTTTCTCATCCTCATTCTTAATCATCCCTCTGTAGCATTTGACATTGTTGGCCCTGATCATGTCACTTTGTTGGGGGATGGTGTTCTCCTCCCATCTGCATGACAAATGCTCCATCTCCTATGCTGGATCATCATCTATGTCAACCCTGATAACTGTGGGTCTACCTCAAGGCTCTATTCTAGGCCCATTATCTTTCTTCTTTACACTCTCCTACTTAATGACCTCATCAGCTACGATGAGTTCACTTATCTTCATGCCAGTGACTTCCAGATCTGTACATCTATCCTTAATGTCTTTTCTGAATAGTCTCAAATCAGCCGTCTACTGGACATTTCAAACTGGATGTCCCAAAAGTATTTCAGATTTAACGTTTCCAAAACAGATCATATTATCTTTCTCACAAATGAATGAATCAAACACTATATAAAGTGCTGGGGATACAAAAAAAAAGCAAGAGTCCTGATTCTCAAGGAGTACTTCATATTCTAATATATATAGAAGGTCTCAGATGCAAGTCAGATGGAAAGGTTCCATGATACTTAGGGTACAGAGGAAAAGTAGATGGTAATGTATCTTTTAAAATATTATTTCTATTCATAAAAACCATATGCATTTCTGATGTTGAACCATGTGACAGTGCCAAGGACAGTCTCCTATTTGGTCTCCCTGCTTCAAATCCATACTCTAATCCAACCTCCACAAAGATGTCAAATGATTTTCTTAGAACCCAGGTCTAAGAGAGAGTTGGCTTGAGATGCAGGAAGACCTAGGTTCGAGTTCCAATATTGATATTTCCAGGCCTCCATTTTCTAATCTACAAAGGAGAAGGTTGGACTCAAAGGGAAGTGGACTAAATTAGAGGTGTTGAAGATACTGCCCCTGCACTGAAAGTGTGGCTATAACCATATTGAAATGTAATTGGGAAATATCTAACAAAATAAATAAAAATACAATAGAATGTATATAATGTTAATATGTGGCCTGCGGGCATCCTTATGTGCTGTTTCAGTGGCCCCCATTTTTATCTGAATTTGAAAGCACCACTTATATCATTCCAGTTCTAAACCTCTAACCTTCTGTGAATACCATATAGCCTTTGTATGTTAAATATGAAGGGGACATGATGAGTAGCCCTCAGACAGTTGTTTGCCTTTTGCCTACATTCTGCAACACTGACTAGAGTCTAAGATATGATTCCTACTCTCAATGAGTTTAAGATCTAGTTGTGGAGATGAAATGCCCAATACTCCAATGCATCAAGGTTGTGCAGTGAATGGAGTGCTGGGCCTGGAGTCAGGAAGACATGAGTTTAAATCTAGCATCAGAGACTAAAGCAAGTCACTTAACTTCTGTGTGCCTCAGTTTCCTCAAGTATAAAATGGGGATAATAACAGGACTTATCTCCCAGGGTTGTTGTGAGGATCAAATGAGATAGTATTGAGCACACATCCTGCCACATAGGAGGTACTTAATTAATGCTTGCTCCCTCCCCTTTCCCAGTACCAAAAGGAATTGTGTCATATGGGGGAGTTATTAGAAGCACACCCTACCTATTGATGTTAAATTGTTCTATGAAAAAAAATGTTACAAAAAAAGCCATGTGATGGCATTTAGTTTCATAGTTGGGCCATTATAAATAGGCACTCAAACTAATAATAACATTACAGCATGATTTTTAAACTTCACAGAAATGTTTTACTGGATGCATGAATAATGTTATTATGAAATAATGTTGATCAGAATAGCCTTATCCAATGTGAGCCTAGGATTTTGTGGGGAAGAGTGGAATACTAGAGCTGGGAGGGACTCTAGTGCTTATGTAACTTCCACTCTTGCTTTTAACAGGTGAGGAAACTGAGGCCCAAACAATTTAAGTGATTTAAACAAATTCAGACAGCAGACTACAAACCCAGACAGCATCACTCCCAAACTGATTCAATTTCTAATATACCACACAGGCTCCCAGAAATAAAATACTTTTGACAGGAGTGATAAGATGTCAGGTTTCAAATTAGGTAAGGCAGAATAAAAGAGGCAGTGTGGCCAGACTATTGGCCTCAGAGTCAGAGAAACCTGGATTCAAGCCCTGCCTCTGACATATATAGGCTCTTTCACTCTAGGCAAGTCATTTAACTCTTGTTTTCCCCAGGCAATTCTCTAAGACTATAAATTGGGGAGCAAATGTTGATTTCAATTGGCAGAGGAAATTTCTTTTTTGAGAGTTCCCTATCACAATGAAATCATAAGTCTGGTCAAAAAAGATGGCATAATTAGACCTAACACAAGTCTGAGTGAGTCAAGTACAAATAAGAATAAAGCAAAAAAACCTTTTTTTCTTGATCTCAAAAAAATGGGCAGAATGGAGACTTGCAAAAGAAAGCTGCTCTAAGTTTATCATTAATTTTCTGTTTCATTACATGTCTGCATATTTGTGGCGACGTGGGTGACCATCTCTTCTGAGGTAATGGTCAGCCCCAGTCAGAGTCATTTTGTGGAGTCTAAAAATGGTTTGTGAATCCATTCCCAACAATGTTGTGGGTGGGAAGCCACTGTGGACAGCACAACCCAAGCTGACACTCAGAAGTGCCATTCTGTAATAGATACTTGGTCATAAAACCTTAACCACATACTTCAACAATGTCTGTTGACCTCCTGAGAGTATGGTAGTGCTATAACAACTTTCTCTCTTAGTTCCTCAAATTCTCTTGTTAGTAATAGGGCGTGGCCTGGTGTTGTGTGCATGCATGCATGCATGTGAGCGTGTATGTATGTGTGTGTGTGTGTGTGTGTGTGTGTTTTGTTTTGTTTTTATTGTTTTGGTCCTTTCTTATGCCAGTCATTTTTTTTCTAAGGCTGTATTAAGGGATTTGCTAGGTTTAGGGGTTTAGTGGCTAAGATATAGATAGATAGATAGATAGATAGATAGATAGATAGATAGATAGATAGATAGATAGATAGTACTCTAGGGTTTGCAAAGCACTTTACATATATTATGTCATTTGATTCTCACAAAAACCCTGTGGGATATATGCTAACCTTATCACTATTTTACAGATGAAGGAACTGAGGCTGAATGAGGGTAACTTGCCTAGGGTCATAAAGCCCAAGTGTTTGATGTGGGATTAGAGGTACAGCCAGTCTTCTGGTGGTGAGCCTCTCTGGATCTGGGGCAACAGACAATATATTACTTGGTCACTTCTCAACCCCTTTTAGCATTGTAGAATCTGTCAGTTTTCATTTCCCTGGCATTGCCTAGAGAAATTTGTAAAGGCAATCAGTGAATGGGAGGATCTTCCCCGCCCATTTGAGTGGACTTCGGGGGCAGGGCTCTCAGGGTCCTGGAGGGAGTGTCTAGGACTGGAGCCAATGGAAGCCTGTGGTGGGAGGAGCTTGCTGAATGGTGGGAGCAGAGCTAAGAGGCAGTTGGTGAGGCAGTTGGTGAGAGCAGTTAAGAGCTGAAGGAGAGAGGAAGTAGTCAGCTAGCTGGAACACAGCTTGGAGATTGCAGTGGAAGTGGCAGAAGTGGCAGAGGTGGCCACGGTGGCAGGCCCCACAAAAAAGCAGGACTGGCCCTTGTGGAGACCAGAGAGTGCTGAGCAGGGGCTTGAGGCCAGTAGGTGGTCTTCTTGCTGGAGGGCCCTGGCATGGGCGGGGCGGGAAGGAAGCACCAGTATGATGCCATAATTTTCTGTGGCCTCCTGGTCACTATTGTGAGATGGGCATACTGGTCTTGGAAGGTTCTTGCCAGGATGTCGAATTGGGGACCCTGGTCCGTGGGTCTGCTACTTTTGAGTTTCAATAAATGTTTTAACTCCTCTGCCTTCTACTTAGAGAATTCCTTATATCCTGCAATTCTGGACCATTCAGGCATATTCATGGTTATCTTCGAAGTCATGAATTCTGCCTTAATGATATAAAATTACAGTCACTTCTATATCACAATGGGGGGAGGGAAGGGCACCAGATTGGAAATAGAACAGGTTAGATTTGCTGTGCTATGGAAGAAGTTACCTGTCAGATCTACGGATATTGGAAGACTTCATGACCAAACAAGACACAGAGGTATTCATAGGAGGTAAAATGGACAGTTTTGATTACTTAAAATTAAAAAGGTTTTGCACAAACAAAACCAATGGAACTAAAATTAAGAGAGAAGTAGGAAATTGTGGGGAGGGGGAGGGAATCTTTGCAGCAAGTTTCTTTGATAGAAGTCTCCTTTCTATGATATAGAGGGAGCTGAGCCAAATTTACAAGAGCCATTCCCCAATTGATACATGGTCAAATGGGCAGTTTTCAGAGGAAGAAATCTAAACCATCAATGGCCACTTGAAAAAAGGCTCTAAGTAACTAACAGAGAAATGCAAATTAAAATAACTCTGAGGTATCATCTCGCACTCATCAGATTGGCAAAGTTGACAAAAATGGAAAATGACAAGTTCTGGAGGGGCTGTGGGAAAATAGGTATTTTAATACACTGTTAGAACTGCGAAATGATCCAAACATTCTGGAAAGCAATTTGGAACTATGCTTAAAAAACTTATAAACTGTGCATACTCTGGTCATGCAATATTGCTCCTAGGTTTATACCCCAAAGAAAGCAAAAAATGAGGAAAAGGACTAGTACGTGTGAAAATATTTATAGTAGCTCTTTTGTGGTAGCAAAAAATTGGAAACTAAGCAGATACCGATTAATTAGTGAGTGGCTAAACAAGTTATGGTACATGGATGTCATAGAATACTGTTTTGCTGTAAGAAGTTATGAAGGGGATAGTTTCAGAAAACTTATGGAAGACTTGTATGTACTTATGCAAAGTAAAGCAAGCAAGATCAGGAGAAAAATTATACAAGGAGAACAATATCGTAAAGATAATTAACCCTGAAAGATTTAGGAATTCTGATCAACACAATGACCCACCACAATTCCAAAGGATTCGTGATGAAACATGCTATCTACCTCCAGAGAGAGAATTGATGGACTCATAGTAAAGACTGAAGCTTCTTTTCTCTTCCTTCTTTCCTTCTTCTCTGTCTCTTCCCCTCTCTCCCTTCCTTTCTGTTTTTCCTTCCTTCCTTTCTTCAACATGGCTAAGGTGGAAATTGGTTTTGCATGTGTATATACATATATATGTATATGTATGTGTGTGTATATATATGCGTATATATATATGCATGTATATATACATATGTTACACACACACACATATATATATATATATATATATATATATATATATTTGAAATGGGATTTGTTTTTCTTGCCTTCTCAGGTTGGGGGGGGGATGGAGAAAATTTTGAATTGAAAACAAAATTAAAATTTTTAAAGTGCCTGTTCTTATCATTAGTGGATTCATCTTGTGAGTAGCCACTATACTTCCAGCCTAAGCAATATAGGGAGATTCAGACTCTAAAACAAAATAAAAATAAAAACAAAACCTACTAAGCCTAGAATGGCCTCCCCATTCTGTCTCCCAATCACATATTCACTTTCTGTTTGACTACAGATAATATTTTAGGAGTTTCGTTCTCTGGAGAAGAATTTTTTAAATTTTTTTATAATATTTGAAAAGTGAAGTAATTCTTTAATTTCTAATTGTGCAAATGTAATCCTCCCTACAGATGTGGGCTCTATTATACTAATGGGGGAAATCACCATATAACATTGGTTATATTTAGAATGTTACATAACTAAAGAATTAAAAAATGAATGTTAGCTGATTCTACACGAACCCAGATTTTTCAGGACTTTAAAAACACCCCCTTGTATGAATGAAGTCTTTCAATACTATCTGAATAAAAGTTTGAGAAATGTTGGGCATGCTTAGCTCCTGATTTCCATGATTAGGAATATTACTGTGACTTTCATTTAAAACAGTTCATTTGAAAGGATTGCAAATGACTTTCATTGGTTTAAGGCAGAAAAGGACAGTGTTTGCTATGGAAATATATCTTTTTACACTCTTGAGACTTAGTACATAGAGCTGAAATAAAATGTTGGCTCAAACAAAAATTTTTAGAATTTTGGAAAGTCTTATAGTTAAAGTGTATATTTCTTAGGGAAGAGAGACAGGAAGGAAGGGACAGAAAATGGAAGAGAAAAAGATGGTCAGAGATACAGAGAGGCAGAGATGTAGAGAGACATAGAGAGATTTGTTAAGAAAGGAGAATTATTCCCAGTAATATTTTCAAAGATCCACAATTTCATTGATATGGATGCTCATTCTAGCACTATAGATCAAAATCTGGCATCCTTATAAGGGGCAGAGTACTGGACTTGTACTCAGTAAGACCTAGATAAGTCTTATAACCAGGAAGACTTTGGATAATTGGTAGCTGTATGAGTCTGTGAAAGTCTTTTAACTTCTCTGGGCCTCAGTTTCCTTGTTTGTAAAACAAGGCCATTGGACTTGATTATTTCTAAATTCCCTCCCACCTTTAAATCTATGATCCCATAAAAACCAGTACAGGCTGTTATAGGTAGTTTAATGAGTTGTTATGTTTTTTTAAAAAAATAGTCACCTCATCGCCCACCAGACCCTTAACTAAAATTCTTGTGCCTGGAGCAAAAACATTTGAGTAAGAGAGTGGAGATGCGGCACCAAGGACAATGTGACAACAGGTACAGGCTGGCCTTGAGAATCAGGGGCAAAGGTAAGCACCAGGAGAGAGGTGTCATGCTAACCAGATTCTGGGGTGGCAGCTAGAAGAGGGCTCATGTTCCGTGGTAGCACAGACCAATGGAGGAAGATGGAGGGAAGTATAGGCATGAACATGACTGTGGGGAAGCATTGCTTCCCCCACTCCCAATCTAGACTGTTGCTATTGTGGGGGTAAAGCCCATATCATTCCCTTCTTGTTATGGCTCCACAGTCAACCACATGGTGATTAGTCTTTCTTGTTATCAAACAACAGATAATCCATTGCTGAGTCAGTTTTCAATTTTTCCTAGTTTCGTAAGGTCTATCAGTTTGTACTCTTTGGGTACAGCCTTGGAAAACCAGAGTCATCTTCACACCATGATGAGGCATGGTGGAAAGGCTAATTAGTAGAGATACCAGCAGAATTACTACCAACATCAACATGGAGAAAGCGGTGGGACCAATGGAACATTTTTGTTTTATATTGTTCCTTGTCAGTAAATTGCATATTTAGGGTGTGTTGCTAAAGTGCTATGAAGAAAGGCTCAGCATTGGTATGGTAACTGGCCCTAGACAAAGAGGTTTTGATTGCAAAAAACTAAATACTTCAATGACAAAAGACTAAGA
Organism: Phalanger gymnotis; assembly: GCA_028646595.1. Lineage (NCBI taxonomy): Eukaryota > Metazoa > Chordata > Mammalia > Diprotodontia > Phalangeridae > Phalanger > Phalanger gymnotis. The sequence goes on from CM053624.1 coordinate 112,956,366, forward strand.
AAATGCTCAATAAGGTTCTGTTAGTGGGATCACATTACATTAGCCAGCATTTGTGCCTTGGGAATTCTGTGCTTGGTTGTACTAACTCTATTAAGAAAAAGCTTACTAGTTGTTGCACATTTGGGGGAGTGGGGGCGGAGAGAAGGATGAAGGATATATAGCACAAACACACTAGAGAGGGGAAAGGAGTGTAGTATTACAGACAAATATATATCTATTTATATGTTATAACTTTATGCATATGTACCACATATTTTCTAAAACATTCTCCCTATAGAATTAACTTCTTAATGGCAGAGGTTATTTCATTTTTTCCTTTGTACCCCCAGAACCTAAAGTAGGTATTTAATATATGCTTGTTGATTGATTGAAAAATGCCAGACTAGGAGTCAAGAGATGCAGCTTCCAGTTCTGACTATGCCTCTAAAAATGACAATGTTATACAAGCTACTCCACCTCTCTGAGCCTCAGTTTCCTCACCTATGAAATGGAGGGTTCTATAATATTTTAAAGCTAAATAGCTTTAAAACGCTGAAGCCTGCTGATCAATGCAATGACAAACCATGATAACAAAGGACTGGTAAAGAAGCATGTTATCCATCTCCTGACAAAGAAACGATGGAATAACGATACAGAATAAGATATGCATTTTTATGCACAGGCAATGTAGAAATTTGTTTCTCTCTCTATTTATACACACACACACACACACACACACACACACATATAGTTTGGGGTTTTGGTTTTGGTTTTTCAAAATGAGATGGGGTGTACACATATAGGAGGGTGAGAAAATAAATGCTCCTTAATTTAAAATATTTTGATGAAGGTTGGACTGAATATTCTTTAATGTCCTCTCTAGCCCTACTGTTAAATGTTCTGCTATGTTCTTCTGTCTCCAGCTGACAGTATATTTCCCAGTCTCTTTTCCATACATATGTATGTACGCACGCACGCACATGTGCACACACACACACGCACACACACAGAGGAACATTTGCCAGATCTGAAATCCTATGAGATTATGATTTCCTTGGGCTATTTTCCCCCCTTGCTACTTGATGCTGAACCCCACAACTTCATAAATAATTTTACTTACAATCAAATCAATCAATCAATATTGACTACCTACTGTACCAAAGGAACTTGACTGGTCCCTGGGGATACAAAGACTTATAAAATATACAAACCTCCCTGCTTTAAAGGAGCTAAGAATTTAGTTGGAGAGAAAGGACATTCACAAGAATAACTGAGGATACAGGGTAGCAGCAAGATGTAGTAGAAATGACATGGTATAATAGAAGGAGCATGGGACTTGCAGTCAGCAGAGAAGTGGAGTTCAATCCCAGCTTTGACATTCACTAGCTAAGTGACCATAGGTAAAACATTTAACCTCCTGGAACCTGTTTTCATAACTGAAAAGTGAGGATAACAATATCTGCACTTGTTACTTGCCAGGGTTTCTATGGTGAACGTGTTTTAACAACTGTAAGTTGCTATAAATGTGAGTTATTATATAATAAGGGTCTAATGGATGGTAAAATAATGCTTGTAAGAATACAGAAGAGGGAGAAGTCACTTGGGACTAGAAAGACCATAGAGGAAGTAGGATTTGACCTGTGTTTTCAAGAAATGTAGAGTATCCCTAAATGAAGAACATTCCAGGTAGGGAGGATACTCTCTCTTTAGATAAGAAGATAGGAATATGTGTGGTGTATTTTGAGAACCAATAGGCCAGTTGGGCCGGAGCAGTGTTATGCTGGAGAATAAAGGGAGATAAGGTTGGAGAGGAAGTTTGGTGCCAGATTGTGTAGGAATTTGAATAGCAGTCTAAAAAGTTTGGATTTTCCCTTAGATGCATTAGCAACCCATTAAACAGTTTCACTCAGGGAAACTGAGTCATAAGAACATAGCTCTAGAGCTGGAAGAGATCTCATAGACCATCTATTCCACCTCTTATTTCCTAACTGAGAAAACTGAGATCTAGGACAATTAAAAGAATTGTCCAAAGTCACAACTACTACACAAAGAAGTAAGTGGCAGAGCCAGGATTTGAACCTAAGCCCTCTTATTCCGGCATGTTTTCCACTGCAACAGTGCTAGTTGAGCACACCAGAACATTTTGTTTAGGAAGCACCGAGTTATGGTAGCTCATTGCCAGTCACAGAAGATCTAACCTCTTAACTGTCTCTTCACTTCTCATTTATAGTACCCTACTGTTGCGTGTCTAAGGATAATAAGAAAGGGGCTGAGAGTGGTCAGTTTGTTTATTTTGGCTCTCTTCGTGATCCACACAGGAATTAGTTTAGCTGTCACAAGTGGTACTGATGGTGAAGGCAGATTAAAAGAACTGGCCATGCTACAGTATATAGTCTCTGGGTTTGTACTGATAGACTGGTTGTTCTCTTTGGAACTAGGACTATAAGTACCCCATTAAACAGAATTAGAATGGATTGGGATAGACGTACAGACATCATTTGGCAATGTAGCCAATTTAACACTTTAAGTAATATGACAATATCATGCCAAGGCCCATCTTTTTGACAAAATGCTTTGGGTAATACTATTTGGCTCAGAGCCACAGAATAACACAGTAACTGTAGCATTAAAGTTGCAGCTCACCTAAAAGGCAAACGAGAGGGCTATAGCCAGCATGAGCAGACTGTAATTCATTATCAGCTAAGAACTGCTCAAGAGAAATGTTGCAAAGCATGTCATCAGGGAGTTGTACAACTGGAAAAGAAGGTGAGTGAGGGTAACCAATGGCTATCTCACATGACCCATTGGTATTCTTCAGTCTAAAGAGGTTTAGAGAAAAAATAAATAGGAAATCGTGACTCCTTTGAAGTATCAAAGACTTCAGGGATTTAAACACTTTAGATAAAACCACTGATAAATGTAGAAATGCTAGATTGGCTAAGGAATATCCATTTCTTCCAGGAAAAGCTTTGCTTTTTTGAGGTATTCATCAATTTAAAAATATTCAAAGGATTTTACTTTTAGAAATACTATAGTTTTCAATAAAATTCCCAATATAAATGATCTCTTTCCCATGCTCTTGTCTTATATTGCAACTGTCTGTAGGACATCTCCACCTGAATATTCTACTAATACCACAAATTCAAAAAGTCTGAAGTCAAGCATCATCTTCTCTCAAAACATTTTCTTCTCTCTGACATTCTTTTTCTGCTGATAGCATAACTAGCCTGTCACCAAACTCAAAATCTTATCCTTGAGTTCTCCCTCTCCCACTCTCCTCACATCAAATTTGTCTTCAAGAGATGACAATTATATCTCTGAAATATATAAAACATTATCAGTTTAGTCATTTCTATTCCCAGTGATACCACCTAAGTTCAGGCCCTGATCATTTCTGATATGAAGTATGACAATGATTTCTTAGCTGGTCCTCTTACTTCCTTTCTTTCCTTTCTAATTTATTCTGCACATAGTTGCCATTAAACTTCCTAAAGAACTGACTTGATTATGAAATCACAGGTCTCATCCTCCCAAAAAAAGAGTGTTTCAGTTCTGTTATAGGCACCAGGTCCTATAGAGGTGAAATAAACAGCCAAATAAACAGTCGTCATTGTTGTTCAGTGGTTTTTGACTCTTCACGACTCCATAGACCTATGCTAGGCCTTTCTATCCTCCACTATCTCTTGAAGTCTGTTCAAGTGCCTCCATGACATTCTCTGTCCACATCTCATCCTCTGCTGTCCTCTTCTCTTACAAATCAAAAGCTGGAATTAAGGTTGCTGGGAGAAATATTAATCTCAAATATAGAGATGATACTACTCTGACGGCTGAAAATGAAGAGGAATTAAGAAGCCTTTTGATGAGTACAGAAGAAGAGAGTGTAAAAGCTGTCTTGAAGCTTAACATCCAAAAAAAAAAACTAAGATCTTGGCAACTGGTCCCATCACTTCCCAGCAAATAGAGGGAGAAGAAATGGAAACTGTCAGATTTTATATTCTTGAGCTCAAAAATCACTATGGAGCAACTGCAGCCATGAAATTAAAAGATGTTTGCTCCTTGGAAGAAAAGCTATGGCAAATCTGGACAGCATACTAAAAAGCAGAGACATCACCTTGCCAACAAAGATCCATATAGTAAAAGCTATGGTTTTTCCAGAGCAATGTGTGTCTGTGAGACTTGGACTATAAGGACAGCTGAGCACCTCAGAATCAACACTTTTGAGTTATGGTACTGGAGAAGACTTTTGAGACTCTCTTTAGACAGAAAGGAGATCAAATCAGAAATTAATTCAGGCTATTCACTGGTAGGTCAAATACTAAAGCTGAAGCTTAAATACTTGGGTCACATGATGAAAAGATAGGACTCACTGGAAAAGACCCTGATGTTGGGAAAGATTGAAGGCAAAAAGAGAAGGGGAGAGCAGAGGATGAAATAGATAAGTGTCATGGAAACAATGAACATTAACTTGGACAGACTTTGAGGAGGATAGAAGGGCTGATGTTCTTTGGTTCATGGTGTCATGAGGAATTGGACATGACTGAACAACAACAAAGTATAAATCCAATCTTAAATCCTGCTCATGCAATTAGGTACATAGCCTCACACTCCCTTATCTATACCAATAACCTCTCAATAGCTGGATCTAATATCTTCATTCTTCTTGTCTTCTTTGCAGCTCTCAATATTGTTTGCTACCCTGATCAGCCAATTATCCCTTCTTACTTCTATTGTAATCACCTCCTAATCAGTCTTTCTGCCTCAAGTTCTTTCCCCACTCTAATCCATCCTCCAAAAGTCGCTAAAGTGATTTTCCTAAAGACCACATTACTAACCCTACTCATTAAGCTTCAGGGGTTCTCTATAACTCCTGGGATCAAATATAAACTCCTATCTGGTTTTTAAAGCCTTCACTGCCCAGTACCAACCTTTCCAGTCTTGTCGTGTGTCACTCTCCATCCAACATTCCATACAGACTAGCCTCGCTGCTCCATTTTTTGCACAAAACATTCCCTTATTATCTCTATTTTTCCCATTTTGTTTTCTTCTATTTGTTTGCATTGCTCAAGAAAACTCTCTTCTCTCTCCCTGTTATTCTCTGAAATTCTGCATTCAGTTAGGTATATTTCCCCTTTCTCCTTCACAATTTACTTTCCTTCTTTGCTCAGCTATCTGTAAAGCCTCCTCAGACAGCCGCTTTGCATTGTTGCTCTTCTTCTTTGGGATTCTTTTGTTGTTGCTACCTCCTGTAACATATTGTGACCTTCAGTCAATAGTTCTTCAGGCGCTCCATCTACCAGATTGAATCCCTTGAATCTATTCATCATGTCCACCCCATATTCATAAGAGATGTTGCTTAGGTAATACCTTTACAAGCTGATGGTTTTCCCTATTTTCTTCAATTTGTCTAAATTTTGCAATAAGAAGCTCATGGTTTGAGCCACAGTCAGCTCCAGGTCCTGTTTTAACTGACTATATTGAGCTTTTCCACCTTTGGCTGCAAAGTATATAATCAATCTGATTTCAATATTAACCATCTAGTGATGTCTATGTGTAGAGTTGCCTTTTGGGCTGTCGAAAAAAAGTGTTTGCTATGATCAATGAGTTATCTTGACAAAACACTATTAGTCTGTACCCTGCGTTGTTTTGTACTCCAAGGCCAAACTTGCCTATTATTTCAATTATCTTTTGATTTTCTACTTTAGCATTTCAATCTCCTATGATGAATTTGATGTATTTTTTGGTGTTAGATGTTGTAGGTCTTCATAGAACTGATTAAATTTGGCCTCCAATATCAGTGGTTGGAGCATAGACTCATATTACTGTGATGTTGAACAGCTTGCCTTGGAATTGAATAGGTATCTTTGTGTCATTTTTAGATTATACCCCAGTACTGCTTTTCTCACCCTTTCATTGACTGTGAGGGCTATTCCATTTCTTCTAAGGGATTCTTGCTAACCATAGTAATGTAATGATCACCTGAATTAAATTCATCCATTTCCATCCATTTAAGTTCACTGACACCCAAATTGCTGATGTTCAATCTTTTCATCTCCTGTTCAACCACATCCAGCTTATCTTGTTTCATAAATCTTCCATTTCAGGCTCCTATGCAATATTGATCTTTAAAGCATTGGCCTTTCCTTTCATCACTAGACACATCCACAGCTAAGCTTTCTTTTGGCTTTGGCTTAGCTGCTTCATTAGTTCTGGAGCAACTTGTAGCTGTCCTCTGCTCTTCCCCAGCAGCATGTTGGACATCTGATCTGAGGGGCTCATCTTCCAGTGTCATATCTTTTATCATTTTAATTCTGCCCATGGGGCTTTCTTGGCAAAGACGCTGGAGTGGTTTGCCATTTCCTCCTCCAGTGGATCACCTTTTGTCAGAACTCTCCACTGTGACCCGTCCATCTTGGGTAACCCTACACAGCATAGCTCATAGTTTTACTGAGTTATGCAAGCCCTTCTGCCATGATGAGTCAGTGATCCAGGAGGAGAAATAAATAGTTCCCACCTTCAAACAGCTAACATTCCAATAAAGGATATACAACATGCAAAGGTACTCTACTCTTACCTAACCAGCACCTCTGCTTTTTCTAGCATGGTAGTTCTGTCTTACTCATGATGGTATTACCCATAGCACTCGGCGCAGTATGTTGCACATAGTAAATATTATTAATGACCACCTACAGTTCCTCAAATAGTGTGTCTCCTGTGTTAAGAACATATAATATCTTGATACATGAATAATGCTGGGGTTGAAATCACCCCACCTCGTTTGGCCGTAATACATTCAACAGTTAAGAACTTAACTCAAATGTTCACTAGATATGAACAAAGCCTGGATACCTTTCATTCATTCATTCATTCATTCAATAAACATTCGCCAAGCACCTACTATGTTTTAGACACTGTGCTAAGTACTCCATAACACTCAGGATATCTGTTCAGGATGGCCAGGTTAAGTGGCCATTCTTTCTGTATAAAACCCTGGAGCTAATGGAAACTGAGATATTATAGTGCCAGACTATAGAGAGTATTCTAGCTGTGCCCTTGAGAAGGAATTGATTGGGGTGGAGGAGTGGCACTGGGCTGCCTACAGTCTCCCCTTCCTCCTTGTCTCTGTCTTATTTGGAGCATGAGCTTCAAAAAGTCTGAAAGATTTGGGGCTTTTCATATTTCCATCCTGTGCCTAACAGTGTCCCAGGGACAGATGATGGCAATGTTTGAACTATGAGACAAGGACAGAATGGATGAAGATTCAAGGCTCTACAAAGAGCCCAAAAGAAAAGTTAAGCCATACATGAGAGTTAAATCTTTAGGACACCAGCAAAAGGACTTTCAGGAACTCTGAGTTTCCCCTTTGCCATAGTTGTACACTTAAGTTTGAGCTAATTTTCCTCTGGGCTCTGTGTGTACTATTTGAAGAATCTATCACAGACCTTTAGGAAGATGTTTTGCACCAACTATACTACTGTAGTAACAATTTTTAAAGGCTAAGGTTGGTTAATTGATATTCCTGATAAGCATGCCAGTGGTGGCTCATGTGCTATTGTTCTATAACCCCTAACCCTCTTCCCTCCAATCCCTCAGAGACATGCCTACAACTCTGTGGGAATACAATAGAAATGCTCTAGGGAATCTAGCCTGTCATGTAAATGGGGTTTGAGATAGTCACTTTATAGCATATGCTATAGATACAATAAAGAAAATATCTTTGTTTAAAGGTCCTCTGATGCCTAATATCAAGGAGACATGCCTACCAACTAATATCAAAGAGGATGTTCCATGAAGAACTAAAATGGAAGACAGATTCCTGTTTCTGGAAAGATTCTCCAAATATTCCTATTTGTGAGTGTCTGTACTCTATCAAGCCATGTAACACTTCAGAAACTCCTAAGTGAAACCTAGAATCATTGAAAAGAGTTTGGCCCAAAAGTACATCAGAAAAACTAAATGGATGAAGCATGTCTATTGTCTAGACTAGGATATGTAATTATCTGGACAGCCTGCAGAGTTAGTCCATTAGTACTTTTTTCTTGGACAGATACAGTACATAGACAATTAACTGGGTCCAGAATTGAGGAAATAGAAGAGAGGGGACTGGATTGTATTTGTGAAATTGGTCAGTGCTTTCAGTGGCCCCATACTTCTCCTCTAAATAAATCTCATCTTGTTAATATTAATGTTCTTCTGGCAACACTATACAGCTGCAAATCATAGAATGCAATAATCACTAAGGAATCAAAAGAAGTCATCCAAAGGGCAACAGAGAGGGGGCATGGTGGATCTAAATAGGTTGTAGCATAGTATAAACAATGGATCATGCACAGTAAACAAAAGAGATGTTTGACTAGGAATGAAGATAGGCTGGTCTTTCAGTAAAATGAACAATTCCTGTACTGCATCGGCACTTAGGTAATAGCAAAAGATTAAAAAAGAAGGACTCTAGCCTACCACATGAACCTCATGGAGAAGATTTACTGGAGCATATAGATAAGAGTCCCACAGGAAGAGAAAGAGGGACTGTGATTTTCATCCCTGGATGGAGTACTTACATCATTCAGATCACAGACCAATTGGAGTATTTAAATATAAACACATCCTTGGTATCATTAATTAAAACATACATAAAAATGGCTTCCCCCCCCCCAAATAATCTGTCAGGGCAAATAAAGTGTTACCACACTAAATCTACTTTATTCTTGAGTGGGAAAAAAACCTCCTTCAAATTGAGTTCAAGACAAGATTTTAAACTCATTTCAAATCATTTGGGAAACATTTCTTAAATGATGCTGAGATGAGTTCTTTAAAATTTCCTGAGTAGACTTTATTCCCTTTTCTCCTCTTCTCCCTACTGTGCTTCTTTGCCCATTTCTAATTTTTTCTAACTTGACTATTTTACTTTCTTTACAATGGTTGTGCCTGATTTTGCACATTTTGAGCTCTTTACAAAGTACTATTTGGCCATCATCAAATCACTTCCCTTTTCCGTGCTTCATTTTCCTCTTCTTTAAAATGAGAAGGAGGGGCAGAGCCAAAATGGCAGCTTGAAAACAGGGACTCACTTGGGCTTTCCCCCAAATCCCTCCAAACACTTGTAAAAAATGACTCTAAACAAATTCTAGAGCTAAACAAATTCTAGAAATGACAGTGAAATAAGTCTCTAGCCCAAGACAGCCTGGATGGTTGCTGAGAATGATCTATTGCACCATGCTGGGAGCAGAGCACAGCCCAGCTTGGGCCATGCAGGAACAGAGCAGGCTGGAGTAGAACTCAGGGCCTTGAATCTGCAGTTTCCAGACTTTTCAACCCACAAACGACAAAGACAACGGAGGTCAGTGGGAACACTGTTGGACCTGGGCAAGAGAAGTGTGCGGTCTAGCCCCAGCCCTGGGGGTGGCAGAGGTGGCTGCTTTCAGCTCCAGGCCCACAAAGTGAGGGGAAGCAGGCAGCTGATCAGAGCGAAAGTGCAGGGATCTCTTTGCTAGTGCTAAGGCAGCATTCTTTTACTTTTCCCTGCTTGGATTTGGGTTGCAGTCCTAGTTGGCAGTCCTTGGGGGAGAAGGAGCACTGTTGTGACAGAGCTTGCAGTAACTGTGGGGAGGGAGTCTTCCTGGTAGTTACACAGCAGAAAGGAGTGCTTGCACTCACAGACCAGAGCACAGGCCAGGAGAGGAGCATCATACCACCTCAGAATAGAAGTAGCTCTGAAAACAGCAGCGAAAACTCATGAAGCTTGGGACAAAGCACTCTCCACCCTGAAAGCATTCATATCCTGACCAAAAGCTCAAAAGTCAAGTAACTGGCTGGGAAAATGAGCAAGCAGAATAAAAGGACTAAGACTCAGACTACAGAATCTTTTTTGATGACAAAGGAGATCAAAACATACAGCCAGAAGAAGTCAACAAAGTCAAAGAGCCTACAACAAAAGCCTCCAAGAAAAACATGAATTGGTCTCAGGCCATGGAAGAGCTCAAAAAGGATTTGGAAAAGCAAGCAAGAGAAGTACAGGAAAAATTGGGAAGAGAAATGAGATTGATACAAGAAAATCATTCAAAACAAATCAACAGCTTGCTAAAGGACACCCAAAAATACCGAAGAAATAACACCTTAAAAAATAGACTAGCCCAAACGGCAAAAGAGCTCCAGAAAGCCAATGAGAAGAAGCCTGAAAAGGCAGAATTAGCCAAATGGAAAAGGAAGTCCAAAAGACCAATGAAGAAAATATTGCCTTAAAAATTAGAATGGAGCAAGTGGAAGCTAGTGACTTTATGAGAAATCAAGAAATTATAAAACAGATCCAAAAGAATGAAAAAATGGAAGACATTGTCAAATGTCTCATTGGAAAAACCACTGACCTGGAGAATAGATAATTTAAAAATTACTGGACTACCTGAAAGCCATGATCAAAAAAAGAGCCTAGACATCATTTCTCAAGAAATTGTCAAGGAAAACTGCCCTGACATTCTGGAACCAGAGGGTAAAATAGGAATTGAAAGAATCCACCAATCACCTCTTGAAAAAGATCCCCAAAAGAAAACTCCTGGGAATATTGTAGCCAAATTCCAGAGTTCCCAGGTCAAGGAGAAAATATTGCAAGCAACCAGAAAGAAATAATTTGACTATTGTGGAAACATAATCAGGATAACACAAGATCTAGCAGCCTCTACATTTAAGGGATCAAAGGGCTTGGAATATGATATTCCAGAGGTCAAAGGAGCTAGGACTGAAACCAAGAATCACCTACCCAGCAAAACTGAGTATTATACTTCAGGGCAAAATATGGATTTTCAATGAAATAGAAGACTTTCAAGCATTCTTGATGAAAAAAACAGAGTTGAATAGAAAATTTGACTTTCAAATGCAAGAGTCAAGAGAAGCATGAAAAGGTAAACAGGAAAGAGAAATCATAAGGGACTTACTAAAGTTGACTGTTTTGTTTATGTTCCTATATGAAAAGATATTTGTAACTCAACATACCTTTCTCAGTATTGGGGTAGTCGAAGGGAATATACATACATATGCGTGTGTGTGTGTGTGTGTGTGTGTGTGTGTAGACAGATGGCACTGGGTGGGTTGAATATGAAGGGATGATATCTAAAAGGACAAAATTAAGGGGTGAGAGAGGAATATATTGGGAGAGGGAGAAAGGGAGAGATAGAATGGGGTAGATTATCTCACATAAAAGTGGCAGGAAAAGCTGTTATAATGGAAGGGAAGAGGGGATAGGTGAGGAGGAATGAGTGAATCTTGCTCTCATTGCATTTGGCTTAGGGAGGGAATAACATATACACTCAATTGGGTATCTTTCCTTACAGGAAAGTAGGGAGGGAAAGGGATGGGTGTGATTATAGGAGGGCAGATTAGGGGAAGAGATAGCTAAAAGCAAACACTTTTGAAAATAGACAGGGTCAAAGGAGAAAACTGAATAAAGGGGGACAGGATAGGATGGAGGGAAATACAGTTAGTCTTTCACAACATGACTATTATGGAAGTGTTTTGCATAATGATACAGGTATAACTTATGTTGAATTACTTGCCTGCTCAAGAAGGGTGAGTGGGGAGGGAAGAAGGGAGAGAATTTGGAACTCAAAGTTCTAAAAAGAAATGTTAAAAAAAATTGTTTTTACATGCAACTGGGAAATAAGATATACAGGCAATGGGGTATAGAAATCTATCTATAAGAAGGTAAGGGGAAAAGGGATGGGTGGTCGAGTGGGGTGATAGAAAGGAGAGCAGACTAGGGAAAAAGGTGATCAGAATGCATGACATCTTGGGGTAGATATGGGGAAAAAATTTGTAACTCAAAATCATGTGGAAATGAATGCTAAAAACTAAAAATAAATTTAAAAAATAAAATAAAATGAGAGGGATACAACAGACAGCAGCTAAAGTCTCTTCTAGTTCTAAGGGGCTATGATGCTCCTATACAATGAAATAGTTTGTAGTAACATGACTCTAAGCAACACATTATGCCTTTATGTAGAATCAACTCACCACTTTCCTCCCCCTGGTAATTTAATTTCAACAAATTATTTATTTAAACACCTATTGTATACTAAGAACTGTGACAGGCATCATAGGTGGCTGGGCAACTGAAAGACAAAATAGATAATAGTACCTGCTGTTAAGGAGTTTACTTTCTGTAGAGGAGATCACATAAGGGTAAGATACATTTAATTCAGGGTAGTTAATGAAAGGGTAAAAGGAGATGAAAGATGGGAGCTCTAGTAGCACGGGAAGAAGGGGAGACAGCTAACAGTCGGAGGAAATAATAAGTGCTTCTTGAAATGAACTCTGAAGGATATGAGTTCTCAAAGGTGGAAAAGAAGGGACACATTATAGGAATGGGCGATGACATACAAACACACAGAGGCAGGAGATGTTAAGTTGAAATCAGAAAATAGCAAGTAGCCCATTGTGGTTGAAACACTGTATATGAAGGGAATAAGGTGGGAAAGGTAGGTTGGCCAGACCATAGAGGGTCTTAAATGATGGATTTAGGAGTTTGTATTTTTATCCTTGAGGCAATCAGTGAACTAAGATTTTTTAAGCACCTACTGGCATCTGAAAGTCTTTGATCCAGGAAGATATTGTCAGAACTTTGCCTTAAGAAGATACTTTTGGCAGTTGTGTGGAATGTGAATTAGAAGAGAAAGTCTAGAGGCAAGGAGAACAATTAACGGGTTACTACAATAGTCCAGGTACAAAATTGTGACTGCCTGTATGATAGGAGAAAAGGGGATTGATGTGACAAGAGTAATGGAAGTAGACCTGGATAAGACTTGGCGACTGACTGGATGTGGCTGGTAAAGTAGAAGGAAAAGGAAAAAAAAATACTCCAAAGTTTTATACCTAGTTGACCAGGAGCATATTGGTGTCTTTAACAGAAATGGGAAACCTGGAAGAAAAAAAAAAGGTAGGACTAGGTGAGGTAAGAAAATTCTGGTTTGGACATATTGAGTTTAAGGTGCCCAGATGATGACCAGCAGGAAGCTGGACATGTGATTCTGGAGTTCAGGAGCCAGATAAGGGCTGCATGTGCCTTCAGATGAATAGACCTGGGAGTAAGCTAGATAGAGATGACAATTGAATCCTTGGGAGTGGAGTGGATAAGGATCAAAGGAAAGAGAGTGGAGACAGAAGACAAGAGAGATATTACATTTAGGCATAGGAAATGGATGATGAACCAACAAAGAAGACTAAGAAAGAGTAGTGAGGCAGGAAAGAGAACCAAAAGAGAGTAATGTCAGGGAAGCCACAGGAGAAGAAATACAGGGTTATAGCTTCAAGGCATCATTAAAGCATAGATTTAGGGCTGGAAGAGACCTTGGGCCACTAAACCCAACTCCTTTTATTTTATAGTTGAGGAGTCTGAAGACTAGAGAGGTAAAATGACTCACCCATGGTCACAGAGCTAGTACCTAGAGGAGGATTTGGACCACAAGTCTCCCAGATCCCAAGCCAAGCACTGTATCCAGAGTCACACAGCTGCCAATGGCAGAGTAAAATGAAGGTTAAAGGACGGATACCTTCCCATGTTTAAGGCTGTGAGGAAAAGAGGCAAATTCAATGCCTTTACAAATAAATTTCAGAGTCACCAAGATGGAAAGATCGACCTTTCATAAATTAATAATAAATTTTAGCCTTTTGATTTGGATTCAAGAAATACAAAATTATACTCAAAGAACACTTAACAAAATTGTAGTTACATATGTATTCATATACATCATGTATTGGCTAGATCACATCCTTTCTTGAGGATTTAAATAGGGGCACAGCACAATAATCACAAAAGATATGGTGGATGTGGATAGGTTATGATCTGCATTGTTCAAAAGAATACCTACCTTGATGAGATAAGCAATATTCTAAAGTCTAAGTATGTGTGTTTTCTTGGTCTAGACATGTAATTTCAGTAGTGTGGGGAACCCCCTCTACTGATACAGACTGGTGACTCATCTGTAACTTCTAGTATTGGTGAATTCTCTATACAACTGGTGTCTAACAAATAGAAACAGGAGCCACTAATCTGTACATAAGGATCCCTGCAAGCCACAGACTGACAGGTTTAAAAAGTAATGTTATTGATGTTTTATTGTATCTCTAGTTATTTTACTAAGTATTTCTCAATTACATAAGAGTCTGGTTTGAAGCACTGGGGAATGTAACTGGGAGCTGTGTGTTTGATTCTTTTGGTCTAGAGTACTGAGAAGTTAAACAACTTGCTCTGTGTCAGAGGCACGACTTGAACCCAGGTCTTCCTGGTTCCAAAACCAGCCTTCAGTCTACTACGTCATGCTTGCTCTCATAAAGATTTATATATATATATACGTATATATATATATATATACATGTATATGTTACAGGAAAGAAAAATATCTCTAAGTGGGATATTCTTGGTTTGATAAAATAATAACACTCAGATAATATTAGAACTTTTTCTATTTATGGAACTATCTGAATCATCTATATACTTTTGTCTATATTCACAAGCCATTTTAACAAAGTAAAAAATTAGGCGATTTTTCCTTCCACTTAAAGAGAACCTAATGATGTCATTTTCCTGACAAGTCAATTATCTGTCATGCATTGAATATAAAATTTCATTTCTATTCTGCTCCTGGTTTAAAAAAGAAAGTAACAGTGTGTCTCTATTTCACAGAGGGGGCCCAACTGTCCCTTTCTACTAAAGGCTGAAGAATGACTTATTCTCTCCATTGCTCAAAATAATAGCCAATACCTTTGGCTTTCCTTTTGAATTACTCTAACTCTGACAATAAACTGTTCTCTATATTCAGTCTTTCAGAGGCATATACATTAATATCTTTTCTTGAAATTTGTAATTAGAAAAGAAATGGCAGCACTTAAAGATATTCAACTAAAATAGCAGCATAACTACCTAATTCCATCGCTGGTTCAGGTTATTTTGCTACCACATCAAATTTTCCAGAAATTCTCATTCTCACTGCAATTAAAAATACTTTTGACTGGGGAAAAATGAATTATGGTGTACCATCACATCAAAGAATCCTAAAAAGATACTTAATATGACATGAAATGTGATAATACAAGCAAAAATATCTTCCTTCTCCCCCAAATGTTTAGTATGAATGTATACATTTAAATGTGTATCCAGTTGAGTTTGCTTAGGTAGGAAACAAGGGTAAAAATGAATCCAGAAACACACAAAGCCAGGCATGATTTCAAAGAGGTTAATATAAATGTTGCAGTTCTCTAGGGGCCTACGAGAATCTCCTGGCAGCTGGCTTTCTGGCACCAAAGGATAGTGTCTGATTTTGTAATTACAGTTGGTGGCCTGCTAAAAACTATGTTTCCGTTGGAGATGTATTACAGTAACTGCAAGGCTATTTCCTTGAATCATCCAGATGCTGTACCCCTTGATCATATGAAGTGTGTTTATATTCAATCTCTGAGAATCTGACTGGAGTACAATAGCTGAGAAGGAATCAGTTTGTTCTCTTGGGAAGACTGGTAGTTACCATAGATAAAATGTCACCATGTTTAACCTCTGTCTGGGTGGAGACAAAGCCTATGACTGTTATCTTGTTAAAAGGAGTCAGATTTTCTACTGGTCTATAATGAACCTTGTAGCACAGCCATCATAGATGGTGATTGCTAGTGGCTGATTCTATCTTGGGAAATAACTAGGTCTTCCAGGCCTATAGAAGGATGATTCTCAATTTCAAAGCAGTTGCTACTGGTGAAATCAATTTCACTTCAATCAGAAGAGCTGTTCTGAAACACAGGAGTAGGCAAGTGCATGGTTAGAGTTTGCTTCTCAAAAGCAGCTAGAAATAGTTTTGAAGTCATGACAAAAGTGGTGGAGAAAATGAGGAACTTCAAAGTGAAATGACCTGCCCAAGGCCATTTTGTCTTAAGAGTGTGAGATTTAGAACCAGATGGGACCTTAAAGATCACCTAGTCCATTTAGTAATGGAGCCGGGATTAGGATACTAGGCTCTTGAGTTTATTCCAAGCAACACCTTCGGAGGGTGGGGTGAGAAAAGGGGTAAAATAATGTTTCATCTCAGGCAACAAAGTATATAAAACTAAACTACAGACATAGATGTGAAGACACATAGCTCCTTTCCTTTCTGGTTGCCTAAGCTTTGGCTGCTATTTTCAAACCACATCTCCACTGCTCTGTCCAGTTTCCACCCCCTCTTACTGACCATTCCTTAATGTTAGAGAGTTTCCACACATAAACTCAGCTTTTAGCCAGGATGGACAATTTCAGCAGCAGCTGGTATACAGCTATTTTGAGCTGCTTACTTAGCTAAATTAAACTGATTTCAGAAGGGAGAATGGCTTCCTATTACTGTACCTTTTCCTAAAAGCATTTTCATGAACTAAGATATAAATGACAAACATCAATTTTATAAGATGATGTTATTTGACTGCAACGGATATTTTGCAAAATATACAAAGCTTTTATGATTGTAGGCTATGATATCAGACCTATAAGAACCTAAAACCTAGTGGAAGAGGAAAATCACTACATTAGTTAGCAAATTTTGTTTCTTGGTAAATATTTCTTAGCCCAGCAATCTAGTATAATATATGGTAAATGCCTTGCACACAGTAGGCATGTAAAATATACCCTGGTCAATGAGTGCCAGAATTACAAGTTCAGCTGGTAGTATTAGAAAAGCTGGATGAAACTGGTTAGAGCTGTTTTGCTGGTAATGGAGGGAACTGGTGCAAAGGCCTTGAAACTTGGGATATTGATAAAGGTATGTGATGAGTAAACTACTCACAAATTTTAAGCAAAACTCTACATGAAAGAAAAATAATACTTTAGGTGCACTTGAATCTAAGACTCACAGGATTGGGGGCTTAACAGGACCTTAGAACTAGAGGCAAAACTAGGACTAGGCAACTGTGACTTTGCCCAGAATGCCAAAATTTATAGTGCAAATTCTAGTAGATAAAAACAAGTCAAGTAAGCACTTAGGTAGCAAGAAGACAAGTAATAACATAGGAAGGTAACACAGGGAGGGCTTTCCTATGTCCCCAAACTACATACATCCCTGATGATTCCTTTCTGGCCTTGGCCTATCCTGTTCTTTCTTTCTACAGCAGTCCCATGGCAGAGGAGAGGGAAATTGGGTTGCCGTCATACCCTCCACTATATTTTTTGCCTCTTGCCCAGGACATCTGAGACAGCTGGGTGGCAGAGTAGATAGTTCTAGACTTCAAGTCAGGAAGACTTAAGTTCAAATCATGCCCCAGATTAGTGTGAGAGGGCTAGGACACGAAATGGATGAACTCTAGATTCAAATTCTGCCCCCAACACTTACTAGCTATGTGACCCTGGGTGAGTCTCTCTGTCTGCCTCTTTTTCCTCATCTGTAAAATAAGGGAGTTGGACTCTAAAATCCATTACAGCTTGAAATCTACAAGGCTGCATTTTGTGGTACTGTTTCCTTTCCCTTCTCAGTTATTAGCTAGAGGTAATACAGTCTAACTTCCTCATTTTACATTAGGGAAAGTAAAGAACTGAAGAGATTAGGAAGTAGCAAAGCCATGAATTTCTCTATCTCAGTAAGTATATACAGCAAGTAAAAAAGGCTCCTCTGCTGTATTCAAGGAAGGGATTGGCTTCATTCCATTAGGACATCCATAGACAACCTAGAAGATACCAGTTTAATGAGCCTACTCTTTTCTTACTAAAGTCAATAAATGGCTTCCTTAAACTCTGAAGTCCTAGGCATTGTGCCACCATCACTCATAATGTTAACCCAGCAAAAGTTAAGAGGGAGGCAGGGAAGGGAGGACATTTTACAGGAACCAACCAAGAGCTTTTTGCTGACAGTTCACTCTTTTAGGGCATCTTACAGAACTGCTTAAGCAATCAGTTCCCACACCTTGCCTTTTCTGTTAAAGCTAGTGCTCTGCGGTAAGTATACTCCAAGACTGTTATGGGAGCTTCGGGTCTTATAATTCAACCAGGTTTACCAGACTGGGAGAAGAAATCTTAATACCCTTTTAGGAAATAAAATATTCCACCCAGTCTTATATAATGGCCATCTGGGATTTTGCAAGAAAGTCATCTCACAATGGCTCCTCACTCTTCAGATGATTGCAACCATCAGTGTTATATCCCTAGACACAGTTTTAACCTGATAGGACTTTGTTTCATTTGAGAGGACAGAAAAAAAGAGACGATTTACTTCTTCACATTTATGAGAGGTCTGTCTTCATATCCTTTTAGAACAGAGCAACCAGAATGCCAAATCCACAACTAGCTTTTCAAGGGAAAGTCCAGGGCTTTCTCCAGTGAGATAACATCTGTAAAGCACATCTTAAAGTGTTCTATCAATAGTAGCTATCATTAGATGCGCTGAAGTGAAGAACTTTAAAATCTGTAATATATCTTTCTCTCATACTTTTAGAGGGAGGAGTGGGGAAAAGAGCTCCCCCTCCCCACTACCCCTTCCAAGCCTAGGTGATGCAGTGAATGGAATGCTGAACCTAGAGTCAGAAAATCTCGAGTTGAAATACTGCCTCAAACTTTCACTAGCCTCTTTGCTTTTTTTTTTTTTCTTACTAAAGGGCAGGCTTGACTACACCACTCCCCTCCCTTTCTCCTCCCTTCATATACCCCAGTGGTTCCCTATCACCTCCAGGAACAAATATCCTGGTTGGCATTCAAAGCCTTTCATAACCTAGCCCCAATTACCTTTCAGATCTTCTTGAAACATCTTACATGCCCCTCTGTTCGCTTTGATCCAGTGACCTGGGCCTCCTTGCTGTTCTTTCAACAAGACACTCCATAGGTCAGGATAGGATATTTTCTCTGTCTGCCCCCAAGCCTGGAATCTTTTTTCCACCTCATAGTTTCCTTCAGTTTCAGCTAAAATTTTATGTTCTACAGGAAGCTTTTCTCAATCTCTTTTAATTCTAGTGCCTGTCATCTGTTGAATATTTCCTCTTTATCTTGTGTATAGCTTATGTGTACAGCTTTTTGCATGTTGTTTCCACCACTAGATTGAGCTCCTTGAGAGCAGGGACTGTGTCTTTTCCCTTTCTTTGTATCCCCAGTGCTTAACACAGTACCTGCCCCGTAATGGGCCTTTAATAAATGTTTATTGACTTTTGATCTGCCAGCACTTTCCTGTGTGTACTGGATAGGACAATAACCAACACTTAAGTTGCCCTTTACAAATATAATCTCATCTGATCCTTACAACAACCCTTTGGAAGTAGGAACTATTATTCCCCATTTTATAGATGAGAAAACTGAGGCAGATAGGTTTCAATGACTTGCCCAGGGATCACACAGCCTGTAAGTGCCTGAGGGAGGATTTGAACCCTGGTCTTCCAAGGCTGTCACCTTACGAGTGAGAAAATGGACAGACAGATTTCAGCAGTTTGTCCAGGGGTTGGAAAACTAGTTAGTGTCTAAGGGCAGATTTGAACCGTGATCTTTCAATGCTGCCATTTTACAAGTAAGAAAACTGAGGCAGACAGAAGTGTCAGCGACTTGCCCAGGGTCACACAACTAGCAAGTGTCTGGGGACAAATTTGAACCCTGGTCTTCCAAGGCTCCAAGTCAAGCACTCTATCCATCAGGGTGAAAACTAGTCTAGACGCCCTCCGGCTGGCTCCCAGGGCCGGTCACTCCTGCGAAAGGCCGAACATCTGCAGCTGGTCACGGATTTCCGATCTCCGCCGGCCGTCCACGTGCTGAACCGACAGGTCCCTGTCCCGTGAGGAAAAGTTGCCTCCCTCGACTGTCCTCCGCCCCCCTTCCTCACTGCCTTAATTAATCTTAATAGATTAAATAACGCCGGGCCTCTGGGGACCACAGCCGCTTCCCTCGCTCGCTGGGGGCGGCGGGAAGCCGGACACTGTCCGCTCAACGGCGAAGGGAGGTCGGCGCGGCCGCGGCCAAGACGGGTCCCTCCCCCGCCGCGCCGTGTCCCTGTCTCGGAGGCCACAACGAGGGCGAGGAGGGTTCCGGGCCGGGCCTTGGGAACAGCACCCAGCCGAGCCACGAGCCGAGCCGCGGGGTGGGGGAACACCGCGCAGTTTGGGATGGAGAAGGAAAAAAAAAAGGCCGAGCCGTCCCAGAGTGATGACGCGCTTCCTGCTCTCCCGGTGCTGGGGGCTCCGGGCTCGCGCTCCTCTCCTCTCCCGTCCTCGCGCTCGCGCTCGCGCTCTCTCTCCCTCGGCTGTTGTTCGGTGCTTGGAGCCAGCAGCGGCGGCGGTGGCGGCGGCGGCGGCTGCAGGAGCAGAGCGGACTGCAGGCGCACCGGGGGGCACGCCAACTGCACACACACAGGCAGGCGCTCTGCAATGAAACACTAAGCGCATCCCCCGGTAAGGCACACGGGTCATTCGGGTTTTCCTCTTCCTCCAGATGCATGCACGTTGCATGAAATTTCTCGTGTCTTTTTTTCCTCCTCCCTTTGCAAAGAAGAAAAATCTGGATTTTTTTTTCTGTCTCTTCCCACCCTCTCCCCATCTTGTGAGTGATGCCAGTGCAGAAATAAAATGCAAAGCTACCTAAGACTCCCTACTCTGGGAGAGCTTTTTTTTTTTCAGAAATAAAAAGGATTTAAAAATGAAAATAATGCACCTGTCTTTTTGCATATGCATGTTTCTTTGCACTCAACCTAGAACCCACGGTTTGCAGTTGCAGATCTCTTTACAGCTAGGACTTAGGAGCGGGCTCCTAGCTGCTTGTAGAGCAGAGACCCTCCTCTGTTCCTGGGTTGGTTTCCGGTGATTGGGCTTTAAAAGCAGCCCCAGAGGCGAGAGTGACCCCCTCGGGTTCCCGGTTTCCAGCGACTCGTGCTGCCGTCGCCTAAAGCCGGGGAGAGTTAGACTAGCTGGTTGATTAGCTTCATTCCAGCACAACCCATCCGCACTCCAGCGCTACTTTGCAAACAAGTAGCTAGCAGCCGCATCAGATACGGAATATATCCGTCTTAATCTCACCGACCTTTCCTTGGATTCAGGGCTTGAAAGCTTTTTCATTCGCCCTTTTACTTTGTAATTTCGTCACTAACAAATTTCTGGCTGCTAAAGGAACTGGGCAAAGCCCAGGCGTTGAGATCCAGGGAAAGGACATGGATTAAGTGCCGTTTGCTCATTTTGCCCTCGGTTTAAGCTGAGAGGTTTTATCAAGGAGAACCCACTCCCTCCTGTCTTCTCCTCTCGTCCCATTTCGCCTCTGAGCTGAAATTTCGCGCCCCGCGTTCTGTGGGAACTAGGGGAATTGAAGGCACGCATTTTGGGATCCTTGATAAGACTGAGTAAAGACATTCGAGGGCGCCATATTTTCAGTGGGTCTTGGTGGTGGGGGTTGGGGGGGGCGTGTGTGTGTGTGAATGTGTGTGGAGAACAGTTTCTGGAGACGGTTAGCAACCCAGAGTCTTCAGCAACGCTTTCGTTACACGCGGGGGAGGGAGCGAGCTGTATTCGCTGGGAAACTTTGTGTCTGTGGAGGTGGGAGAGGAGGACAGGGCTCGGGGAGCGGAACGGGTGTCCCTGCAAGGGCTAGGGAGGTGGGGGCTACGCGGGCTGCAGCGCATTGCAAAAGCAGGCATGAACTGGAGACGTATCCCCAGTCCAGCGACCCGTGGTGCTCCGGACTGGACCAGGGACCCGCCGGAGGGAAGGGGAAGGGGGAGGGTAGGAGGGAAACGGCCGGGTCCAGTTGCTGGATACCCGCCCCGCCCCGCTGAGCCCCTCCCTCCCCCCCTCCCCACTGAAATTCGAAGGTACCAGCTCTGGGAGGAGGGGAACACGCCCATCCAGCCCTGAGGCTGGCTGCTGGTACTTGGCTGTTGGGGCACCCCAGCCCTGCGCTCGAGAGATGTGGAGAGCAGAGGTGGGTGCTTTATTCAGCATGTAGAAAGGGGTGGGGAAAGAAATCTTGTCCCCGATTTTTTCCGCCGCTGCCTGGAGCGCCCTGGAAGCTCTTGCTGCCCTGCGGAGCACTGACTGCTCAATCCAGAGAAGGGAAAGGAGTGGGGAGTCCCTGCTGTCCGGAGCTCCTGGGTTTCGCGTGGCTGCTGAAGAGCTTGGCTGGGGGCGGGGGGCAGAGGAGAAGGAGAAAGGCGGGGGAAGGGAGAGCGGTTGTTGGGCAGTTAGTCCCCTGTGCCCTCCCTGGAGCTGCGTCCCCGACTCCGTAGGCGCTTCCAGCCTCCTCGCGAGCTGCCGGGCGCCTGCAGCCGCCCCCAGCCCTCTCCAACTCCTGCGGGGCCAACTCCCTGGACTTGCACCAAGGCTCCCCGAGGCGCAGAAAGGGGGCGGGACCAGAAGTTGAGGGCTTTCACTAGGTGTAGGTTTGGCAGCCAGGTGAAGCTTTGGGGAAACTTGGTGTCCCCCTTGACAAATCGGGAGAGCGGAGGAGATCGAGTGGCGGTGTCGTTTTTCATGGGGGAAAAAAAGAGTTTACCGGGGAGGGCCTTTTGGTCAAAACGAAGCTGATTATTCCTAGAGGTGTACGTGAGTGACGGGTGGTGTTGACTTGGTTCAGGGAGGAAGTTGACATAGTTAAGGAAACAGCTTTTCTTATGGTAGTGGAAAAAAAGTGGGTGCAGAGGTTAACTCCTAAGGAAGATTGTAACGTATTTCCCACAGGAGAGGATTTCTGGAGAGGTAGCATTTGATTATAGAAAGCGCTGGACTTAGCCAGGAAGAGTGATCACTGACACCGGAGGCTGGCTAGTCACATAACTTGCTTAGAACCTCAGTTTCCTTCTCGGTAAAATGGAGATGCTCGGTCTTGCACCAACAACCTCACAAAATTATGAAATTAAGTATTCGAGAAAGAACTGCCGCTCATAAACCATCCTAGGAAGGCTCAGTTCCCCCAATACTATGACCTGCTGAATTGCATCCTTTTTCAATAATGTAGTAATACTGCATATTCACATTTTTGAATTTATTTTCCCCTGGGTAGGGAGAGGGAAGGAGATAATTTTGGTTTTTAAGTAAATCTTGTTCTTATTTTCTGGTAGAAGAAGGAAAAAGAGAGTTTGTATGCAAGAGTGTGCTAGACTTTCTGTTTTCCATCTTGTTGAAATACTGGCTCGACATTGCAGTACTGTACGTGCACTTTCGGTCATCTTTAAACCGGCCGGCATCATAAAGCCCGAGAAAGAGAAATTCCTTTTGGGAGCTGTGCTGTATGCAGTGCTAAAGTTTAAACTGCCCATGTTGGAGCTCATTAGGTTTAGAAAAATCAGTTTATTTAATCAGTTGCCAGCTAACCTAACCCTGATTACCATTGAATTCATAAAATAATCTAATCTATGAGAAGGACTGTTGCTCTAACTTCCTATACTGCCATGTGTGCAAAACCAGGAGGGCTGAGGGAGGGAAAGAAGGCAATTGCTTGCCTGAATGCTAATATTTCCTCTCTCCTACCCCCACCCTTTTTTTTTCTTTTAAGCTATATCATACAAGCATCTATACCTGAGGACTTTTCTCAGTATTTCTCTATGTATCTAGCACAGACTAGCTTTGAAGTGAATGAAATATGGCAATGAAAGATTCCATCTTTTAAAATCTTGCCACTTATAGAGACACTTTCGACTCTGAAGCTTTAGATGGCTTAATTGTACCTGGGCTATATGACTGCCTTATCTTCTTACCTTTTACAGACCCGCATTAGTTAAATTTGCAGTGAAAATTTTGCCCTTATTCTTAAAGTTGAAATTGTTTTTTTCTGTCTTGGAAGAAAGAAGTGACTATTTTTGAATTTGTCTATAATGAAGAAGTTATTACAGCATTAGAACAGGTACATACTTAGATTACATCAGACTTTTCTCTTGTTTGGTGTTGGTAAGAGATAGACTTTGAATTTTTTTCTCTATTGGGATTTTTCAAACTATATTCTAGGGAAACCTTTTTTGTTTCATGGAGGTATTTTGAAAACCGAGTTAGGTCTTTTTGGGGAAAGTATTCTTTTTGAATAGGGGATTTCCCCCCCCCCCCATATGTCAAATTTCTGAGCATTTCCTCCCCTTATATCTAGTTCCTTTCTCTTCTGTCTACAAATTACATGTTCATCTTCAGGCTATTCCTAGGGACTATGCCATTTATTCTTGGGGACTATGCCAGAAAACAAACAATAGGAATTTTGCCATTACAGGTGTAAATTTTATTTTAATCTTTTTTTTCCCACTGTGACCAAGATTAGGAGCAAAATCAAAAAAAAAGAAATTTTTATTGTGATAATAATTGATAGTTATATAGTATTTTAAGATTTTAATTTTGATTAGATTTTCTCTCATAATCTCCATAACAACCCTTTGAGGTGTGTACTATAGGATGGCTATTCTCCTGTTACAGATGAGAGAATCGAGGTCCAGAACAGATGAATGACTTGCTTATGGCAACACATCTAGTGTCCCAGGTAGGACCTAGCTCTCTTCTCACCTCAGAAGCATAATTATTATCCTTTTAACCTGACTCCTTAAATAGTTTCTTTGTCTTGACACTTTTTAGCTTGCAGATTTGCTGTTAAATACATTATTTCTTTTTACGTATTTGTAATACAGTATTACAGCTTGAACAAGGTTCTGTGACCTCAAAACATTTGAAAACTGTTCTTTGCATATTATGAAACTCAAGACACCCTAATGTTTTGGGTTTTATTTTCTTTGTTAATATTAGGAAATTATCTAGGACTTTGTGACATGTGATATTCTTTCCAGAAGTCTTGCAGCATGACATTTTTGGAAAAACTTTGGGTGTTTGTCCCTTAGAAAAAGCAAAGAAAAAAGCATTGAGGTTTTTCAAGCCAATTTTTTATTGGGCATAGCAGTTTTCAAGACAAGATGGAAGTGGTAGTAAACATAGTTGGAATTATAGCCTAACTTATCCAAGTGGTGCCTTTTTAATTATGGTACTTTCCTCCAGAACTTTCTAATCCTATTAATTTTATATCTAATAAGGGAACTAGTGAAAACTAGTCAAAACACAAACTGATTCAAAC
>CM053624.1:112981826-113073593 GCA_028646595.1 Phalanger gymnotis
TGGAGCCTGTTAATTCCTTAAGTGAGATATCATCCTCCTGGTGAGGAAATTAATAATGAGTGAATGTAAAATATAAGAAACTGAGTCCTGATGTGAATTTCTTAAACAGAACAATTGGTCAAGGTTCCAGTTTTGAATTTAACATGATCAGGGTTATAAAGATTAGAAATAGTAACTTAAAATTGTGCTAAGGTGACTTTTGTAGGAGAATGGACAGAAAGCTGGTTCCTATAAGAAGACAAGAGGAAGGTGCTGGGATGCTGTGCTGAGAGCAAATGCCAAGGACCAAAAGACTTTTGGTGCTCCCTGCCGGACAGCCATACAGGAAAAGACTTTTTGAATCTTAAAGGGACAATTACATCATCGTTTTCTTTTGGGTCTCTGTATCTGTATTCACAAAGGGGACTGCCCCCTTTGGTTTGTCAATGCGTCGGAGATTTTGAGAAATGGAAACCTTAGAAAAGGGTAATGGGGACGCAACTTGTATCAGCAATGATGTGTGAAGTCTTCAGATTAGTATAAAAAGAGGAGGGACTGAATGGGATGGATAATTGTGAAGACTTCACAGGGTATGTCTAATAGAGAGGTTTTGGGATTTGGCTTTGTAATTTTGGAAGGCATGCCCTTCCCCCTCTCTCTCAGATTTTAGAAGATAATGAATTTGCTGTGAACTATTTGTTCTTTGCTCTAGGAACATCTCCCCTTCCCCTAGACTTTCAGATGCCACCCAGGCAGTTGAGTTCTGATAGGGAAAAACCTGAATGGACCAGATCAACCTTGGTCCTCTGTGTAGTTTTCACACCTAGACTGTAAGCCCACCTCCCAGCCAATGGTGAGAAGGGATAGAGGGAATCTTTTTCATTAAGAGTATAAATTAGGACAGGTCCCCTTTTACCTCACCTCCTCCATTATGGAGGTGTGCCCAAATCTTGCAAGGTTTGTGAAATAAATTTACTTTGTTCCTCCTAAGGATGTCTCTCCTATTTAAAAATTCTGCTCCATACAAGGGTATAACCAGATGTTTTGCCTAAAGATAAAACATGCTTAAGGAATTTGAGATCCATCAGCAACTTTTCCATTAAAAAAGTCACACAAAAAAGTTTCAAAAAGTGGAAGTTTTTTAAAAGAAAAAAACCTGACCAAAGAGAGAAGTTTAGGGTGTATCTCTCCTACATCAGTGTAGTTTCACTCGTTTTAAATAATAATTGCCCTTTTGACTTAGTACTAGTTGGATGAGAAAGGACAGGCTATACTTAATAATTTAGAATAGAATCATGGACTCTTTGAGCTGTTAGGGACCTCAAAGTTCATTTGCTCCCTTCTGCTTTGGTTGTGAGAGCCTTTATGTATGGGTTACCCAGAGTCCTGACTTGGAGCCTGGTTCATTTATCATTCATTGCCCAGTGGATTCAGAGTTGGTGTCAGTTCCATGGTTTAATAGTTGTTTTAATTTCATTCAAATTCTTGGTGTTTTGGCTCTGTGGCTGGTGCAAGAAGTAAATATTCTTTATATTTTCTTTGCTTTCCTAAGGTTCCAGCTCCATTTAGACAAAACATTTCTGTAGAAAAAAAAAACCTCCACAATTTTAGTTCCCAGAGATAATACCCCTTTCTATTTCTAAATCAAGTGAATAGGTTATCAGTAAATATTAATTCCTTCTGGAAAACTGTTGCCACAAGTGTTTTAGAAAAAGTTAAGGTCTGGGGAATGTGTATACCACCTGCTCTTCTTCTCTTGTCATATCCTGAGCAGAAAACCCACAATACAGAGAAAGTTAAAGAATAAAACTTGAATGTCACTTCCTTGTCCTCAGATGAGCATCCAGAGATCCTTCTCAAAGGCAGGGAGAGAGGGCTGAGTTTGCTGGAGCCCTCTTTTTCTGCAAGGATCATTTTTAGAAAGTCTTCTAGTAAGCTTCTTTCTAGGAGCCAGGAGTCTTTCTTTGTGTACATGTTAATTGAATATCTGGTAAAGTAATTTCCCTCAGTGTAAAGGGTAACTCCTAGAAAAACCTTATTGCTGGTCACTTATGGATTAGCAACTTGTACTGAAGATAGTAATAGTCAAGATGTGATAGCTTCAATTCTTTTCCAATTCATAGAATCAAAGATTTAGAGGTGAAAGGGACCTAGAGAGGTTATCTAGTTCAGACTCCTCATCTGATAGTTGTGGAGAGGTTAAGTAACTTGCTCACAGTCAGAGAATATTAACTGACTGATTGAGGATTTGAACTCAGGTCCGCTGACTCCACATCCAGCTCTTCTTTCACTGTATCACACGGTATACTCTGTCTTTTCTTTTCCCCCTCCATTATCAATCCACAGTTGGCGTTGGCAGGTGTGTCTTATTGCCCCAGCATAAGGAAGGGCAGCCATCAGGATGAGGGCTGATCTTTGTTGCTTCACTTCCTCATAATCAAAGAGCATTTATTAAATTGCTTCAGTGTCTGTTTAGCTGGTGACTCCAGCATGACATCTGAGCTACATCCCTGTTCCCAGTGTTACTTCCAAATTCTTGACTTCAGTTCTGTTTAGAAGAACTTAAGCATATCTTTCATTCTTCTCACCCCTTAAACATTCAGCAGTGGCTCGTCTGTGGCTCATCCTTTTCTAGGTCTCAGTTTCCCCACCTGTACCACAAAGGGATTAGACTAAATTATCTCTAAGTATCTTATGACTCTATGATCTTTTATTGTTCTTGAGGTGTTCTGCAGAGTTCAGAGCACATAGCTGGTGTTCAGGAAATAACTATGATCGATTGATTAATAGAGAAGACCTAGAGAGAACTAGGCTTATTCTCTGATGGTTGCCTTTTGCTGCGTTTTCTTTCAGGAATGAAGATATGCTGGGGCAGCCTCGGTTACTGTTCTACAGAAATGGGAATTTGACATCCCTGAGGTGTTAATGGTGGCATGTAGGTCAATGATAGATATTGTGAACAATATTCAATCCCTGTGTCTACTTGAGAAAACAGTAGGAAGATTTTTGCCTCTCTGTCTGGAGTGGTGTTTAAATCTGCACACCTGTAAAGAACGTGATGCTAAGAATGTTTTTCCCCCCATTCTTTTTTCTTAAGAATTCTGAACAAAGGACCACTAAGCTCTTATGTGTTAAATTAAAATCCTCTCTCTCTTTTTTTCCACCTGGGTGTTTTCACTGCTTCAGGACATGCCATTTAATTACTTGACACTGGTGTCTATGTATATTCTGACATGTTGATTTAAATGAGAATACCTTCCAAAGTGTGGCCCGAGGTCATGCAGGTTAACACTTCCAGGGAAAGCCTAGATTATTACAGGGTCTGACAGTTTACACTGAGGCCAACATAAGAGGCTTAATTTTCTCATTTACCTTGAAGTGCTACCTATGGGTTCAAAACCTATTACTTATCTGCCTGTAGGCCCTATTTAAAGAAGCCTGCTCCCTGGGGAACCAGATGCTCCTTACTGGCTAGGGTTCTACTTCTTTTATAGGAATGGCTTGGTTTGGCTTTTTAAAAAGAATCTTTTGTTCTTGAATAATAATAATAGCCCACTTCTTATATAGCACTTTATATGCTTACTAAGCACTTTCTTCTCAATGAAATACCCTTGTTAGGTAGATGGTGCAAGTATTATCTTTCTCATTTTAGAAAAAGAGACTCAAAGAAGTCTAGGGATTTGCCATTGAGTAAATTCAGCTCAACAAACTTATTGGCACCTAGTCTTTTCAGGGCACTGCATAAGCTTATAGTGCATGTGAAGTCAAACAAAAACAGCAGTGATGAAATCAATGAGATTTAGGCCTGAGGGGACCAAAAATGTTGTCTAGCCCAACCCCATTTCACACAAGAGGAGATCAAGCCTGGTAGCCGAAGATTGCATAGGAAGGAAGTGGCAGAACTGGGATCTGAACCAATGTAGTCTGATTCCATAGCCAATGCTCATTTCAGTACTGCCCTCAAGACCCCAGCTACTAATAGGGGACTAGGATCTATATTCACATAATTACAATACAAGGTAGAATGTGACAGGGGCAATGGAAAGATCCAGATCGGGGTGGGGAACCTGCGGTCTTGAGACCACATGTGGCCTTAGTGGTCCTAGGGTGCAGCCTTTTGACTTGAGTCCGAGTTTTACAGAACAAATTCTTTTATTAAGGGGATTTGTTCTGTGAAGTTTGGATTCAGTCAGAGGGCTGCACTTGAAGACCTAGAGGGCCACATGTGGCCTCTAGGCCCCAGTTCCCCACCCCTGATCAGACAAGTTGTTCTAAGAAAATTTAAGGTGGAATCATGACTTTGACTAGAGGACTTCATGTTGGAGATAAATTGAAAGGAGAGATTTTAATAGTTTGAGATGAGGAAGGAGGGCATTTCTAATATAGGGAATGAATGCATGGGGAGAAGAATTCAAAATTAAATCAAGCACCAACTAGTAAGTCATATTTTAGCTGAAATATAGACTTATTGCTAGGGAGTAGTGTGAATTAAGCGGTAGGATGGATGCCATCTAAATGGTAGCGGAAGGAGTTTGCTAGGTGGCACAGCGCATGAACCATTAGACTTGGACACAGGAAGAACCGGGTTCAACTGCACACTCTAACTAGTGTAACCCTGGCCGAGTCACTTGACCTCTGTCTGCCACTACTTTATCATCTGTAAAATGGAGGAAATAAGGGCACCTCCCTTCCAGGGTTGTTATGCGGATCAAATTAAATAATATTTGCAAAGCACTTTGAAAACCTTAAAGTACTATATAAATGCTAGCTATTATTATTAAAGGAAGCTAAGGTGCAGTAGATATGGTGTTGCATTTGGAGTTAGGAACTTTGAGTCTTGCCTCAGACCCTCCTTACTGGCTGTGTGACCTTGGGCAAGTCATTTAACCTTTCTGAGTTTCTTCATCAGTAAATTGGGGATAATAGCATCTTTCTCACAGGGTGGTCGTCAGGACCAAAGGAGACATATTGTAAAGCATTTTGCAAATTTTAAAGCACTGTATGTTGTTTAGTCATTTTCCGTCATGTCTGACTCTTCATGACCCTATTTGGGGAGTTTCCTTGGCAAAAATTCTGGAGTGGTTTGCCATTTCCTTCTCCAGCTCATTTTACAGATAAGTAACCGAAGCCAACAGGATTAAATGACTTGCCCAGGGTCACATAGCTAGTGTCTGAGGCTGGATTTAAATCCAGGAAGATGAGTCTTCCTGACTCCAGGCCCAGCACTCTACTGACTACTACACCATCTAGTTATCCTTAAAGCACCAGTATAAATGCTAGCTATTATCCTAGAGGGGGAAGGAAATCAGGTTGTAAAGTTTTTAATGCTAAAAAGAAACATTTATATTCGATCCTAAACGTAACAGGGAACCATTGGAGTTTATTGAATACAGACATTGACATGATCAGACCTGATCTATAGGAAAATCATCTTGGCAGCTGTGTGAGGATGGATTGGAGTGGCAAGAGCTTTGAGATGGGGAGAAGAATTAGGAGGTTAGTGCCGTAATCTAAGCAAGAGTTGATGAGGGCTTCAAATTAAGGTGGTGGTCGAGTGGAGAGAAGAGGTCCTATTCAGGTGATGTTGAAAGGGTAGAAATGAACAGATTTGGCAACTGTTTGGATAAAGGAGAGAGAGTGAAGAAAAGTGAAGAATTGAGGATGACACCAAGGTTGTGAACAGGGTGACTGGAAGAATGGAGGCGCCCTCAGTTGTAATAGGGATATCGAGAATAGGGATGAATTTGGGGGAGAAAAGATAATGAGTTCTGTTTTGGACATGGTGAGTTTGAGATGCATATGCGGCAGCCAGTTTGAAATGTTCAGTAGGCAGTCGTTAATGTAAAACTGTAGCTCCGAGGAGAGATGAAGGTAGGAGGTGTGTATCTGGGAGCCACCTGCATGGACATGGTAAATGAACAAATTGGAGTCGATTAGACCACCAAACAGAGGATCAAGAGAAAAAGAGAAGGGGTCCCAGGACAGGGATTTGGGGACCCCTGCAGTTTGTGGGAGTGAACTGGATGAAGACCCAGCAAAGGAGACTGAAAAGGAGCGATCCAACAGTTACGAGAACCAAGAAAGAGTAGTGTCGGGAAAACCCAGAGAGGAGAACATATCCAGGAGGAGGACTTGGCGGTCATCAGTGACAAGGACTGGAGAATCCAAGAAGGATGATGAAAAGACCAGGCTTAAGATTTGGTAGCTAGGAGAGCACTGGTAACTTTAGGGAGAAAGCAGTTTTCGCTCAATTATGAGGTCAGAAAGCAGATTGCAGACAATTTAAGAGAATGAAAGAAGATAAAAAGGAGGCGCTCAGCTTTGACTTTTTTCCTCAAGGAGTTTAACTGAGAAGGGAAGGAGGAATATTGGACAACAATGGAGATAGTAGAATCTAATGAAGGGTTGTTGTTTTTTTTTTTTTGGTAAAGAGACTTGGCTGTGTTTTTAAGTATTAAGGAAGGAGCCTAGTAGATCTGGAGGGATTGAAGATTGGAGAAGGAGAAGAAAGCATGGGATATATTAAGAATGCACATAGAGGGAAAAGAGCTATTTCTTTTTTCCCCTGAACTGGGAGGAGATAGTGGGGGTGATGTTAGGGAAGAGAAAGTGAGAAGAAGGTGCTATTGGGGAAAGGCTTCGTATTTTTTGGCAAAAGATCTCAGCTGAGGGGGTATTATGGGAAGCTTGAGGAGAAAATAGAGAGTGGGATTCGCCAGTGTGAGTGGGATAGAGAATGGATTATCAATTAAAAAGGATAGTCTTCTGCAACGAAGGGCCATTTGAAATTAAATAATGTAATTTCTTGTATATCCATTCTGTATGGTTTTAGAACTGCCTTCAGTTCATTTCAATAGCATGTGAGTAGGAGTGAAGAAGGAAGATGATGGGAATGATTCACAGTTGGGTTTTAGCAAGGTTTGATTGGAGCTAGGACAAGGTAGGAAGGGATGAGAGAGAGAGAGAGAGAGAGAGAGAGAGAGAGAGAGAGAGCGATTGTCTGTGAATCGAACTGGTTTGGTGGTCCTGTGAAGGCTTTTTAAAAGGGAAAGAAGGTAGGAACAACAATTAGTTTAAAAAAGTTGAGGAGATGAGGACCTGAGCAAGGTTGGCGACAGTGTGAATGGAGAGGAGGGTGTGAATAGGTTCAATAGAAGTAGACAGCTGGTTTTGGATGTAGGGAATGAGGGAGAGAGAAGAGTATGAGGATGACGATGAGGTTTAGAGTTTGGATGACTGGGAAGGATGGTGCTACCACTAATCAATTAGTCACTTCTTATTAATTGCCATCTACTATTGACACAAAGATTTCCCTGCTGTTACGAAGCTTACATTCTGTAGGAGAAAGCAGCATGTATAGAAATAAGGAAGTTAGGAGGAGGGGGGGTAGGTTTGAGAGGAAGATGACAATTTCAGTTTTGGAGATGTGGAATTGAGTAGCCAGATAACATCTAGGTAGAGATGTCCATTCCACAGTTGGTAATTCAGGAGGCTGCAGCTAGAGATAAAAGATTTGAGACTCATAAATGACAGACAGGTTGACTGTATATATAAGGGAGTTTCCACAATGAGATTTCTCCTACACTGATAAAATCACAGGTACAGATGAAAACTAAAAAGTATGTAATAATATTATTGTCACCTTATCTCTTTTGGGCTCATTGTCTTCATCTGTAAAATGTGGGAGTTGGGCAAAATTACCTTTAAGGTTCCTTCTAGCTAGAGCTGTATCATGGTCTTCAAACTGAGCCATGAAATTTCCTGTTTAATTTTTTCCTATCAAATCAGTTGTTTTCCATTTGTTTCTCAAAGCTGTCGATTGGCCTGTTCCTCTCCCTCTCCCAAGCCCAGGGTCCAAGGTCGGAGAGAGAGATCACAGTGACAGAAAGGACCTTAGGGACCATTTTAGTCCAAATCTTCATTTTACAAATGATTAATGAGACATTAGTTAAAAGACATAGCCAATGACACGCAGCTTTTGGGACTGGAACCCAAGTTTTCATACTCTATTTAATTTAATATCCTTTCTACTACTGCTGATGTCCTGTTGGGCTCCACAAGCAGTATGGGAAACCATGGAGATTTCTGAAAGAAGCTGCCAAAAACGATTGTGTGGGAGAAGAAGCAGGGAGTGTGGAGTAGGGATGAGATAAAGAACTGTGGCCCTTCTGGGGAAAGCCTGATGTCATCTCCCCACATTGGAGATATAAGGCTTGACTCGGAACATCAGACAATCTGATGGCAGTCCAGTCCTTTGCTTAACCCGGTTATATTTACTTCTCTCCCCCTTCCTCTTCCCTGTTTCTGTTAGAGAAGGACAGTCTGTAAAATCACATTTTAAATGCATATAGAAGGGTTTTAAAATTTGCCTTCTAAAAATCACTCCACAAGTTGAATTTAATTCCCTGGCTTATTTCCAGCATGTTCCGTCTTGCTTATGGCTAGAGTTAAAACAGCAATCACTTTTTAAAAAGGTTCTCTACATGAAGAATTTTCAATATTTACTTCATTAGGATTTTTGGCTACCCATATAAACCAGAGGTATTCTAGTGTGCAGAGTAAAGGACTCCTGCAGCTGCCTGGCAGGTTGGAGAATAGTAGGAAGGTGACAGTGGATATTATTCCTTGTGATGAAGGGAATTTGAGAGTGCTATGGCAGGGAGGTGAGGTTCTTGGCAAGTTTATAGGATAGGCTAAATCTCTTGGTATCTCTTCCTGGTGACTATCTAGTAATTGCCCAAGGTTTGAAACCATCTCTTGATAAGAGCACTTCTGTTTGGACACCTTGACCTGCCTGCTCTTTGGAGCTGTCTTTATAGCAAATGTTAAAAAGAGACTATTAAACACATTATAGTAATCCTTGTGGAAGTTGAGGTATGCCAGATTAACAAGTATATGTCATAAATAAGAAAAAAATGTGGAATCCAGAGAAGAGGTCTTCTTTGTATTTATCCTGAAGTGTACCTCACAAACACTAGGGTGTTAGAATGAGTAAGAAGGCCTGTTAGCGGTTTGCAGATATTGGTTCTTCAGGCAAAAGCCCTGGTGGCTCTCATGTAAGTACTCATGGTAGAATTCTGCATATCTGCCTGCTACAATAAAATCTTTAAAAAAAAAAATCTCAAAGTTCTGTTTGATTCTACAGTATATTTTTCAGCCTGGGTTTCCATTGTAGGAATCTGGCCCTTGGGTCAGGGTTGAACAAAGGAACTATAGATTTTAGAGCTTGATCAGAATATCAGAATTCAAAGGGACGTCTGATTGTCTAGCTTATCCTACACATGAAGAAGAATCCCTTGAATGGTATCTCCCCATAGAGGTCATTAGGAAATCAAGGACTATCCAAGGCAGCCCATCCCACCTTTTGGATACTTTTTAATTGTTAGGTTGTTTTTCCTTATAGCAAGAGTAGGGCTTTCCTTGTTTTATTTATATTCCTAGAATTTAGCATAGTGCTTAGCACATAGTAAGTGCTTAATAAATTCTTCCATCCATCCATCCATCCATCTTATCTGTCTCTTTATCTTTTGATCTCTCTCTAGAGTCAATCATCTCTATCATATTTACTTCTCCATCTTAATCTTCTATCTTTACCCTGTTATCCCTCCTCTTTCTCTGTTTATCTGTGGACTTGCTTACTTCCCTATCTATCTGGCTATCTCCCAGTTAATTCTGCATCTTATTGTTTCTAGTCCAGTTCCCACAGTTCTCCTAGAGATTGTTCCTTCTTCCACACAATAGCCCTTCAAGTAGTCGAAGACAGACATCTTATCCTCCTTCAGTCCTTTCTTCTCCAGGTAAATTTCCCTAGTTCCTTCTGCCTCCATTGACTTGGGTCTCCAATCCACTCACCTTTTTGGTTAGTTGTCTTTGGATTTTCTTAGTGCCTTTCCTAAAATGGGAGAACCAGAACTCCACGTGGTATTCTGGATGTGGGTTTTGCTAGGGCGGTGAATGTACTATGCTTCTCTTAAATGCATTTTTTATATCAGGTTAACTTTCTGAGTTACCATGCCTCACTGCCGACTCATTGAGCCCATTAGAGTCTGTGAACCTCACCCAGAAACTTTTGTACACTAGTCTTTTTTTTTTTTTTTGGAGATATATAAAGTCAATGTCTTTGGGCAAAGTAAAGGGTGGGGGGAGGGGGAAGAAAGTTGCCTTCAAAGTCAGTAAGAGCTGGTCAGTGAACCTCCCGGTGTTCCAGGCAACTCTTGGAGGCAGAGGTTCTTGACCTTTTTGGTGCCTAGACCCTTTTGGAAAGTCCGGGCAAGCCTGTAGACTCCTCAGAATTATGTTTTTTAAATGAATAAAATAAAATACATAGGATTACAAAGGAAACACGTTATAGTGAACTACAGGCAGGGCAGCTAGGTTGGCCCAGTGGATAGGGCATAGGGCTTGGAATTAGGAAGACTTACTTCCTGAATTCAAATTCAGCCTCAGATACTCACTAGCTGTGTGACCGTGGACAAGTCAATTAAGCCTGTTTGCCTAAGTTCCATGTAATGAACTGTAGAAGGAAATGGCAACACCCTCCAGTATCTTTGTCAGGAAAACCCCAAATGGGGTCACGAAGAGCTGGACATGGCTGGAAAATGACTGAACTGACGGTTGAGAAAATGCTAAAAAAAAAAATACTGTGATATAACATATCTAGTGGCAGGTCTGATAACTATAGTAGGTTCTAAGTAGTGAAGATATTTTGATATCTACAACTATAGTGTGATAAGAAAATATTTGTGATTTCTATTGGTGACAATCATTGGTTTCCTACTTTCGAAACTGAAGGAAATGCTAAATTTCAGTGAGAAGTCTCTCATGTGCACATACACACACATAGACACACATATAAATTTATGGACCCTTAAAAATCTATCCACAGGACCTCTTTGGAGTCCCATTGATCCAAGATCAAGAGCTCTGACGAGTTACGAGGTTATGAGTTGCAGAGAAGATGTTAACCTGTATTGGTAAAGGGAATTTCCTTATCTGGGAGTTCCTTATACTATTAAATTCATAAATTTGGGCCTGGTTGGACTCTTTCTTAACAAAAAAAGCAAAGCAAAATCAAACAAAAGAAAGGGAACCCGTCCTCAAGTGCAGCCCTTTGACTGAATCCAGGCTTCAGAAACAAAACTCTAGTTCTAGAGGCCGCAGGTTCCCCAACCCTGGATTAGAATGATGTAAGAGGCAAATTTTGTAGCTATTGTCAGTAGGAATTTGAAAAGAAACCAACAACTCATAAAATATATAAATCTAAAAGTAAATACATAGTAACAAAAATGCGCTAAAAGGGCTTTGCAGTAGCCAATATTACTACTAGTAAATATTAATGACACTGAGGTATTAGACATATAGAGCAGATGTTAACATTACAAGAACACCTGCATATAATTAAAAGTTTCCTAAGCCCTTGCTCCATGTATTCATATTCAGCACAACAAAAATTCAGTACAATTAAATAATTTGGGCTTTCCTTTGTCATTCACAAGGCTAGACACATATCTGAATTACTTTTTAGTTTTTTTTTTTATCTGTTATAATGGAATTTAGTTTGCTCTGGCTTTCCAATTATAATGCTTTTTTAAGATATGAAATGATAGCTGTTCCTAAAGGGAAATCTATGTGAATAAATTAAACTTCACTTAGAAGTTTATTACATAGAGTTCATTGTATAGAATCAGAATGCAGAAGCTAGAAACGATCTTGGGTAGTCTCTTCCAAGCTTCTCGTTTTTCCTAGATCATTTACCTAACACTCAGAGAGATGAAATGACTTGATTTGAAGGAGCGCTATTTTTTCTAAGTTCAGGCATGTTCTCTTTAATTTTAAGCAGTTCTTAGAACATAGGTGTAGGGACTGGGCCTGTAATTTTATTGATTAAAGGGAACTCCCAGAAGAGGAAACTCCCTCTAACAATTCAGGTCACGACCTTTTCTGCAGCTCGGTCTTAGTGAGTTGAGAAGAGTACCCGGGAGGTTAAAACTACAAAACAAAAATCTCATCTCCTTACAATTTTCCCTCTTAGTGTACATAATACATTACAGATCTTTGATCTTTAAAGTTGTCATCCAAACGGGATTTGATTGTGATATTAAAACACTCTGATGTTTGAAGAAAACCTTGATAGAAAAGTGTTAGTGTTTTGGTAGCTGAAGGCCCTGCCTGACCTGTAAGAGCTTTCTTGCCCAAAGGTAGAGGAAATAAAAGTATTTTTCTTATTAGAATTTACCAATGCAAATTATAACCTCTTCACATCTTAGAAAATAATTTCATGAGTTGCTATGGTCAAGAAAATCCATTACCATATAGTTATTAGACTCTTTGCACTTAGATTTCTTTGTCCTCAGGTGATATATGTCTACTCCATTATCTAGTCTGTATCAAATCCTTTCTAGCTTTAATAAGACCTTATAGATCAGAGGATCTTAATATGTGTGTGAGATGAACTCCTTTGATAGTCTGGTGCCTTCTCAGAATAATGTTTTTAAGTGCATAGGATTATTAAGGAAGCCAGTTATATTCAAATACACTTATCAAAATATTTTAAAATAAGCAAGTTCATAGACAGAATCCCTGGATTAGATGTTTGTGCTCCTCCAATATAACCCAGGATCACTTCCTTGCTACAGTGAGGCATTGGAGTAGGTTGTTAGTAAGCCGTATAAGAATAGTAGAAATAAATTGAACTGTCTAAATAGGTCTTGACATCTCAGTAATTACAGTATGCATTTTTCTATGAAAATTAAATTTTGTTTGGGAAGAGATTTCCAATTCTAAATTTACCTTATTGGGCTGAATGTTGATATACAGTAGAAATCATATTTCTTCGCTTCCTGGCTCCTAGCTGCTTCTAGAGTTCTGGGCCCCACTCCTGTCCCCTAATTAGGCTTTGCTGAGCCTCCTAGACTTGCAGCAAATTCGTTCTTGTCCCTTCAGTAGGCACCACCCCTTCAAGCCCCAGCCATCCCTGCCCCTCAGGGTGTCTACTATGAGATGGGCTTCACAGGGCACTGCTGTTGAGGGGGAAAAAATTAGGCATTTGGGAATCCCAAAACTAAAGTTCCCAGGATTGGAGTTCCTGGTTGAGGGGGAGTGCCGCTCAAGGACCTGAGTACTGGAGAGGGTCGGGGTGTCGAATGAATTCATGATCTCAAGCATTCTGTAAGTCAAGGTGGCAAAGATTTATTATGCTTTACAGCAGGCAAGAGTTCTTAGGGAACCTGCAACCTTAGAGAGGTGCAGGAAGAGCTTATATACAAGAGATTTAGGGGTGAAACATGTCAATTAGGTGTTTTGGGGTGCAATTAGGGAGTGGTTAAGGGGTGGTCAGTTATTAAACATGCACTTTTAGTATCTGCTGTGCAGGCATATTACCCAGTGTTCACTGGGAAATAGTCCAAGGAGGCGCTACTAGGAGGAGTGGTTTTGACTGTGCCTACAGTATCAGGAGGAGAGATAAGTATTTTGTTAGGGCATGCTGCCCTGCTTTGCCAGAGAGAAACTGCTAGGGCCAATACTTTGAAGCTAGGGAGAGATGTGACTTTAGAACTGGATGTGGTTTTGGAATTGGGGTTCAGGCACAGGCACCCAAGCAGAGGCTGTTAGAATTAGGGTCCAAGCACAAGTACCCCATCACTGCTTGCCATGATCTTGAACCTTATAATAACTTGAGGTCCTCAGGGAACTTTCTCTACTCATTGATATCATCCAGATTCATTCCCAAATTAATTAGCATACTGTCTTTTTTTCTCACTTTCCTCAATCTAATCAAATGCATTAAGCATGTATTAAGCACCTACTATATGCCAGGCACTGTGCTAAGCACAGAAGATATAATGAATAAAAAAAAGACAGTCTCTGCCCTCAAAGAGCTTATACTCTAATTGGGGGAGACAGCATACAAGAAGAGGCAGGAAAAGGGTAGGGGGAAGAGGGAAGGGAAATTGGAACATCATGGGGTGTCTTGTTCCCTGGAGTTGAAACCAGGCAGAGCAGCAGATACAAAATAGAGTGATCTGAGAATCTAGTTTCAGCTCTCTACAAAGGAAAGCATTGGGAGAAGTTTGGTACGCCTCCTCCAGCCTTTTAGTCAGAGGGGACAGGAGGTTGAGGGAGGTGGTGCCAGTCAAGGTCTGAGTCAGCAGCGTGGTGGTGAGATTAGAAGTGATGAACTTGTCCTGGAGTCGAAACTAGATACGATAGCAAGTGCAGAATGGGTACTCTGGGTATCCTCACCATGCCAGCTATCCACTCCTTCATTCCCATCTACCTCAGCCTCTTCTCCCCAGTGTCTTCAGATTTGCCTACTCCTGCCACTGTGGCCCCTGGAATGACTGGTCCATAATCAACAAATTTCCTCTTTTCTTAACCCTTTAACTCCTCTTATTTTTTGGCACTTCCTGAGACTTCGTTCCTTCTTGCATCCCTGGCCATCCTTTCCAGTAGTGGAAAGCCTGCATTTTTCCTACTTCTTGATGCCATGATGCTACCATCTTAGTATATAATTCCTTATTACCATTCACCTAGACCACTACAGCCTCCTCACTGGTCTTAGCATCAAGGGATCATAGATTCTAGTACTGGAAAGACACCTCAGAGGCCATCTAGTCCAGCCCTATCATTTTACAGATGAGGAATCTGGCACCCAGGTGGAGCAGGGGAAAGAGAGTTGCAGGTCCTGGATTCAGTTCTTTGTTCTTCCATTTAATACCTCTGTTGCCTTGGGGAAGTCACAACTTCTCTGGCCTTCAGTTTCTGCATGTGCAAAATGAGAGAGTTTAAAATGGCCTTTAGATGTCCCTTTGGTTCTTAAATATGAGATCTCATGGTTATTCCTAGTCTCCTTACTGTACCCTGTATCTTCTAGCCTCTTTGACTTTACTTTATTCTCGATGCCTGGAGTGTTTTCCTCCAACTCTTTGCATGTGTTATTGCTATTCAGCTTTAAAAGTCCAACTTGAGTGTCATCTCCTTTATGGAACATTCCCTTACACTCTCTGTTGGTAATGACCTCCCTCTATGGTTATATTGCATATTTTTCTAATGTCTTTGTCATGTCATATTATGTGTTATAGTTATATCTCTTATGTATTAACCTCGTATTAGACCAGAGGTTTCCAAAAGCTCTTGGTTCCCAACACCCTTAGTGTCTCACTAATTTTTTCATAGCACCCCCAAATCAAACTACCTAACGGTTCCATTAGGTCCAAACAATTTTTAAAAATATTGATGTCTTAAAAATTAAGTAGATTTTTGAAAAAGCAATAATATATATTGCAAGAAAAATAATATTTTCATTTCACTTTAAATAACCACAATTACTTATTAAAAGGATATGTGTACTGATGGGCACTGTACACTTTTGACCTTGGAATCAGAATGGATACTGTCACCTTCATATCCTGTACTACATTGGTTTTCCTGTGATACTTGATTTTTTTATTACAGCAACCTCCCAAAACCCACCTTCAGAAAGCTATGACATTGCAAATAAGAAAATTCAAGAAGTTACTGACATAGTTAAAAGTATGAGTAAACAAAAAAAAAACCCAAATCTAAGAATATCATCAAAAGAAATGTAGCTCCATTTAATTCTGCTGTTGGGAACTAACTCAGAGTTTCCTGTGAGATATCTAACAGGTGGTGAGTCTTGAATAATCATATTTTTCCATCATGTTCCAGAAAGCTCTTCATCCTTAACTTCAGCCCTGGAACTCATATCTTAGAAATATCCTCCAATCCTTTTGGCCCTCCCTCTGACTGGAGGCTGTAGGACACCTCCCAAAACCTCTACTTAAGAATGGTTTTTAGGTCATCCATCTCTTCATTTTTCATCTGGTTATACTTCTCTGGGCTTATTTATCATGTCCCCATCCCACCTTTTTTTGCTTCCTTTTAAAAGTGTTAGCTTTTTCATTAGAACATAAGTTCCTTTTGCATTTCCAGTCTTTAGCATGGTGCCTGGCACATAATAAGCTCGTAATAAATATTTGTTGACTAATTTTCTCTCTTAACAATATAAAATTATAGAGCTCCAGTAAGTTTGTCTAGTGCACACTTTGGGAACTGCTATATGAAAGCAGAAGCTACTTATGTAAACTTTTTAATTCTTCCTATGCCTGGTAGAGTGCTGTATATGTAACAAGTCTTCAATCAATATTTGTTGAATTGATAAAAATGTATTGTTTTAAAAAATCTTATTGATGCT
Source organism: Phalanger gymnotis (assembly GCA_028646595.1). Lineage (NCBI taxonomy): Eukaryota > Metazoa > Chordata > Mammalia > Diprotodontia > Phalangeridae > Phalanger > Phalanger gymnotis. The sequence continues at coordinate 112,998,019 of CM053624.1, forward strand.
AAATGCAAATTAAAACAACTCTGAGATACCACCCCATACCCAGCAGATTGGAAACTGATAGAAAAGGAAAATAACTAATACTAGAGGGGATTTGGGAAAATAGGCACGCTAATGCACCTTTGGTAGAACTGCGAATAGTCCAACCATTCTGAAGAGCAATTTGGAAATATGCCCAGAAAGCTATAAAACTGTGCATACCCAGTTCATTACCATAGGTCTATATCCCAAGGAGATCAAACAAAAAGGAAAAGGATCCATATGTACAAACATATTTATAGTAGCTCTTTTTGTGGTGGCAAAGAATTGGAAACTGAGGAGATACCCATTAAATGAAGAATGATTGAACAAGTTGTGTTATATGATTGTGATGGAATACTGTTGTGCTGTAAGAAATGATGAAGGGTATGGTTTCAGAAAAATCTGGGATAGACTTACATGAACTGATACAAAGTGAAGTGAGTAGAACCAGGAGAACAAAATATACAGTAATAGTAATATAATAAGCATAATTAACTGTGAAACACTTAGCAGCTCTGACGAATGGAACCATCTACCAGAATTACAAAGAACTCATGATGAAAAATGCCATCTACCTCCAGACAGAGAACTGATGGACTCAGAGTGCTGATTGAAGAATGGTTTTCTCTTTCTCTTTTCCACATGGCTAATGTGGAAAGATGCTTTGAATGACTTCACATGTACAAGGGGTATTGTATCTGTCTTCTCAATGAGGAAAGGAGGGGGTAGAGGAAGGGAGACAATTTGGAACTGAAAATAAAAATAAAATTGAATTTTACAAAATCTTACGGATTCTTTTGTTATTGTTACTTCTCAACACTATTCCCCCTCCCCAAATAGAATCCTCTCCTGTAAGAAATAGTCAAGTAAAACAAATAGACATCTTAATTATAACTGATCATTATGTGTCATTCTGCACCCTGGCTCATGACCTTTCTATTGAAAGAATGGAAATATGTCTCTTCATCAGGTTTCTGGAGTCAGCATTAGTCATTTCCCTAAATTTGAATTCTGATATCTTTTGATACTGTTTTTGTTTTGGGTTTTTCTTAAGCCAGGACATGCTTTTGTTCTACTCTATGAAGGCTTCTTTTGTGTCAGGGAATCCATTTGATAATCTCTGAGTGTATTGTTTTTTTCAGTCCTCCATAAGCATTTGCAAAATATCATCTTTCTGTCCTTTGGGCATTAGTTAAAACCATTTGTTAATTATCAAGGTAGATTATTTTGGAAACTTAGGAAGGTTATGTCAAATCCTGTGTTTGTTTATTTTGCTCTTTGGGTTCCCTTTGGGTGGGGACAGCTCATTGACCAATAGTTTAGGTCACTCCTTTCGTGTCTTGCTGTTAAGACTGGGAGTCTTCTGGCTATGACTTTTTGTCCTTGGATTCTAAAGAGAACCTGTAGAAATGCCATGGGCAAAGTCAATGAGTTTACCTCAGTTTTCAAAGAAGGCCACTGGATCAGAAGAGCCGTGTGATAGCTTTGAAAGAGCCATACATACTTTGAGATACAGTGGGAGACAGATTTGAGGGTGTATGGATTAGACAGTTAAATCCTGGCAAGGCACTATAGTGGGAAGTAAACATTCATATGGGTGGAGTACTGGGCCTGGAGTCAGGAAGACATGAGTTCAGATTTGACCTCAGACACTGTGTGACCCTGTGTAAATCACTTAACCCCATTTGCCTCAGTTTTGTCATCTGTAAAATGAGCTGAAGAAGGAGATGGCAAACCTCTCTAGTATCTTTGTCAAGAAAACCCCCAATGAAGTGAGGAAGAGTTGGACATGATTGAAATGACTCAACAACAATTTTAAAGTACTTACTAACTTAGATTGCTAGGTAAATGTGAGGTTTTTTAAATTATATTATCAAAAGAGGAATCATCGTGTAGTGGTTAGGGCATTGGACTTGAAGTCAGAAGATCTATATTCCAGTCTCAGCTACTCTACTTAATAGTCATATGATGCCGGGCCAGTAACTTTCATCTCTCTAGATCTCAGTTTCTTCATCTGTAATATGGGAATAAAGATAATTGCATTTCTTGTGTCATAGGATTATTGTGGTCAAATATGATAGCATATGTAAAACACTTTGTGAAGGCTTACAAGATATCTATTAGTAGTAGTGTCATCATCATCATGATTGTTTTTTTTTTTTGTTATTGTTGCTAAATTTTTTTAGTTTTGAGATTGGGCACAAATTGGTTGTTCCCCATTCCTCGTTTGTATTCCTGATCCCTCTTCCTCTGACCCTATTGCAATATGTCCTAGATACTTAGAACTCTGACTGTACTGGAAAGTGTGTAGCAGTGATGCCTTTGGGTCTCTTGGGGCCACAAAGACACGGTGTTAGGGAAGGAACGTGACAGCAGCCTTTCTGAGCTAAACTGTGCTGCCCACTTTGAGACGTTTAACCTTCAAAGTGAGCAGAATTACTAGGAACTGAGTACCTCACTTCAGGTTATTTTATTTTCTTTTGAGGGCGAGATTAGATGGCATGCAGTTTTCCCAGTGTTGCCTCAAACTCTTAAATACTTCTATTCTAAAGATCATCAGGGAAAATACCCTGAGAGAGACTTGCTAAATGGCTTGAAATCACTGCCCATGTGCATTTTTGAAATGACAATTAGAAGCTTATTTGAGGAGCTGAAGGCCTGCTGTGTAGCATTAGTCTAGGCAAGCTCAGTGCCATATTGGGAAGTTCTCTCATGGGCTCCTTCACATAGCATCATCTGCTCAGAAGTGCTGATCGGGGCCAAGCAGGGAAATTGTCAGACTCAGGAGAGTGGAGGAGAGTGACTAGGACGGAAGGGCAGGACCATGTGTTCTTTTTAAAAAAAAAAATTTAATATGAACAATACCTCTCCTCCATAGGGAATAGGGAGCTTTGCAAGCGAAATCCTCAAGTGGGGAAAAAAAAAATTGCAGACTCCTCCACATTGGTGTCATGGCTTAATGCCAGCCCAGAAGATTTACATTCCTTCTGCCCCAAGACCCCCCTCGGGAAGGTTATCTCACAGCAATTTCCCTTCCCCTTCTTCCCTTCTCTCCCTTTCCTTCCTCCCTGAGGGTTGTTGATCGGCATTGCTGGTATGGGTTCCCTGCCGTATCCCACCTTCAATTGCATGTATGTCAACAATATGGGTATTACTTGACTTTGGGATCCTCTGGGGTGAAAGATAGTGGAGCAGTATAACACGATGATAATTAGATCCAGATGTACTGACTTTCCCTTCCTCTAAAACCAGTGAGCCTCTCTTCATTTCCATTTACCAAGAATATTCTTGTTAACCTGGTGGTTGATTTCATGGAGGCAGGAGGGTTATGGTGACAAGAACACCAAATCTGAGTTTAGCTAGTTGGGTGATGCTTGAGGAAGTCGTTTAACTTCTCTTCCCCAGTTTCCTCATAGGATAGGCGGATAATACTTCTCTTACATACCTCTAAGATCAAACAAAGTAATGTAGTCTCTTTTACCTGTCCTATGTTATTTGCTTGTTTGAAGCATTACTTAGGAATCTGCTATGTGCACGGTGCTGTGCTAAGAGCCATGGAAGGGAAAACAAAGTCATGTAAGATTTGGTTCCTGCACTTCAGGAACCTATGGACTAATTAAGGAGACAGACCTGTCTGTGCATGTGAGAAGTTAAATAGCAGTGCAAGGCTGTATATAATTGAATGCCCAATAAGGGGATGAGGATGGGGACTGGACCTGGGATTTCATTGTTGTTGCTGTTTGCTTTTGTTCTCGAAGGGGACGGTGACGTCAGGATGGTGATGCTGTGACTTGTAAGTGAATTGGGTTTAAGCGAGGGAGGGCTGAGTAACCAGCCTCACTCTCTCCTTCGGAGCCATCTGGGTCCAGTGGCCAATAGTTTGGGATGACTGGAGATGGCCCTAGATGGAGTTTCAGAGATAGCGAGGAAACTCCCTTAACCATTGCACATTGGCACTTGGCAAATTATACTCTTAGACTCTTAAGACTTTTAATGAAAAGATTTGTTCTATAAAGTTTGGATTCAGTCAAAAGCCCACATTTAAGGATTTAGAAGGCCGCATGTGGCCTTAAGGTCACAGGTTCCTCATCCCTGCCTTAGAGAATTGTCCAGAGCACCTAGAGGTTAAATGACTCGCTTAAGTCATACAGCCATTATGTATTTGAGATAAGACTTGAACCCAGATCTTTCTGTCCTTTATGCTAGCTCTCTGTCTACTAAAACTACTTGCCATGCTGTGCGGTAAGGAGGTAAGATAAAACTGTCCAGGGACTATAGCCTCTACTATACAATTTGGTATTTAATATATTACCTTGCCGAATGGTTATTTCACGGGTATAGGCTTATCTCAGCCACCTAGATCAGAGCTGTCCAAAATGCAGCCCACCTGCAACCATAGAAGTTTACATAGATGCTTCAGTAAACTAATCTGAGCTACCGAAGAACTCTCACTAAAATGGCAAATCAAATCTATTGTTTCAATAAAAACCTAAAGTTGGACAGCCCTGACCTAGGTTGTTAGTTCCATGAGAGCAGGAACCATGTTTTATATTTTAGTTTACTACTTTGATATATAGTGGATGACAGATTTTTCTGGGAGATGGATTAGACAGTAAATCTTTTTCTGAATCTTCCCCCCAGCACATAGGAGATACTCAATAAATAGGTACAGATTGATTATCCCTAGGGAGGAGGTAAGAGTGGGTGAGGTCTCTGTGTTACAGTGGTCAGGGAATACTTCCTGGAGAATTGTGACAAGCTGGGTCAGGAAGACTGTCATTGGCTCTCTTAAAAGCAGGAAAGCTGGGTGACTCCTGTTGAGAAATCAGTTACCAGGAGTCCGGTGGAATGAATGTTTACTGTACTTAGGCAGCAAATATTCACTTTCAAGTTTGCTATTGTAAGAAAGAATGTAGATTTTTGCCCCTGTTATTGAGTCCAGCAACTGTTGCTCAGACATACAGTATCTAACAACAACAACAAAACCAAACTGGAAAGCAAGTTTAAGTCTGTAAGTCTTAAGTTCAGGCAACACAAGACAACTTTCCTTACAGGATAAATAAATTTAGATTTCCATTAGTGCTCAGTAATAATTGATGAATATAGCCTATCCTTGGTTATGGAGTCTAATTTCCCTCAGTGTATCTTCTGCCTGGGCCTAAAAGCAAACGTGGGTTGTGAATTCAGCAGGAGTTCTTTTAATAAGCTGCAAGAAGGGACTTTTCTCAGCCTGTATTTGGTGCATGTCTGGAATAGACAGACAGAGAGACACAGTGGAGGGAGGATTAATAGGTGAAATGGGCCAAAAATACCGGAGCGGCTTGCTCAAAGCCAACTTTACCCATGGACACATTTTAACAAAAGTTTTTAACCTGTGTTTTTGCCTAGATCCAAGTTAGTTAAAATGTTTGCCTTTTTTTTCTTTTTCCTCTGCTTCCAAACAACTGTGTCATAGTAACTGTTGAAACAAAGTTTTATGTTTTGGGAACATTTCCTGATAAAACAAACATTTTCAATGGCAACAAACAGGATGTTAGGATATAGATATCAAACAGGTGTTTACTTTAAACCAATAAACAAAAAGGATAGCATAAACTTTCTAGGAAATTGCCTTTATTCCAAGATTAGCCCGAATTTTAGTACAATGACTTTGTCACCAGGTCAACCTTATTTAAGGGTATGTACGTATGACCCTGGGTGTACAACTTCTGTGTCCAGCTTCTGTATGTACCTTTCCAAGTCTGGCTGTAGGCACACTAAGACTGTATGGGCCCCTTCCTGAATATCCAGAACCACGGGCAGAGAACTGGACATAGATAGAGAAACCTGAGTTAGATCCTGCTCTGGACACTTATTAGCTGTACGACTTTGAGCAAGTCACTTAAATGCTTTCTAATTCAGTTTCCCCATCTTTAAGATGAAAATAATAGCTACCTACCTCACAGGACTTATTGTGAGAATCAAATGATCAGATAATCAGTGCTCGCTGTTATTATGTGGTATTCATCTAAAAGGGGGCCAGTTTTGTAGGAGAAAGCAAAATCAGAAAATGACAGCTTGGAGAGGGAGGACTATAAGGCAGGTAACGAGGAAGTTTTTCACCCGTGACTTCCGTTTGACAAACCCTGATTTCTAACAAGTTTCTTACCCAGGAACAAGAAGGGTAGAACATTTCAGAGCTATGCAAATTCTCTCCTCCACACCTGCCCCGTAGTTAAGGATTTCGGTATTGTTTTTCGATCCTCCCTCCTGGACTCTGACACTCATTCTCTGTTTTCCCCAGGGTACCCTTTCCTGTTCTTCATTCCCTCCCAAATATTTCATGAACCCATCTCATTATTTCACAGACCAACCTGACTAACTCAAGGCCAGTGACTTGGACCTGGCAGAGTCCTTATTACTATTGCTAAAGTTGCTGCAGGGTGAAGAGCTACATCATAGACTCATTCAGTTTGGGTTAGCAAATATTTCTGAGTGTTCACTCGATCTAGGGGAAACAGACCAAAAGACAAAACGTTTCCCTCCAGTTGCTTACGTTGTACTGGGGAGATAGAACACATGCACAGAGAAGTAGGGGAGAGGTGAAAGGGGACAAAGGAATGATCACACAACGTGCCCTTGGAAAATAATGAATCGAGAGTTAGGGAATGCTTCATAGAAGAGGTGATGCCTGCACTGGGCCTTGAAAGAAGAGCTGATGGACTCTTTGCATCCATAGAAACATTATTATACATGGTGATTGAGGTCCTATCATTTTCGTGCTTCAGACATACTTCATTATGTAAAAGATGGCAATTTCTTTAGTGTGGGTACTTCTTCCACCAACACAGATCACAGGCAGCCCTATATAACATAGCAGACCATCTTGAAGGGTTTCTGTACCCCCACATTACTCCGCTGCCACCCCACCCCTGGGCAGCTAGTGACAGTGTATGGAGAGCTCTGGGCCTGGAGTCAAGAAGGCTTCAGTCTAAATCAGACCTCAGACTACCTGTGTGACCTTGGGCAGGTCACTTAACTGTTTTTGCCTTGGTTTCCTGTAAAACGAGGCTAGTAATAGCACTTACCTTCCAGGGTTGTTATAAGGATCAAAGGGGATAACGTTTTGTTTTTTAAAGTACTTAGCATGATGCCTGGCACATGTTAAGTGCTATGTAGAATCTTATTCTTTTCCCATCCTTTCTCCCTGTCATCATCTTGTCACCAAACACATGACAAACCTCTCTGAATTTAGACAGTTCATGTTGCAGTAGATATGCATTCAATCACAGGACCCGTATTCTGAGAATATTATGGGTTAAATAGGCCTTTGTAGGCTAGTCTTGAACTGAGGCCAGCTCATATTGGTACTTAAACATTAACTTTCCGAGCTGCTTCTCAAAGAGCTGTTAAAGCACTTTCTTGCTTATCAGCTACCTCCTTGAGTCACTGTCACATCCAGAGGATGGCTTTGTATATCTTTGTTCCTTTCTGACTCTGTCTCTTACTGTGAGTGTGCCTGTTTTTCTCTTTCTTTGTGTTAGTAGCTTGTCAATGCCTTGAGGGCAGTGGGCCTGTTTTATTTATTTTTGTATCCCTGACTCTTAGCTCTATCTTTGAGAAGATGGATCTGTGATCAAAGGAGGTGATGTATATTAAGGACTTTGCAAACCTGAGCTATATAAATTCTAATTAGTATTGTTTATTTTCTTTATTGATCTTTGATTAGTCATCAAACCACTCCAGTCCCAACCCATCCTTACTCCCTCATTCTGTGTGCACCTTTGTAACCCCAGCATCCAGCACTATGCCTGGAATGTAGTAGGTGCTTAATAAATACTCGTCATTTGACTGATTAATTGATTGTAAATATGCCAATATCCTGTGTTCTCACCCCTTAACTGACCTGACTCCCCTTGTAGTCGTTATCTTATGACATCCTTTTACTCCTTGCTTTTCTCTGAAGTGTACTCGTGCATGCATTTTTCATGGCCCTTGGGTGACTTTGAACTTGAAAAGTGGAAGACCAAGCTCTCGCACATAATAGGTACCTAAGAATATTTGTTAAAATTGTATTGAATTGAATCCTTAGTTCTCTGTCCTTTTTTAAATTTAGTTTTATCTCCTTCTGTTTGAGTGAGGGGTATTAGAATTATAAATGCTCTCTGCTTCTCCTCAGCAGCTTAATTTTTGAGCTTTCTTGGGAAAAAAGATAAGACATTTTAGTCTTTTGGACCAAATGTGTGTTGTCACCTTTTCTAATTCCTGAAGAGGATTAGAAAATTGTTCTTTCAGGCCTGATTAAAGACCCTCTGAGAAACTAATAGTTAAATTATATTGTTCAAGTATAAATTCTACTCTAGAAAATTGTTTTGGCTTCCCATACCAGTCAGTTCCTGTGGACAATCTTTTCTCTTTTTCTAGCGACCACAGGGAACATGAGCTGAACCTTTTTCCTCTAATAGCTAGCCAGCTAGTAGGGGCATTTGGCTTAGGTGATGGTTCAGATATGGCTAAAGAGAGTTAGCCTTAGACTATATAAGGAAGGCTATAGGCTCTGGTAGTTCAGCTTTAGACTTCAGGCAGAACTGGACTGATATCTAGGGGAAGAAGAAGGTGTTATATTTTTAATATGATAAAAAAACAATTTGGAAACCCATCAGATCTTTCTTCTTTGTCTCCTTCAGTGTACTGTTCTATATTGTCTCCAGTCAAGCTTGTACCCACAAGCCTACTATCCTGGCTGGCATTGTTCCAAATTAGTTAATTGCATTCTGGCCAGTCTTGCAATTTTCCTTTTGGGTTTAATGTGGGGGGGGGCAAGGGGGAGAGGGAGAGAGAGGGAGAGGGAGAGAGAGAGAGAGAGAGAGTGAGAGAGAGAGAGAGAGAGAGACCGCGTGCACCAGTGTGCGCGCGCAAGCGAGTTGGGGGAGGGCGAATCCCTATCCTGTCCTAAGTACTGGTTTGATAGGGGCAGCTTTGTTATTCTTTCTTGGAAATAATTATGATTCAGAAAATAATCCTTTTATATTTGCAAGTTGTAGAAATAAAGTAGAGCCCTGCTTGTTAGGACAAAACTATCCTTATTTCTTGCCCTTCTCGCCATATTGGTGTCTTGAAATTCTACCCATAATTTTTGGATAAACTCAAATCCCATGAAATCCAAGAAGCCTAATCACCCCGGTTGTAGGTGATTGTTTTTCTCCTTTGAATTCTTTGAGTAGGTTGTTTTTTTCACTTTACTTATGATATGCATTACATAATATCTTTTAGAATAGTTATTGATGTATCCAGAGAATAGTAGAATCCTAGAATCTTAGTAGGAGGGAGGCCCTCTAGCCCAACCCCCTACCTGAAGCATGAATACCTTCCAGAATATTCTTCCCTGGGGTCTATAGCTTGTTTTAAAAATATATATTTTTTGATACCTGATTTAAGTACAATTGGTTTCCTTTAGAATCCTGTGCATAATTCTGAGAAGTCCATAGGTTTCACCACATTGCTTGAGGGGTCCTATGATGCAAAAAAAGGTTAGTGGATTAGTGGGAGTTTCTGCTTCCCCATTCTGTTTCTGGGCTATTCTAGTAGTTAGAAAGTTCTTCTTTATATTGAACTTAATTTCCTTGAGGGTAGAGATTGTACCATGTTTATTTTTGCATTTTCACTATATCCATGCACATCCTACATGATCAGATATTTTTTGAATGAATGGTTGGATTAGGATTTAATGTCAGTCAAACCATGTCTGCTGAAGTAATATTAATAATTGCTTAACATTTACAAAGTACTTTAAGGTTTGCAAAGCATTTTACATATATTATCTCATTTTATGTGCACTTCCATCCTGTGAAGTAGGTACTATTCTTATTTTCATTTTACAGATGAGGAAACAGAGAGTGAGAAAGATTGAGTGCTGCTTGGATGTATCTCATAGAGGATTTAAACTCACGTCTTTCTGATTCCATGTCCAGAGTGCTATCCACTCAGGAAAACCCTGGTAGAATATGGGTAGTCTATCTTCAGCACCAGCCACCAGCCCGTTCTGGTTGTTTTGCAAGGGACCATAAGCATTTTGATTGATTCCCTTCCCCAGGGTAAGTCATAAAGAGCTACTTGGATCGTCCACTTCTAGAAAAATTTCTGTATTCCAGCCAAGATGCTTCTGTTCTTCATTGACTGACAACTTTAGGAACGGATGGCCCCTTCACTATTTTACTCCTAGAGAGATGAATATGTTGGGGTTCCTTTCGACTCTTACAGATTCAATTTTGTTTTCTATTACCTACCTCTTTTGACTTTTTTTCGTGTTGAACCCTCATCAATCAAAGAACCACCTAATCATTCAGCTTGCTGGAAGCTAAGAAACTCTTACACTCCCAGCTTACATGGGCATTCAGGCGACCATGTGTTCCTTAGGGTTTTGTTTTGTTTCCATTGTTCATTGTTAAGCAGTTTTTGAGCATACACAGCTATTAATTGAAGTATTGAATAATAGCATCTCACAGTTTGAAGGGACCCTAGGGATCATTTAATCCAACCTATACCCTAACAGGAATCACTTCTATAGTACCCCTGACATATCATTCAGCCTCTGGAAAATGGGAACTCATTGCTTCCTCAGGCAACCCATTATCCTTTAGGAGGATAACAATTTATAACAAAGTTTTCCCTTAAATTGAACTGAAATCTGGTTCTTTGTACTTTTATGCTCATTATTTCTAGTTCTGCCTTTAGTCAGAACTAGTCACAGGACTTTTGTACCCTAGATTTGGTACTACAGGGGAACTCAGAGGTCATCTCATTTTACAGATAGAGAGACTGAGGTCCAGATAGGTTAAGTGATTTGCCCCAGGTCACACAAGTGGTAAGTATACCATGCACCTTCCAAATGGAAACCCTTCAGATACATGTTGACATCTATCATGTCCGGTTTCCTGGCCCTCCTGCCCTACAGCCTCCAATCATCTTTTCTCTAGGCCAAATATCCCCGGTTCTTTGAAAAGATCCTCATGTTCATGGCATGTTTTCAAGGGCTCCTTTTCTTCCTTCCAATATCGCACTCTTCTGTCTTCCTAAAATATACCCCAGACTGAGCGCAATACTCTAGACATGGTTTGATAAGACAAAATATGGTGGGGCCAGCCGTTTCTTCCAACCTTTGCTTTGCTGAAATAAATATAGGGATAGTGTCAATATGATGTCATTTATAGAGAGAGCTTTCATGAGGAAGCCCATTGTACCTAGGTCTATGACTTATTTTTAACTTACAGTGTTGACTAGACAATTCCAAAGGACTTATGATGAAAAATACTATCTGTCTCCAGAGAACTAATAGAGTCTGAATGCAGATCGCAGCATACGTTTTTAAACTTTATTTTGCTTGGTGAATTTTTTTGGTCAGTTTTCTTTCACATCATGACTAATATAGAAATATGTGTTGCATGATTGTACTTGTATAACTTATGTTAAAGTGCTTGACTTCTCAATTGGGGGGTAGAGAGAGGAGGGAGAGAACTTTGAACTCAAAATTTAAAAAAAAACAAATGTTAAAATTGTTTTTATGTCTACTTGAGGAAAAAAAAAGTTGTTTAGAGCATTGAGAAGTTACATGACTTGCATAAAGTCGTATAGCCAATACTTTAAGGAGCTATGATAATAATTAATGGAAATATTCCCCTCAGTAGTTATGCTTCATGGGTTACTGTGGCTTAAAAAAAATTTTTTTTCTTGGTGGTCTGTCTCAGGTTATTTTATAGTTTTAATGAGTACAGATACCCAAAGAATTATGTTATAAGAGCAGCCAATACTTGGCATGTATCCATCTTGGAGAAACAAAACATTATGAATTTAATTGCTGGATAGTCTTTCACTCCAAGTTAAATGGATGCATGAATTATATAGTCCCGTCATAAATCACTGAGGTAATCTCTGTGAGAAGGAAAGCCCCTTCCCATTCAATCAATCAACAAAGCATATGTAAAATTCATACTATATGTCAGACACTGTACTAGGCTCTGGGAATACAAAGATGAATAATAGAGTAATCATTATTTTCTAGGACCCTACATTTGATCAGGAGTCTAATAGCTCTATACACATATTTACAGAATAAACATAAGGAGAATTAAATTCCAAGACAAGGTAGTTTTAGGAGGAAGATGTTAGCAGTTGGAAGACCAGCAAAATCTTCCTGTAGAAGGTGGGACTTGCATGTTGAATTCTTTTGTAAGCTGGAAAGGAGAAAAGGAAGTTGGCACAGAGAATGACTAGTGCCAAGGAAAAGAGATATTTACACACTTACACAGACACACACATACGTATGAAGAAAAGAGAAGGCTGGTTTATCTGGATAGAAGAGTGCAAAAGGGTGATGTCTAGCGAGGCTGGAAGATAGGTTGGGTCTATGATGTAAAGGTCTTTAAAAGGTAAACAGAGGAGTTTATATCACATTTTAGAAGCAATAACTTGAGTTATTGAGTTGGGGAGTGACATGGTTGTGCTCTAGGAAAATCACTTTGACCGCAGTATGTAGTATGAATTGAAGTGAGAAAACATGGTAAACAGAGAGACCAAGGAGGCTGTTACAAGAGGTGATGGAGCAGGAAGGCCTAAATTAACATGGTGGCTCTGTGAATAGAGAGAAGATGTGAGATGAGAAAAATGTTGTGGGCATGGAAATAGCAAAATCTGGCAATAGATTGGATACGTGGGGTGAGTGAGAGTGAAGAGTCAAGGATAGTGCCAAGGTTATAAACCTCTGAGACTGAAAATATGGTGGTGCCTTTGACATGAATGGGCAAGTGTAGAAGATGGGTGGGTTTGAAAGACATATTGTAAGTTCTGTTTTGAGCATACTAAAATCAAGATGTCCTTGGGATATCTAATTTGAGATGTCCAGTAGGAAATTGGTGTTTTGGAACTGAAGCACAGGGGAGAGAAAGGTTAGATACATAGCTCTGTGAGTCATTTCCATAAAGATTATAATTACACTCTTGGGAGTTTGATAAGGCTATGGAGAGCAAGTGTAAGAGAGAGAAAAGGACCCAGGATGCAGCCTTTGGAGAACACCCGCAGTTGGGAGCTAGCAAAGGAAAATGAGAAAGAGTGCTTTAGCCAGGCAAGAGAGGAACTAGGAGAAAATAGTGTCCTTAAAACCCAGAGGAAAAAAAGAGAGTATTTCGAGATAAGGTCATCAGCAGTGTCACATGCATCAAAGAAGCAGAGAAGAATGAGGACTGAGAAAAGGCTATCAAATTTGGCAATTAAGAGATCATTGGTAACTTTGGAAAGGGTAGTTGCTGTTAAATGATGAGATTAGAAGTTAGATTGTAAAGGATTAAGGAGTGAGTAGAAATGGGTGCAATGAGTATAAACAACTTTTTCTAGGAGTTTGGTTGAGAAAGGGAGGAGAGATAGAGGGTGATATGTTGATGGAATAGTAGGGTCTAGAGAAGGTGCCCCCACCGCGCCCCCCCCCCCCAGTCTACAGATTTCTACCCTACACAAATGGAAATTATCTGATGCGCCTGAAGGTAATAGTAAAGATTCCCAGCCAGATATCAACTTTACTGCCCCTTTGTAGGCAGAACAATGATTTACGATCTGTGGTCTGTGTGGAATGTGGAGGGTTGGGAGCAATTGCAGACAGGTCTGGAACCCTGGGAGTCACATGCCTAGAAGCTTCTGTTGTATTATGAAGGTTCAATTTGTCCTCTCTAGGCTCTCTAGAAGTAGTTTCATATCTGTTTCTCAGGCTAGTGCTAATGTGGACTGTGCAGGTACCATAGCTGGGCTAAGAGCCCTTGTTCAGCATTGCATTAGTAGTCTAACCTGTAGAGATTTGAGGTGGCTTCCCAGAGAGCAGCTTTCCAAGTACTTGAAGACAGCTATTATATCCCCTTTAAATCCTCTCCAATCTGGGCCAAACGTTTCTAGTTCCTTCACCTGATCTTCATCTTTTACTATGTGCTGATCAATGGGGTAAATAGGCAGAACGACTCTTCTTGCCCTCAGGGAGCCCACATTCTTATGGGGTCTGATGATATTTTTACATATAACACATACATAGAGTAGATAGAAGGTCGTCTCAAAGGGAAGGGATACAGGGGGTGACAGAGAGAGAAACCAGGAATGTCCTCCATTAGAATTTGGGATTTGAGTTGAATCTTGAAGGCAAAGAGGGAAGCTTTGGAAGAGAGTGCCAGGCATGGAAGACAGCTCATGTAAAGGTACAGGAGATGGGGTGTCATTATTGTAGAACATGTGGAGATTGAATATACGTAGCATGGAAAGGTAGAAAGGGGCCGGGTTGTGAAGAGCTTTATGTGTTCCCAAAGAGGACTCGATATATGATTCAGAAAGTAATATGGGGCCAGTGGAGTTTATTGAATGGAGGGGTGATGTGAGCAGCCCCATGCTTTAGGTAAATCACTTTGCTAGCAATGTGGAATATGGATTGGAGTAGGGAGAGACTTGTGTCTGGGAGTTAGGAGGCTCTCGTGCAAGTTCAGGCAAGAGGCTATAAGGTCCTGTACCTGTGGAAGCTGTATGAGTAGAGAGAAGCGTCCATATGCAAGGTATGTTACGAAAGTAGAAATTTCAAGATTTGACAAGAGACTGGATATGTGTCATATGAGTCCTAGGAAAAAATGGAATGATCAGAGATTATGGCATAAACCCAAGACTCAACACCCTGCTCCCTCTACTCTAATTGCTCTTGTGTTTGTCAGTGCCCTTTCTCAAAGGTGGTGCCTAGAACAACATGGCCTCTTTTTCCAAAGGTTGTGGAGGGGGATCAAGTATTGGATAAAGGATTAGCCAGTATAACTTTATTTTCTTGTCCAGAGGGCCTTAAATTCATTTTAGTTAAATTCTTTAAAAATAGCTATTTGCAAATATAAACATAGGCAAGCGTATCTTCTTTCATTCATTGGTTTGAGCGCTAGGCCGGTGGTATCAAACATATGGAAATGCAGGCCACTAAACTGTACATAGGAATCCCTGTGGCCTTTTATTGCCTTAAAAATCTACATGTGAACATTATGCTCTATTGTATTTTTATTTATTTTGTTAAATATTCCTAGATTACATTTTAATCTGGTTCAGGCTATATTTGCAACCTCTTTGCTAAATGATTTGCTCTTTGATTTTTTCTTCCTTTTTATTCCCGGGTTTTTCTTCCTTTTTCCCTAATTTTTTTTTTCCTTTTTGTTGCATGTCATTCTTAAAATAATGAAAAAATATAGTATCCTAGATTTTGAGAATTGGGAGAAGTGTTAATGGTCATCCACTAAAGGTAAGATTTCATTTTAGACTTTTTACTAGATGGTTATTCTTAACATTTCTACTTTTAGGGAACTCTTCTACCTCTAGGGATATCCTACTCTGTTGTCAGATTTCTTTTAGGAAGGTCTTCTTTATATTGAACTAAAGTCTGTTTCCTGTCACTTTCTCCATTGATCTTAATTTCCTACCCTCTGGAACAGCAGTAGGTAAGTCCACTCCCACTTATATGTGATAATTCCCACTTCTATAATACTTCCAGGTTTATTGAAGTACTTTGCTCACAATGATCTAATAAAGTAGGTAGCGTGGATATTATTAGTTTAATTTTTTTAAACATTAAATTCAGCAAATACTTCTTAAATACCTCTTATGTGCCAGACCTTGTGCTAGGGGATGAAGAGAGCAAGGCTTGGAGAAGTTAGTTAAGTAACATGCACAGCTACATGACTGGTCTACATTGGTGCTGTGTTTCTTGACTCCAAGTCCCATGCTCCAGTATACTTATTTTTCAAGGCTTAATATTCCGAACACCTTCATCCATTAAAAAAAGGTATCTTTTTTATGTAGCCTAAATTTCTCCTTACATTCCTCACCTTCCCAGAGTCCTTCATTTATTCTTCTTATGATGTAGTTTTTAGATCTCTTTATTGTCTTTATCACCCTACTGTCCATTGTTTGTCATATGTCCTTTAAAAATGTGATGCTTATAACCCTATAACTGTAGTCAAGGCTTGTGCAGAGTACAGGAGAATGATGATTCCTCTCCACCCAGACACGCTTCATCAAGATTACATTGACTTTTTTTAGAAGTCAGCTCTCTTCCATATTGTACTCCTGTAACCCATTTGTGAACCTAAATGTGGGACTTTGCGTTTATTTTGTTGGTTACTTTTCCTTATTAAAATTATCCTTGATGGATCTTTTGACTTAATTATAGGTGCAAAATATGGGGGTGGAGTGGGGATTCATGTTGTGATTTGCCCAGCTTACACTGCAGTTGGGATGACCCTGGCTCTTGGTGTAGGCTGTTGAAAGTATTATTAGCAGCCAAAGAAAGGAGAGATCAATGCAGGCCTGTGTAATGAGAAAGACTTTAAGGAGCATCTTGGACTGGATCCATTTTCCAGTAGATCAAGGAACTTGTGGGGGGTAGTGAAGTGTGACGGGCACAGACTTGGACTGCTAGTCAGGGACGGCCACCTCCACCAGCACCCTCTCAGCAACTTTAATAATCTTGCCTGACCTGTTTAGTTTGCTTTGTGTGGGAAGAGAATAGACTGACCATTTGTGGTATCCCTCAGAATCTCCCCTGTGTGTTACTTGCATTCTTAATAAGACGCACACCCTTTAGGAAAAAAAAAATCCAAACAAGCAGTCCCTGTTCCTTATGGAAGGGTGCTTGGCAGAGCATCAGATACCTACCCAGAAAAGAATAAATTATGTTTCTTATGGCTTATTGACAGTTGAGTGGGATTGATTTCTGGGAGCTGTCAGTCACTGGTCAGATATCACTTAGAGCAAGGGGGTTGGGTGAATTTTTTTATGTTTTTGATAACATTAAACTGTTTCAGGTTTGTGGGTAGTGTGATGGCTGTTTGCCAAGGGGGCAGGGAAGGATGCCTACATTGTTATTTCAGCACAGCCTTAGTGCTGAGACTTTCTGAAAAGTCCTTTATACACATTATCTCCCTTCATCGGCATAATAGCCCTGTGAGAGGTGGGTACTTCAGGACAAGCTTTGATTCAGGCATTGTTCTTGTTGAAGGTAGAGTGCTAATAGCCCAACTTTATGGGTATTCAGGTGCAGCGATACGTGTTTCATTGTTCCAATACTTTTCCGGCTTTAGAAGCTGGATCATACCTCCTGTAAGTGGTGTTAGGTAAATATTTCTAATCATTCACCTTTCTTTTTTTGTATTTTTTCTTCTTCAAAGTCAGCCTCCTAACTAAATTGTATCTTGATGGCAAAGGATATTTCTACCCAGTAATTAAGATAGTAGTTTCTTGCAAGGAGTAGTAGCTGTAGGAGGAGGAGGAAAAGGAGAAAGAGAAGAAAGGAAAGGAATAATTAATAATTATTGTTAAAAGTTGATGTTTATATGGCATGGGAAAAAATTACAACTTCTATTTCATAAAATATTCTATTTCATAAAAAATCTGTTTATTTCTATCATATACATAGTATATAAGTATACGCATTGTTCGGGGAAAAAAGCAGTACATTGTTTTATTCATATTTAATATGTGGATATACACTAGCATCCTTACTCAGGCTGTATGTTAGTTAAGTATCTTGTTGTTAAGTTGTTAAGCGGACAGAATAGAAGTTCCATAATATGGAGGGGTTGATAGTAGCAGTTTTACTCATTAAAATTTTTTTTTCAGTACATTGCAGTCTACTGTGTAGTTTATATTACCTAGCTAAGTGGATTTATGGATTATCCCAACTGATTTTAACTGAACTAACCCCCACAACGTGGGCCAAATGGCTTAAAAAGCTTTTCCTGCAAAGTAGTCATGGATTGAAGATAATAATGCTAATATAAGCTTGCATAAGCAATTGACATCAAAATGTAGAATAGGTACAATTCCTAGTGCATCTTAATGCGATGAACTAATCAGATCTGACGAGAAGCTAGCCAAAAAAAATTCAAAATTATTAAGAAGATTATTTGAAGTATGGATTTATATCCACTCTCACTAACAATGAACCTTGCCACAAGTATATAGTGTACCTTGATATTTTAGCCATTGATACTAGAAAATTTAAATTTTGTTGTCAAAAATGATGCAAATTGTCATGCATTAGAGCCTCATGCATACTTAAGATATTTGTAAATCGGTTTCTAACCTGTTGGAAAAATTTCCAAAATGAAGAGTTTCAGTGAGTTTTGACTCATTTATTAACAACATTAAAGTGCTATATATACTTTTTGAATAGTTTGTAAGAGCAACTGACTAACGTCAGGGAAAAAGGAAACTTACTAGCCAGATTTTAACAAAAACTTTTATTTAATTGGTTGATGGGATTTAAAAAATCATTATCATGATTTAATAAATACAGCCAATTAAGTGCACTTCTTCCATTTGGACCTGAGTATCTTTGTGAGGTGTCTTTTCCAGCTCTGACCACCATTCAAACTGGTTAACAAAGTAAACTGAGCTTTAAACCAATCACTTGTATTACAAAATGTTAAACCAAGATTTTCAGTATTAACAATTATAACTAGCATTTATGTATTGCTGTAAGGTTTGTAAAATATTTTACATATATTATCGCATTTGAAAATTTTTTTAAAAAATAATTAGAATTACGCAAAAATTCATATTATTTTTTTTCTGCCAAAATAATTGTTACTTTGTGAAGCACAACTCACTGTTGCCACATTTTTGTTGCCTTTATTCATGACAAGAATTGTCCATGTGAGAAATGAATGTCTTTTATGCAACCAACTTAAAAAAAAAACTTGGAAAAAAACATAAACACATCCAATCACATTTCTCTCTCCAAAACAATATTATAATTTTAGTAAGAGCAATTAGATTTCTGGTACCATTCATAAAATATCTGTTTATTTCTATCATATACATAGTATATAAGTATAGTAGAACATGTTTGTAATTTATTTAAAAACATAGCCAACATTTATTAAGTACCTACTGTTTGCCAGGTTCTGTGCTAAGAACTGGGGATACAAAGAAAGAGAAAATGGTCCGTGACTTCGAGAAGCTCATAATCTAATGGGAGAAGACAATAAAAAGAAGCTGAAAAGTGGGAGAGAATACCCATCAAGGGGGCATGAGGAAGTTCAGGAGAGTGTAGCTAGGTGGGAATTTTGAGATGACTGCACCGGGGACCCTCCTTAAATGGAGGCTCTGGGAGGAGCTCTCCACTGCCCACTCTCCACCCTCTCCAATTAGGGGGCAGAGGGTTCTCAGTGGGTGTGAGTTTCAGGGTTGATGTGATCTTTCAAGCTGTTGAGGTTCAGTTGAGCATGAAAAAGTCCAGATATTGGGTGTACCCACATTTTTTTAACTGCTGCAGGGCATACCTTAGATGATGCTCAGGACATTATGATATTTCTCTATATGACTATTAAGTTTCAAGATTCAAGGTGAAGAAATAAGGATCTGAACTGGTTTTTATCAGTTACTTCTTTACTCAACTTTAGATGAGTTCAGGGTAGGAGGAGATAGGTCAGAGAGTGGGAGACTAGAGGAGACATGCTCTCTGCATCCACTCAGAATTGAGAAGTTGAGATCAAAGCAGCCAGAGGAAGCCCCCAGTGTCTGTCCCTTTCTTGACCCTTTTCAGGAGCACTGATGTGTATGGGAGGTTGCTGTAGAAGTGTTTGTCTATCATTCTTTCCAATCATATCAACTTGCCATCAGTCTTCAGAAGTGCAGAGTTAGCCATCACAGAGTCTGGGCAGTAAGGAGAGGAAGGTGTTAAGTAGAAGACTCTTGGTTTTGCAGATGGGAGTTAATTGGCTTGGGGAGAGTCCTGGTGTAATGGTATAAGTAATGCCAGATAGTCTGTAATGTGTCTGTTTACTGTAGAAATGCCTGTTAAAGATCCTTTAATAATCAACAGCATAGGAAATTTTACTATTTTGAGCTCATCTGTTTCCTATTTTATATTTTTGCTAATCTTCCAATTAACTCCCACCTCTCCCTCTATACTCACAGAACGACTCCTTCCTTTCCTTTGCCTACTTTTAAGCTTGGTCTCTAAAGCCAAAATGCAACATGTCTTGGGTATTTAAAACTCCGTAGGTTGTCTGTTTAGAATGAATGTTCCCTAGGGCTTGCCTTGTGGTTTTCTGGAGGTGGTAGTGGAATGAGGACCTGTCTTTCTTGTGCTGGAGCTTTTGTTTTTGTCTCCTTATCCTCCAATTTTTTTAAAATTCCTGTGAGATTTTTCTCTCAAACTGGGAACACTTTTGGGTGACTGCTCAAGCTATTCTAATTCTCCCACCCTGCCCCTAATTGGACCCTTCAGAAAATAAGCAAAATGAAAAACAATAACAGAGACAATTTTTTTAAAAAATGGCTTTGTCTGTATGCTTCAGTCTGCACCTGTAGACCACCAGCTCTTCTGAAAGGTATGCTTCATCATCAAAGTCAGGATTTTACCAATCCAGAGTTTCCATTCTAAAGGTGTTGTGATGTACGGTATGTGTTCTGGTAAACTGGTCGAGATATTTAAGGGTTGCAGGTCATGGGATCCTCATAGACAACCTTCATGCAGCCAGTCTATTCTGTAGAAATGTACTCCATTCTGATGCTTAAGCTTCAGGATTCAGAACTAAAAGTCATTTCCCCTGGAGACCCTCTGTTAAGTGCCCTGTGTCTTCCAAGTCTCTGGTTCTAAAGGGCTCTGAGATCTAAAGCTCACTTACACAGAAGTATAAATAACTAATGACAGTGGAAGGTGCTTTCAGATGGACAGGCAGTCTAATGGGATATAATGTCTTACAGTTAATGAATATGTGATGATGGAATTGCAAGTAATCAAAAGTAGGTTAGGAGAGAGGTGGTGGGGTGTTTTTTTTGTTTGTTTGTTTGTTACGTTTTAGGTGGGAAAGGGTGAAGAGGAAGTGGGCAGGTAAGCTTTTCCTTGCCCCTAAAGTCTCCTCACCTAAGACTGACCCAAGTGATAAGTGTAACTTTTCATTTATAGTGTTGACTGTTGAACTCCTTAGCTGAAGCTGATCACTGTTGAGGTTTAAAGATATATTTATTTTTACACTTCGCTTTCGTTTCCTGCTTTATCTGGTTCCTGTCATATATGTTTGATGTAGATATAATGTTTTTGTTTCCAGAGTTTATTTTAAGAATGACAGTCGAAGCTGCATTGTAAACTTCTTGGAAAATAATGTACATGAAGCCGTAAGCTGCAGCCACCATGCCATGAAAGTGTCTAAACTGTTTTAAGCACAATTTCACTCCTTTCCTGTACCTCTCCACAGTGGATGGTTTACATCTGGCTTGGATATTAACAGTATGCACACATTTCTCTGTATTCTCCCCCACTAATATTTGAGGAAAGAAAGCTAAATGGAAGTGAGATTCTTTCTGTTTCTTTTAAGAATATGTCAATCAAAACCCATCAGTTATTTCTGAAGCTGTAGCCACTAATCATTGTTTGTGTGAGGTGTTCTAGATCATCTGTACTGTACTGTATATGAAGAACCCGGCATGCCATCTTTATTGGCCATATTTATCTTATTCATTCTTTGGACCATTATGCTTAGTGGTGATATTGCATAGTACCTAAAAATGCTTAAAGGAGGGGGTTGGCAGCTTTTCAGATGTGGTATGCCTGTGTTCCAGTCCCTCCTTTTTGGCCTTGGGGTAGGAAAGGGGATGGGTGATCAAGAGAATTTTGAACTATATCAAAGAATGGTGAAGGCAACAAAGTGGGATTTGTTAGTGACCTCCTACTATACTCAGGTTTCCTGCCCCTACTTCATAGAGATGAAATTAAGGTAGACTACTTTATGTACAAGGCTGCTCGGTGATGCAGTGGACAAAGTGCCAGGCTTGGAATCAGGACGGTGACTCTTCCTGAGTGCAAATCCAGACATTTTACTAGCTGTGTGATGCTGAGCAAGTAACTAAACCCCGTTTGCCTCAGTCTCCTCATCCGTAAAATGAACTGGAGAAAGAAATGGCAAACCACTGTAGTATCTTTGCCAAGAAAACCCCAAATGGGGTGACAGAGTCAGGACCGAAACAACTCAAAAACAGTAACAACTCTGTATAAAAAGGCTTTAAAGTCTTAGAAATTAAGGCATTATTTAATCCAAGTATTATTAGTCAACTCTGCATTATAGCTTATCTAGCAATCTTACATAATTTAAAACTTGCAGTTTTAATTAAGCCCTGGGTTGACAACTCCAGTCACTTTTTTATTTAGTATGCAACTTGGAATGTAGTCTAACAGAGAAATCCTTTGGAACCAAAAACTTTAATTGCCATCCTATTTCTAGAACTAGTTGAGCCAAAAAGAGGTCACATTTTCCATTTCAGACATCGAGTTAGAAATTAAGAGAAATTCAGGGGCAATGTCAGGAATCTAGACAATTCTGCAACTTCTGAGTTAGGTCTTTCAAGATAGCATTTATTATTTGAATTGCTATGACTTTTCAAACTATCACATCTACCTGTTAATTACCAAATATAGTTCTAAAAGCAAAGATTAGCAAAATTTGTTATATCTGCACATCTGCTTAATTTCCTTAGCAAGTATGTGATTTAATTGTATTCCCCGATTATTCCGCAGAGCAGGGATGGGCTGGTAAATTTTTAACAACTGGCTTCTTTCCCCTCCTACCCTCCCCCTGCCCCAGGAATGCTCATGACATACTTTTAAGTTTAATCTGTGTTAGTAACATTGTCCTTGTTACTTCCGTCTAGACAATCAATAAAACTCAAGCCTTGATTTGTATTGTTTGCCAATTTCTAAGGCATAAATACTCACACTGAAAATTTAACAATTGTCTCTGGAGCTGGTACAAGCAGCCCCCAGCACATCTTTGCCTCAGAGTAATGAAAAGCATTTCGGTGTTTTTAGTACTTTTCAAAGAAAACAATTTAAGGTTCAGAGTATAGAAGCGACTTGTCCGAAGTCATGAGACGATTTATTCTTAGAACTGAATTTACACAAATTTGGGATGTAGCAACGACGAAACTTTCTTCTGATGTGCGCATAGTGATATCCTAAAAGCAGATTTAGCATTGTTAGATTTCTCCAGATTCTACAGAATGTACAAAAGTTCAAAGCGAGTAAAAATAAAAATCAACATTTTCATAATCAATTTAGGTATTGAATTGTGAACTTTTTAAAATTGCATTGACAACTTAAAGTAGGCTTTATTATCAGTGTGTCAAAGTAAGAATTTTGAAGACAGTGTTTTTGACTTTGTGAGAAATACAAGTGACCTAGAGACAAGACTTAAACACAGGAAATAATTAGAGAACAACACCAGGCTATCTTTCTAGGGATGAATGGTGTGTTATAGGCATAAAAGTTTTGTGAACATCATTGAAGACAATTAGACTTGGACAAATCACTTTACCTCTGGTGTGTTGGATTTCTTCATTCATGGAATGGGGGGTTACAATAGATAACTTTTACAAGTTCCTTCTAACTCTAGACTGATCTTATGATCCTTGTCTAGAAGGCTCCCAAGTGGTGGTGGGGTTTGTCATCAAGAGTGCAGAGCCTAAGAAGGTCTTCGAAGACTCTTCTCAGGATGAGACCTTCCCTTATTACCTGTGAAATTTTTGTAGTTGGGTTGTATTGGTAGATCTACTTGGCTAGACATTCCTTAGAGTATCTTTGAAAATTAATTCACATAGAGATATAATTCTCTGTTGTGGAATAAATATTGTGCTCATTCCTTGAAAATGTGTTGTCTCTTCCCGTTAGATTGTGAGCTCCTTAAGGGCAGAGAGTGTCTTTATTAATTATATCCTTAGCCTTTAGCATAGTGCCTGGCAAATTGTAGATGCTTAACAAATGTTTATTGAATTGGCTTGACTTGAACTTTTTCAGTTTCTGCTGAATGAATAGTAGAAAGGTAGAGAAAAAACTTGACATGTTGGAGATCTTTCTTAAGGGATTTTCATCTTTTTGACAAATAAAATATTTATTTTTTTATGACATGCGCTTAGACATTATGCTAACTGCTAGTGCTACAAATACAAGCAGGGGCTGTCTTGAAAGCCCCTGCCCTCAAGAACCTTACATTCTCATGGGGGAAGACAGCATGTACCTGTAACATGTCAGCACAAAGTTGGTGGCTGGTTTTGAAATGATGACCAGGAAGTAAGGTTGAGGCTTGATTGTGGGCAAAATAAAGTTCTCCTGCCCAAGGCCAGCCTTCCTGCGGCGCAGTTTAAGGTTTCGTGGGTGAGGAGAGTGTGATGATGATTGGAGTTCTGGTGGATGCTATTTAGATTCGATGCCTATATTTGAAGGGGACATAGGGGAAAAAAATATTACAATGTACAGAGGACTGAACTTAACATTAGGAGACTAGAGTTCAAGTTCTGCCACACACACTAAATAGCATTGTGTGCTTAGGCAGGGCATGACCTCTCCAGATTTCAGTTTCCTCATCTCTAAAACGAGGATAATGATGCTTACACTTTCTGGATCACAGGGCTATTGTAAGTAAAGTGTTTTGTAAACTATAAAAGACAGCACATATAGACAAGGGCTTTTGCTATTCCAGGGAAATAAAAATGTAGTCATCATATTGATTTTTTTAAAAAAAGGAGCAAAATGGAGGAATGACCTGGTTATATAATATTAGGTTCTTGACCATAGTAACAGAGAAACTGTTACCGCCTTAGGCGTAAACACATAATGAAGCTAGAACAACCCTTGGCACATATTTGTGGATATAATTTGGCTGCGCACTGGTGACATATTAAACATGAAACTAGATAATTACATAATTAGTCAATTGAAACATGTGTCCTATCCCCAGGACACCAAAACAATTCCTCAGAGGTTGAAGACTGAGTAACTGTGCCTGATATTTTTTTTCCTGTGGGGTTGTGTATTTGTGTGTGTGTGTGTGTGTGTGTGTGTGTGTGTGTGTGTGTGTGTGTGTTTAAAGGTTCAATCCCAGAGG
The DNA here is from genome assembly GCA_028646595.1 of Phalanger gymnotis. Classification (NCBI taxonomy): domain Eukaryota; kingdom Metazoa; phylum Chordata; class Mammalia; order Diprotodontia; family Phalangeridae; genus Phalanger; species Phalanger gymnotis. The sequence goes on from CM053624.1 coordinate 113,022,951, forward strand.
CTCCCAATGAAGCTTGAAACTTTAGGAACCAAGTATCTTTGACCATGAGATTTTAGTTTGGTGGTTTTAGTTGAGGTTTAATCAGCAGGACTGAGGAATTGATTCATTCAACAATTTAATCAAGCCGCATTTATTAAAAAGCAGTTTCCCTTAGCAGAGACCTTGTGCTAGGTGCTGGGAATAAGGATCAATCAACAAGTCTTTAATAATCACCTTCTGTGGGCCAGACTTTGTGCTAAGGACTGGAACTACAAAACCAAAGCAAAAAAGAGTCCCTATTCTGAGAGGGCTTACTTTCTAACAGAGGAGACATTATGTGTTGTATGTTGAGCAATATAATATAGAAGATTCATTAAATACATGAGTGTCAGATATATAGAAAGGAGATGGAAGATAAACTTAGAGGGAAAGGGGGGATGGGGTGGGGAGCAGGTAGGGCAAGCCTAGAAAAGGCCTTTTACCAGAAGGAATTGTTTGAGGAAGAGATAACTTTTCTAGTCATGAGAAACAGCCAATGGTATGTGTGAGAAGTAGCAACTATGTTCGACTGGACAGAGTAGAACAAGGATTGGGATTAGTAATATCTAAGAATACTGAAATGATAGGAAGGAGGCAGAAGCTTACTTTGTTCTACTGGTGGGCACATGTATTTAGTTAGGTAAGTCCGAGGCAATTTGAGGAGCCAGAGCTTACTTAGAAAAGCTTTGCGGAAAATGTGGGACCCAAGCTGAGAGTTAAAGGAAGATAAGAATTCTAAGAAGCAGAGGTAGGGAGGAGGGAGGGAAGGGAGGGAGAGAGACACAGAGGGGGGGGGAAGAGGAAGAGGAAGAAGAGGAGGATGAGGAGGAAAAGAACAAGAGAGGAGGGGAAGGAGAGGAGAGAGGGGGGGAGAGAGAGACTGAGGAGAGGAGGAAAGGAAGAAGAGGGGAGGGAAGGAAGGGGTGAGAGAGGGGGGAGCCTTTCTTTTAAGCAGCTTACATATTTATTAATTTATTTATATATTTACATGCTTATCTAATTACTTATTTAATTAAAAGTTTGGGTCTCCCTGTCGTTCCCAGACCGGATATGCAGAGGTGAATCACTGGCTGAATCTCACTCTAATCGGCCAGGTAGCTTTGACCTGCTCTGCTTTGAGGCAACCTAGTGTCCCCCTCTCCTCACTTTGGGTACTCAGATTCTGGCCACAGCTTATAACTCTACTAGCCTCAGCTTCTCCAGCTGCGGAGATTATAGGCATCTGCACCAAGGCTGGCAGCAGTTGACATTCTTTTGGGGGCTGGGGAAGGAAACCGTAAGTACACAGATAAGTAAATACCAGGCTATTTCATTGGGAGGGGAGGAAGATACTTGCAGCTAACCAGGTCTTGTAGGAAGTGGCATTTGAGCTGAGCCTTGTGATGGAAGCTAGTCATTCTGAGAGGTTGAAGAAGGGAGAGAGAAGCATTTCAGGCATGGTGGGCAGCTTGCATAAAGGCAGGTAGATTGTTTGAGGTGGGGGGACAGGGAATGGAGAATGTATGAAGGAAAGTCATGTTCAATAAGCCTGGACCAAAAGGCTGCAAATAGAATTGTGAAGAGCTGTAAAAGCCAGAGGAAGTTGCCTTTGATCCAAGAGGAAAGAGGGAGCCCCTGGAGCTTTAAAAGTAGAGGTGTTTCATGGCCAGACCTGAGCTTTAGCAGTATCACTTTGGCAGCTTTGTTGAAGATGAATTAGAAACGGGAGAAGAGATTGGAAGCAGGGAAACCAATTGAGAGGCCCTTGCAGTCGTCCAGGTCAGGATTAATACAGTGGTGGCTTTTTCTGACTTTTCCTTGTCTCAGTTAACCTCAATGATAATTTTACGTTGACATTTTTGCTACCTTCAGAATATTAATGGAGAGGAGCCAACATCATGATTTGGTCCTACTGACCAAAGCTGGTCCGAGATTTTGTAGATCCTTTCCCCATCTCCCACCACGATCAGCACGTCCCCTTTTAAGCATGTTATAGGTTGACAGTGAATCAGCCCAACCCTTCTTCTATAATCTATAAGATCCCTCTGAAATGGATACATGGATGCATCTGAAGCTGCTATAGATAATGGAGCCTATTTGTGATTTTTAAATGACTGTTCTGTACTCCAGGTCTATGTTCTAATGACTGAACTATGAGCCTTCTCTATTTTTAACACGGCATGCACCTTCCTTAGAGTGGCTTTAATCAAAGGAAAACTCGGGTAAAAAACTAATCAGCATTATCAGAATATAACTGCTTCTTCCAAACCCCTGCCCCCATGTTTCTATTGGAAACTTTCTCATTTCCCTCAGTGCAAAGATCAATGACATCAGATCTCTGATGAGAGGACCAAAGTAATTAGAATATATTAATGAAGTAATGTGTGAAGGATTTGCTCTGAAAATGATGAGGAGCGATCCAAATATAAGTTGTTGTTCAAGTTATTTCAGTCATGTCTGACTCTCTGTGACCCCGTTGGGGTTTTCTTGGCAAAGATGCTGGAATGGTTTGCCCTTTCCTTCTCCAGCTCATTTTTACAGATGAGGAACTGAGGTAAACAGAGTTAAGTGACTTGCCCAGGATCACAGAGCTAGTAAGGGTCTGAGACTGGATTTGAACTCAGGTCTTCCTGACTCCAGGGCTGGTGGTCTATTCACTGTGCCACCTAACTGCCCCCTAAAATATAAGTTGCTGTTACTGATTTAACTTTTTTTTTAATTGTCAGCTTTTGGTTCTTGTAGACAATGTGAGATTTTGAATTCCTAGTGGGACAGAACCATCTTTATTGCCCTGCTTTGGGCTTGCTTGCCTGGTGGTTGGCCTGGCCAGAGAAGGTGATTACCTCACTTATTACTTACATGCTCCTGTGGCTGCTGAAAAAACACTACTCCCCGGGGATGTAAGGAATTTTAGTTCCTTTTGGAGATACCTTAGAAAGCAGTTCTCAGATTTTCTTGTAAAAATTTCTGAACCCTGAAAATCTTTAACATAGCTAGCCCTGGAGAGAGAAGCATCCATTCTCTTTTTCCTTCCCTCCTCCTCCTCCTCCTCCTGGTCTCTTTGCGCCATTGAAAGTTCCCTTCCAGATGTCTTTGACATAATTTTTGAAATAGATGTTATGTTGGTTGCCATGACTTGATATCTTTTTTTCAAATGACTGTGAACAGGGACATTGTGAAATAAGCCCCAAATATAGGGTCTATAGTTAGTTTTATGGGAGGAAAACAAAAACCTCATTAAAGAATTCAAGCCAGTTCCTTTGGAAGGAAAGGAAGAATTAGATGCACGCCCTTCTGGGAGAGGAAAAGGGTGTTTGGCAATTGGTAATACTAGATTAACTGAGGAGAGAATGTGTATTTGTATGCATGTATTTACTTACGTATGTACAAAGTGCTATATAAATTATTAATAACAATTAATTATTAACTTCCACAGGCTAATAGCAATGCAACAGTGACTGATGCTGTGACGTACTTTGATCTGTTTCCTCAATTTCTTTTATTAATTAGTCAACCAGTAATCATTTGTTCAGTGCTTGCTAAGTGCCACGGATACAAAAAGAGGCAAAAGATAGTGCCTGCCCTCATGGAGCTGACCATCTAATGTGGGAGACAACATGAAATGAACATGCAAACAAATATATACAAATCAAAGTATAGATAGGATAAATAGGAAGTAATTAACAGAAGGTACTAGAATTGAGAAGAGTTGGGAAGGCTTCCAGTAAAAAAAAGCGATTTTGGTTAGGACTTTTAAAGGAAGACAAGGAAGTCAGTGGTCAGAGTGAGGGAGGGAGAGCGTCTCAGGCCTGGGGGACAGCCAGAGAGAATGCCTAGAGCCAAGATAGGAAATGTCTTGTTCTCCAGACAGCCAGGAGACCACTGTTAGTCAGTAAGTCAGGTACATGGGCTGCCATGTTAGCTTTTTAAAGGAAGGCAGATATGGCATAGTGGGAAAAGTACTGAATTTGGAGTCAGAAGACAGAAGTTTTAATCCTGGTTTGGATTAATACTTGTGTGAGCTTGGGTAGCTCACTTTGGTTCAGCTTTCTCATATGTAAAAAATGAGGAGGTGGCGCTATATGGTCACCCAAACCCTCCCAGCTCCAAATCTTCATTCTCTGTGCTCTGTTAGGGAAGAGGCTTCAGAATTTTAAAACAAAAAAGGAATAGTAGAACTCAATAGACCAACAATATATGGTATGACATGTGACTATTGCAGCTGAGGATCTCTCCTTTTGGGATTTTTTTTTCTTTATAATTAATTGCTGGTTGTGAACCTGCAATTTAAGGAAGTCATAGGATTGTTTATTTTAAAAACGCGCCCCCCCCCCCCATTTACATCTACTCCGTATTTATATTATGATAAATTGCGACACAGCTATGTGGTTCCATGGATAGATTGCTGAGCCTGGAGTTAGGAAGTCCTGAGTCCAAATTCAGCCTGGGCCAATTGCTTAACCTCGGTCTGCCTCAGTTTTCTCATCTGTAAAATGGGGATAATAATAGCACCCACCTCCCGAGGTTGTTGTCAGGCTCAAATGAGGTAGTACTTATGAAGCACTCGGCGCAGTGCCTGGCAGACAGTAAATGCTGTGTAAATGCTAGCTGCTATGATCATCATTACCTTGTACTAGTTTACATCTATGTGATCTCTCCTCTTAGAATGTAAGATTCTCGAGGACAGGAGAGATTTCCGCTTTTTCTTGGTACCCCAGTACTTAGCGTAGCACCTGGCACATAGTCATCATTTCATAAATGCTCGTTGTTTGGTTGGTTTTGGAAGAGAGCATAGAAGTCACCTAATGTAACCCAGTCCCTATAGATGAAGAAACCAAGGCCCCGAAAAGTTAAGTGACTTGTCTAAGATCACGTGACTGTTCTTTCTGTTGTATTCTGCTTCTTGTTCTGGTGATGGGACAACCTGAAAACAGAATGGGCCAGCCGCTTCATGAGGTGGTGAGTTCCCTATCACTAGACTTTTTCAGAGATAACCATGGTGTTGTTTTTTTGTAAAATGGGATATTTGCATTAGGTTGGACCTGAAGACTGCTAAGGCCTTTCTGGCTGTGAGTTTCTGTGACTCCTCCTTGCTCTTCCTTGCCTTCTACTCTACATCCTCAGCCCTGGTGAATGCAGTTTTTGCTGTTGTGTATATGAGCTTTAGTGCCCTGAGAAGAGAAACACTCACACTTGCATTTAGTCTTTTCCAAAATCAGAGTCTGGGCACACCTTCTCCCTGATGGTTTTCCTGATTTATCAATAAACATTTATTAAGTACCTGTTATGTGCCAGGCACCATGCCAAGCACTGGGGTTACAAAAACAGGTAAAAGACAATCCCTGTCCTCAAGGTGCATACAGTCTAATGGGGAAGATGGCTTGCAAAGAAATATGTACAAAATAAACCCTAAACAAGATAAATAATTAGCAGAGGAAAGGCACTGGAATTTACTGGGGAAGGCTTCCTGTAGAAGGTGGGATTTTAGTTGGCACTTAAAGGAAGCCAGGGAGGTCATTAGTTGGAATAGAGGAGGGAGAGCATTCCAGGCATGGGAGACAGCCAGAGAGAATATCTGGAGCTGAGAAATAGAGTGTCTTTTTCCTGGAACAGCCAGGAGGCCAATATCATTGGACCAAAGAGTACATGTTTTGAGGAGTAAGGTGTAAGAAGACTGGAAAGGTAGGAGGGGGCTGGGTAATGATGGGCTTTGAATTCTGGACAGAACATTTTGTGTTTGCTCCCGGAGCCAACAGGGGACCACTAAGTTTATTGAGAAGGAGGGGTGACGTGACTGGACCTATGTTAGGAAAGTCACTTTAGTGGTTGAATGGAAAGTGGACTGGCGTGGGGAGAGACTTGAGGTAGACAAACCTCTGGCAGGCTATTGCATTATTCAGGATGAGGGAATGAGGGGTGGCAGTGTCAGAGGAGAGAAGGGAACCCTATTTGAGAGACTTTGTGCAGATGAAATGGACAAACTTTGGCAATAGCTTGGAAATGGGGGGTAGGGTTGTGAGAGAGTGAGGAATCCAGGATGACTCACTCCTAGATTGTGAGCCCGAGGGACTAGGAGGATGGCATTGCCTTCTACACTAATAGAGAAGGTAGGAAGAAGATAGGGTTTAGAGGGAAAATCATGAGTTCTGTTTTGGGCATACTGATTTAAGATGTCTACTGGACATCCAGTTCTGCACTTCTGAAAGGCAGTTGGAGGTGTGAGCTTAGACGTCAGTGAAGAACTTGGAGTGGGAAAGGTGGATTTGAGAACCATCAGCACAGAGATGGCATTTAAATCCATGGGACCTGATTAGATCACCAAGTGAAGTAGGATAGAGGGAGAAGAGAAGAAGGCCCGGGACAGGACCTCAATGGACACTGAAAGTGAGAGGATGTGATCTAGAAGATGATCCCAGCAAAAAAGACAGAGAAAGATTGATCAGATCGGTAGGAAGAGAATCAGGAGAGCGTGGTGTCCCCAAAACTTAGAGAGAAGAGTATCAAAGAAGAGAGGGTGATCCACAGTGTCCAAGGCTGCAAAGAGGTCGAGGAGGATGAAGATTGAAAAAAGACCATTGCATTTGTGCTGTAGAGTGTCTCCCCGCCCCCCGCCGCCCCTTTTTTCTTCCTGTCATATCATGCTTTGGAAAAGAAAAACCAGTTAGAATATGGCACCTTGGTATAGCAGCCACTCTCTAACATCTCCAACAATATTTAAATTTCATTTTATTTTATTTTTTACTTCAAAGGTTAATGGATAACAGCAAAGTCAGCAAAAACCCAGCAATGATCACAGCCAGAAATAATTCATGCTACACCGGACAGTACAACACATTGATTTAGAGACCTTAGGGTGTAGGAGGAGGAACAGACTGGAAGGCATGTAAGGGCCCCCCTCCCCCCAACCTCCCCTCCTCCCATATCTTTCTGTACATGATCTAGTTAGAGTAACAGGATTGCCTCCCATTCAGCTCATCTTGGAAATAGAGAATTACACTGATCATAGCATAATGAACTGGAACATGAAAGCATTCAGAGAGCCACTGAGAGCTGGGTCAGAAAGTCAAACATTTCCGGGGATGTCTGGCACTGTCCCATTCTTTGTTTCTCTTGAAATATTCAACCACATGACCTAATCAATCTCTGGCCCATTGCATAGTCATTATTGCATGCAAAAACAAAGAGGTAGATGGGCAGAACGTAGGAATGGATAGAGAGCCAGGAACACAACCTCTGAATCAGGGAAGATGTGAATTCAAGTCCTCCTCTGTGTGAGCTCCAGGCCAGGCTGTGTGACCTCAGGGAAATCATTTAATATCTCTGTGCTTGAGACAACTCTCCAAGATACAATCTTCATTGGGAAGACACTCACTGAATTTGAGAGTTAGAAGAGGCCTCCAAGGCCATATAGTTGTTATTGGGAGTTTCTTACCCTAGTGAAATCATAGGTTCAGAAAAGAAACCAAAAACAAAGGAACCTCTTGGGGTCATGCACTCCCATCTCCTTGCTTTTGTATTTTTAGGAATATAGTGAAGCTGTCTGTTAAGGTTCACTCTAGAGAAACACAAATGCCCCTTCTTTCCTGTATATTGGATCATGAAACTGAACACTCATCCCCCCACCCTCAAAAGGAAGAAAGAAACCCCAAATCTGACAGTTCAGCTTTGTGCTTGTATTGCTGTTTCAAACATTAATGAACTCTTTTCTCCCTCCCCCCGAGTCCTATTTCTATATTCTGGCTGATTTCACACTTCTAGTCTGACTTATGTGCTTCCCATTCTTTCATGGAAAGGCAACATGGCTTAGTGGCTGGTGGTCCTGCAGTCGAGATGACCTGGGTTCAAGTTTAGCCTCTGTTACAGACTGGCCTTGTGATCCTGAGCAAGTCAATTGATCTCTCAATGCTCCAGATAACTCTTGAATAGTCTAAATTGAAGATGAGATGCTGACCTGCATTATTAGAGGGAATTTCCTCTCCTGGGAGACCCATGAAATCACAGATCCATTCCCTGGCTTTATATATATGTTCATTCTGTCTCTTACCTCTACAATCCCCACCCCCACCCCCCAGTTTCCCCTGCTTTTCCCCCACCCCAGGAGTTGTGGTTAAGTGACTTGCCCAGCATCACACAGCTAGTAAGTGTGTCTCTATACCCTCCCACCAGTCTATTTTAAGAAAAATGCCCAGGCCAGCCAGGTTCACTCCTTCATTCTTCACTAGGTTGCACTTTTGACTCTCCAGTCTTCTTTCTCCATCATAACCCAGCATGATGACTGTATCACTATGGCCCCTTCCTGTCATTGGTCAGTTCTTCCCAAAACCTCCATTTTAATAAAAGTGCATAGGATATGCATGTTAACTTCTTCATTCTCTTTGGGATACATTTTTCTTTCTCCGTACTTCTTTATCTACTATAATGCAGCAGCTTTCCATCCTGGAAGATTCTCATTCGTGTGTGTGTGTTTGTGTGTGTGCACATGTGTGTATATATAATGTACACACATACATACATACATATATATATATACACACATATGTACATGTGTATATTTTTCCCCAACTCCTCCACATACCTTTAGTGCTGAGAGCATGGTGAATGATCCATAAATATTTAGTTCATGCATTCATTCTAATTTCTTTACTTTGGGTATAGATTGAATTGGATTGAGGCCAAAATACCCTTTCTTAAATGTTTTCTTTATTTTTAGGTATGGGGGAGAGATTATTTAATATAATAAGATGTTGAAAATTAGGTATTGAATTTGGCAAAGGTTTTGCTTTTTCTATAATGTCGTATATCCTAAGAGCAATTCATGAATCCTTGTTGGTTGGCTTCATTCCATAGACATAGGGACTGGACATTTATGGTCTCTTTGGTATAGGGAACTTCCAGAAGATGAAACTCCCTCTTACCAATGCAGATAGGAACCATCTCTTCAACTTATAATCTTCGAAAATTGCCAGGACTCTTGAGATGCTAAACGACTTGTCCAAGGTCACATAGACAATATTTGTCACAAGTGGAACATGAACCCAGGTCATTCTGACTCCTAGGCCAGCTCTCTATCTGTTACACTTCCCTGATTGTTCTCTTACACATTTGAAATATGTTAGAAAATGGCAGGGTTATTTGCCTCTTTAATTGAATATAATCAGAGATTTGATGTGTTGAGAAAGGATGTCCCAAGCTTCATCAAACTGAGATTCAGGTTCCATAGTGAGTTCAAATGACTAGCCAAAGTCATTGACACTCTTTTTGATGTGGCTTCTTGATGCTATCTTGCCTATATTTTTATATTAGGAATGCCTTGTAATAGAAAAGCAGGTATGCCACACCATGATTTCTATGAGTTAGTTATTTCTGAAGGCGAATAGGAACTGAATCGCTGTCTATTTAGCAAATGTTGGGGGGAGTGGAGGGGAAAAGGAGAGGGCAATATGCGTTTATATAGGGCTTACTGTGTACCAGGGCTGTTGCTCATTGTCCTGGCCTGTCTTGCCACTGGACTCTGGAGGAGAGAGTAAGGCTGAAGACTTTGCACTGCTGTACCTCACTTAAATCCAGTTCACTCGCAGGTCAAGACATCACCCTTCTGATGTCATTGGTCCTCTTGGAGAATGAAAGAAACAAAAGCAATTACGGCTTTCGGCCATGCCTTCTTTTTGGTCTGGCCCAACTCATCTTTTTACCCCTTTGTTGCTTAGTTGCTCTTCGGCTCCTTTGGTGACCCTTGACGAAAAAGAGCTTTCTTTTTAATCATTTAATTGATTACTTTGCTAATTTGACCGACCTTTATCAATCGCCCCAAATCTGTCATCACAAAATGCAGCGTTATTAGATAATCCTGACCAGTAATGGAAATTGAGCTGTGGAACATTCCCTGGAGACATAAGCTGTAAGAGACATCTGTATATCCTTCGTGACCCGATAATGGTGAGAAAACCACTCACCGTTAATTTCCTCTCTACGGCTAGATTTAGATTCTGTTGCAACTCTTCATTCTCCTTAACCTTCACCCCTTAGCCTTTCTGCTCCCCTCCTGTTCCTGGTAGCAGTATGGAGTTGAATGACCTAAAAAATGAAGTCTACAAGGCCCCTTCTAGGCTGTGAGCCTCTGATGCTTGATATAGCAGAAAAAGAAAAACTCTTACGGTCCTCTGTACCTTTCTTAAGGTACTCATCACATACTGGCTTGTATTATTTCTATGCCTGATAGTAGCTAATGGTATGACCTTGGGCCTCATTCTCCCTATTTATAAAATGGATTAGAATGAATACCATTACATATAAAGATTTTATATAAAAAGCTACTTATGCCATCCCAAGGGAGGCTCATAGAAATAATGTTTCTAATCTGGTTACTATGAAATTTGTTTAACAGTTTCATTCTCTTTTCTCTGATCTTTGTGTAACTACAGGTACTAGACTGGTAGGGAGGAGGATTTCTAAGCTTTCTTTACCCTTCTTGTAGCCCTTCTAGCTTTTAGTTTTGAAAATGTAACATGACTTAAAAATAATTTAGCAGCAGCATCTTAAAAATTAATAAATTAGGTATAACACCTATTTTCATAGTGGAGTAAGTTAGAGTGTTGCATTTGAAAGTGAGAAAAATAACATTTAAAATTTCCAAATTTTAAGTAGGAAAGGAAAAATTTTTTAAATGTCTTGTAAGAGCCTTTGATAATTTGTTTTTAAAATTAGGCACTCCATTAATTTTATCTTTCTCAAGGCTTTAGCCAACATCAGTAGTATATGTTTCTTTATCTTCTTCCCTCTTGCCCCTGCAAACTGACTAGTTCAGTAGCTAGCTATTGAAAAATAGCTCCATCTTTTGTATTTGTGTGAGTTCCCTATATATCTATAGGCATAGAAGACTGTATCTGTGATTTAAATAGAATACTCAAACGAGGAAATGCCCTTTCCCAATATAAAGTAGAAGTGTACTGTCTCCATAACTTACAGTCTTAGTGGCCTGGAGCTCCTGGGGAGGGGGCAGGGTTAAGTGGGGTTAAAAGAGCCGGCTTATATCTGAGGTGGGACCTGAATCCACATCTTCCTTGCCTGAAGGCCAGCTCTTTATACACTGTGCAATGCTGGTCTCTTGTGCTCTTCCTCTGATATTTTAGATATCAGACTTTTATCAGTGATATTTGATGCAAGGATTTTTTTTTTCTAACTTGATAGCTTTTCTTCTATTGGTATTTATTTTGTTTGTGAAAAAGTTTTTCAATTTTCTATAATGAAAGTTAGAAGATTGAAAAGCTTTTTTTCTTTTTGCCTTTTTGTCTTTTATACTTACTTCTTTCCTGTTTGATTATTTCCCAACTATGGTTGTGAAAGGTACTTCTTTCCATTTTTCTCTAATTAAAAAGAAAATATGACCTTTTACATTCAATTCTAGTCTACCTTTGGAATTTATTGTGGCACATGTTGTAAGATGCTGGTCTAACTATAATTTCTGCTTTCTGACTTTCCCAGTAGCCCTTTACAAGTGTGGAAGAAGTAAAGAAATTGGAGTTGAGTATTCATGGCATTTTCTTTATTCCCATGCTCTTGAGAGGCAGCATGATGGTATTTTAAAATCACTGGACTCGGAGTTAGTAGAAACTCAGGTGTGAATCTTGGCCCCTGGTGCTTACTATGACTGTGTGACCAAGGACCATTTCCATTTTCTCATCAGAAGAGAAGAGGATAATCGCATCTGTAGTACCTTCTTCATAGGATTGTTGTGAGATCAAATGAGATCATAAAGTGCTTTTTAAACCTTAAAGTAGTACGTAAATATCTAGGTTGTTTTTGTGATGACTAGATTTCGACAACCACTTTTCACTTCAGCCAACATCTATTAAACATCTACTGTTTGCAGTGTCCTATGCTAGGTGCTGGAGGGAAGGGGAGTAGAATTGAGTTCAGGTAGGAATGCAAAGATCAAAAATCACAGAATTTCAGTGTTTGAACAGACCTCAGGGGCTCTGTAGTGCAACCCATATCTGAAAAAGGATTCCATGACAACAAATCCATTGGTCATCTAGTCTCTGCTTGAAGATCATCAGTAAGGGAGAACCCACTACCTTCTTAGCCCATCTCCCTTTGGATTACTCTAATTGTTAGGAGCTTTCTCCTGACACCAGACCTAAAGATGCTTCACAACTTTCGTCTTCCCATTGCACCTAGTTCTGTTCTCTTGGGCAAATAGAGCAGCTTTTTAAAGTACTTGAAGGCAGCTATGATGTCTTGCCTACCTTGAGCTATTTCTTCAGTTCATTCTAAAAAGGCTGGGCACCAGCCATGTTTCATGTCCAAGAGGGTCCTATATAGATTGGGAACATAACTTATGGCAATATACTTTTTTAAAGAAAATTCCACTGTGGCCAAAAAAGCATCTGGGTGTCTCATAAAATTCATTATAGTGGAAATTTACCTGTAACAGTGTAGGACCAAGACTAGGACTACATTGATGCATGTAGACCTGAGTGAGGCCAGAGCTGGCATTTTAGTGCAGAAATGAAGCTCTGAAAAGAAAAAACAAAACATTTTGTGAAAACTTGTAATGCATAATGTGCATTCTTTACTACCCAGCTGCTAGCAGCAACAAATCTCTTTTAATAGGCACTGTGACTTTTTGATAGCATTACTGGTCAAAATAATGAATTTATAGTCCCCCAAATATTTGGAAGTGTTTTCTGAAATCATCAAAGAATTTTTGCATGCTTAATATAATTTTAGTATCAAGTGCATGTTGCTACATTTTAATTATCATCAGCTATGCTAATTATTATAAACCATAAAGTACTATAGAAATGTGAAAGGTGCTATTAATATTAATACTTTTCTCATATTGCTAGAGCACTATATGATTTACCAAGTACCTTCTAACAACCTTGGCAGAGTAGATAGTTGAAATAAATTTTAAGTCATCAAAAAATTTTAAATTACATATTGAGTTCAATTCATTGAGCATTTACTAAGCATCTACTGAATACCAGGCACAGTGAAAAACACTGAAGATACAAAGGCAGTTAACAGGACAAGTGTTAAAAGGAAGTAAGTATATGACTAATTGCTTAAGAAATTGTATAGACAGTGAATGCTATAGGGATTTATAAGAGGGAGAGGTTACTTCAGACTGAGCTGGAAAGAGAAGGCTTCATGGAGGAGGTAGATGTGAAATGATCACTGAAAGATGCCTTAGATGTGGATAGGTGTGGATGAGGTGGGGGAGGGCAGTTTTGCGGAAATGGGGGTTGGAGTCAGGACTGACCTCTGGTATAAACAAGTTAATAGAAGAGAGCAAATTATTAATGATTCTCTTAAGATCTCTCAAACTGGGTTCTACTTCAGAGAGGGGATAATCCTTCTGTCTGTGCTAATCTACCTACCTGACAAAGTTCTAAGTGTCCTTGGATATCACCAGTGGGGATTTCCCTGCTGACTTTCTTTACTAGTGGGCTGTTCTATTTTTTGCCCATGCTGTCTCCAGTAGCAACAGACTGATTTCTAGCTTCACATTGCCTGACATGCCATTGTGACAGGCCTTGCGTGACAAAAATAGACCTGAAATCTTGCCAGGCTCAGGTATCTAGATGGGAATTTACCTTTAGTTAGTACAAACATGAGTACTGTGTTTTGAGGCATGACTGATTATTCTGCAGTTTTAGCTGATGCTCAATTTTATATGAACGTATCTGTAGCAAAGGTAGCTGAGACGAAGACGATGCTTGTTCACTTTGGACCCTTGAGCACATTAGAGTAAAGAATAATACAATTTTAAGATGTTATTGTCCCTCATTTCATATGCCATCCCTCATACACATGCATCCCCATTCTTTATAGAATTAAGTAGTAGTAACTATTGGGTTAAGCAACTAATTTGTAAGTATAGTTTTGGAATTATATAATCACATTAGAAAACAAATTGAAGGGAAAAATGAGGCCTAGATTAGGAGTACTGGAGAAAATCTATTGTGGTGATGTATTTATTTTTTTAAAGGCTACATGAAGTCTTTCTTTTCAGTCTTGTGACAGGTTGATTACTTTTGATTAAGGACCAGAACATTTGCAATCCATAGGGAGAAAGACATTTATGTTTCAATCATATAGTCAGTTTTTAATCATAGGAAAAACTGCTGAGTGGAACTTTTTTTTTTAAGGGCAGAATAGCCATTTGAAAACTATATAAAATGTTATAAGTAATCTTCTGTGATTAGTAAAAATAATTCAGTGAGGCACATTTGGACTTGTCACCATGTTCCGGATGTAAATCTGGCCTCCCAGAGCTGGTGGCCAAGAGAATGATCATTAAGAGTCAATCCAGAGCCAGGTTCTGACCTAGTTCAAAGGCACCTTTCTCTTTCCCCAGCAGCCGGAAGGAACTCTTCTGCTTTCTTCCCTTGCAGCTAGGGACCTGCTTTTTTTCCCTCTGAAATGATGGGGTCCATCATTCCTGTAATTTGGCTGGGTAACTGACTAATTTCCTTTGAGTTTTTTAGTAGTCACAAGTTTGCAATTGTAGAAGAATTGGCTTTGAGAAGCAAAGATGATTGTAATTTTAATATAAAATTGGGAATTCTGAGCATCAAGTCCTTGGCATTATGCAAAAAGAAAAATCATTTAACATAGAGCCTTCATTTTATAGTCCTGAAATAAAGTGACAGCTTAACAAGAGAAAGCCTTTACATTGTAGATGAGGAAGGTACAGGTACGTTAGTTATGAAATGAAGTAGTTTAAAGGTTCTTCACCATCTCTGGGTCTAGTTCAGGGGCTCTTAGTCAGGACCGGGGTGGGGAACTCACTTTAAGGCCTCAAGGCCCTAGGTTCCCCACCCCTGGTCTATGATCTGCAGATATATTTCACTCATTAGCTTGGATTGGACACAAATTACATCTTTATTTCCACTAACCTCTCACTGAAATTTAGCATTTCCTTCAATTTTCAATATTAACAAGAAACCACGTTGATATTAGCAGTACCTGTGACTTTGTCTTCACAATGTTTTCATATCACATTACAGTTGTTACAGATATCTCAAAATATAACTTTCATCACTACTTCAAGATTACTAAAGTTATTAGATTTGTCACTATGTGTTACTATGCCACAAGTTAAGAAAGTATTTTGGTAACTGTTCCAATATAATTAGGTTGGTTTTTAAATTTTGTTTTTTGTAATCCAATATATTCTGCTTTGTGCATTTAAAAACACTTTCTGAGAGAAGGTCCCTAGGCTTCACCAGACAGTCAAAGGGCTGTCTTCCCCACCCCCTCGTCTATGTGAAAGTGGGAAGGAAGCATATGGACCTGAGTTTGACCTTATTGGAAACTGGCTATTTGAACTTGGCATTACTTCCTTTCTGACTACTCTCCTCAAAGAGGCAGAGACTGAAATAGACATATGATAGGTCAGGATTTAGGTGTACTGGCAGGGTTCCAGTGTAGGTTTAGAAGTCCCTGGAGGCCATTTACTGTTCCTGGACTACTACAGCATTGACAATCACTTTCTTTTCAGTGCCAGATTCTCTTCTTCTTTCTCTGTCCCCGTTCTTCCCCCACATCCTCCCCCCTCCCCCCAAACATAAAGAATCCTCAGTGTCATAGAGAATGAGGAGAAGATTGGAGATTGAGACAGAACCAGGCAAATTGTTTCCGTCCTGTCCATTCATAATATAGACTGGGTAGTTTCTTAAAAAAAAAAATCACCATTCCCTCCCTCCCTCTTGCTTCTTTCCTGCTGTTTCTTCTTTATTCCATTGTAAAATAATTTCACTTCTTTTCTAGATTTCTGGTATTAAAAATGTGCTCATGGTTGAGTGGGAAAAAAAATGCCTCTTGTTTTGAAAACGATCTTGTACAGCTCAGCAAAATTAACCTTTCTAACGCTTGTAGCCTTTCTCTCCTGCTCAGAAACCTGCCTCCAAAATAAAGTTTTTAACTTGGGCATTCAAGGTCTTCCACAATCTAGTTCTAATCTATTTTCTGAACTTTTCCCCAAGAGAAACCTTCTTCTCTAGCTGCCTTCTGGTTTCCCTTTTTGTTTACCCTATTTCTCCATTCACCCAGTCACTGAATTCTAGTCACCCAGGCCTCTGAATTTAATCTCGCTTCTTCTATGAAGTCTGCTCTGCCTTGCTTTTTTCGTGCCCTATAGTCAACTGTCTTTCATTGGGTACGTGATATATTTCCCCATGGTTTAAAAATCTCAGGACCATGGTTTTAGGGCTTATCTATTCCAACCCCCTTATGCATTTTACTGATGCTGAAATTGAGGCCCAGAGAGAGGTAGTCAGTTGACCAAGGTCTCTCTTCCCTTATTCTCTGGCGTGTGTGCATGTTCGTGTATGTGTGTGCTTGAATGTACACACACACACACACACACACACACACACACACACACCCCTCAGTAGAAGAGCCCAAGATTTGAATTCAAGACCTCTGATCAGAAATTCTCTATTCTTTCCACTGGGCCACACATAACGTACTACATTGTAGTCCTTGCGATCTGGGCCTTTTCTTAAAATAATTATTCTTTATATTCTTCACAGTGCCGCTTTGCAATAGTTTTTATTGTTGTCATTCAATTGTTTTCAGTCATGTCTGACTCTTTGTGACCCTACTTAGGGCTTCCTTGGCAAAGATACCGTAGTGATTTACTGTTTCCTTCTCCAGCTCGTCTTACAGATAAGGAAACTGAGGCCAACAGGATTGAGTGACTTGCCCACGGTCACCACAACTAGTGAGTGTTTGAGGCCTGGATTTGAACTCGTGAAGATGAGTCTTCCTGACCCAGACTGGAAGTCTGTCCACCATACTACCTAGCTGCACTTGACAGCAGTACTTTTTATCAAATAAATACTCATGTATTTGTTATTGTTTGATTCCTGTGACAAAGACCTGTTATGATTACTAGCCATTAGGAGGAACAAGTTTCAAAGCTGATGGTTTTTAAAACGAGCAAACAGTAGAAAATACCTTTGTCAGACTGCATTGTATTAAAATTAGGAGGACAAGATGGGGGGGGGGATGATGCTTGGAAAATTGTGAATGGTGTCAGACCATGTTGGCTGATGTGTCATTCAGTTTTGATGAACTCTTATTTTTCTTCTCTTATTTTTTGTTACAAGAGATGGCTTACTGGGCAGGGAATGGTGGAAAGATTATCTTTGGAAGTGAAAGTGAAGTTAAAAACAAAAGATAGCAATAAACATTTTTAGAGGGAAAATCCCCAACAAGCAGGGTCACATCTTATTTCTTTTGGGTTGCTTCTTTGGATGGCACTTGCTTATTATTTTTCCAGTGGTGGTCTCCGTTTTCATGATTAGTTATTACTGCACATTTAAGTTTTACTAGGTAAACATAGAACCAATGTCTGCAGTTTCCCATGAAGCTACTGGTAACCCTTCTCTAACATTGTTCATCAAATGAAAATTTTTAGACTCCACTGCCAAGGTGAATGAGCAGCTTGTTCCCTTGGATGGGTTCAACTTGGACATGTTGTGGTGCCTTATATGGAAACCTATGTCTGGATGTAGTCTGGTGGACATTATGTCATGATGTATTACATTGCAACCATTTTCTCCCAAGTGATGCCTCCTAAGGGTGGAGCAGAGCATGGTGTCTCAGACTGTCCTAGGAAGCATTTAGCAAGTGAAATTCAATCCATGGCCCTTTCACAAATAGGAAAGAGGGCCTCATTTCCTTATATCTCTTTAGTCTATGACTTTTAACCCAACTTGTGTTATTGGCCTCTTGGTCACTAAGCAGCTGTTCAGAATTCTGGCCATACCAAAAAATAGAAAAGATCATTTAAGGAAACTGGTGAGAAGCTGATTTTTATTTTTAAATTAAGAGTGATTGTTGAGATAACCTCATCCCTGATTAGGAATTCAGCAGCTTCTACTGTGTCCTCTGTCTCCACATGCTCTCTTAGAGGAATTCTGTTTCATCAAACCTCATTCAGTCACATTTCTTTTGAGTGTTTGCCTATGGCAGTGCAGAATTTAGTTTTTTTTTAAATTGGTTTTGAGAATACATTCTAGGCACTAGCTTGGAAAAATAGTTATACCCTTGGTAATTTGTAGGATCCCACATTTCCAGAGTGGGAAAGGACCTCTGTTCTGGTCTAACATCCTCCTTTAAGTCCTGAGACGAAGTTACTTGACCAAGATCATATAGATAATAAACATTAGAGAGATTTTGTTCTTTCTACAGTAACACTCTGGTCTTTAGTCCTCATGTGCTAGAAGTGCATTTAAAATTCCAGATGTCCTGGTTTGGTTTTTACATTAAAAACCCTTCTCCCAGGCAGGTACTTTTTTTGAAGTTACACATAAGTCTTTATGCTGGGTGTTTGTTTTGAACTGTATGATGGAAAGACAGAGAAAGAGGGAGGAGGAGAAGGAGAAGAAGAAGAAGAAGAGAGGAGGAAGAGAGGAAGAGGAGAGAAGGAGGGAGATTATATATATACACACACATATATGTATTATATATATACATATATATACATACATATATATGGAGAGAGCGAGAGAGACAGACAGACAGAGAGACACACAGAGACAATATCTAAAGATTTTTTTTTTCCTAGTATCTTAAAACCTAGAAGACCTAGGTTCAAGTCTCTGACTTGTTCTGGCTCTGATATCCTGGCCAAGTTACTTAAACTGCCAGTGCCCCCAGGCAACTCTTAAAGGCATGGAGAGTTTCCTCCAGGTTGAGTTCCCTGGGCCTGTACTATTAAAACCACAGATCTAGTCCTTAACTCTTAGTTTTTGGTTGATCTCACCTTTCTGAGCCTCAGTGCCTTGTACATAGTAGGCCCTTAATAAATATTTGTTGTGTTGGATAGGCTTGAATAGGAGGTCTGAATGCATCCTTTCAGAAAAGGGAGAAGCTCTCACTACAGATAATTATTCATTCAGTCTTTTGATGTGGCTTAGCTTCTCCCTGCCCCCATCTGGGCTAATTGATGCCAGAGCAGACTAGTTTTATTTGCAGTCTCTATTTCTTTTCCTGGAAGGTTTTTTTTGAGTTAGTTGTCAAACAGAGTTATGTATTATATGTCTTTTCATAACATTACTAGCTTTGAGGAACTGAGACGTTCATAGAACTGAAATTAAAATCCTGCAGTTGAAGACCCTCGACCCATGCTTGATCAAAAATAGGATGAACGACTTAGGCTCAGATATAACTTTTCTTCTTCAACCTCTTTCTTTTTTTCACTTTTCCCCCTCTCTCCCTTTCCGTTTCTCCTCTGTCATTTGTATCTTTGATCTGGTTTCCCAGTAATGATGGATTGTGGATTTGTCAGGTTGTTTAAAGGACATTCTTGCATATTCCATGGAGCCCAGGGGTGGGTTTAGATAGTGCCCCCTCCCTTATCCCCCATCTTCAATTTCGTGCTAATTTAGTTTTTCTGAAATGCTGGCTTGTGGATTGGTCAGATTCCTTATGGGACATTCCTACATATTTTGCCCTGGGGTGGGGTTAAACTCTTGTCCTTCTCTTCTCCCAGTCTAGCTTTATTGAAATGTTGGGATGCAGATTAATGAGATTCCTTATGTGGGATTCCTGTAAAGTTCATGAAACTTTAGGTAAGGTTCAAAGGAGGGATGGGGGGGGGGTGGCGGGGCAAGGCACGGGACGGTGGAAGTGAAGTACCTTACTCTAGTCTTAAAGAATATGATAGAGGAAAATCAGATACAGTATTATTGAAGTTTTGCCCAGGTAATCTTTCTTTAATTAAAAATAGTGATTCAGATAGGACAAAAATCTGAAGAGCTTTGAGGATACTTTTTAAAAATTGCAAATGCGGGAAGAATGGCGCTCACAAGCAGGAGACAGAATACTTCTATTTTCTGTTATTTCCTTGTTCCCAATGTAAATCTAAGGTACTGTTTTAATTAATCCTCTGTATATAATGCATATTGTACCAGCAACTATGGACTTAGGTCTCAGAATAATAATAATTTTGTGTCTGTTAAGTTGTTTTAGTCTGACACTTTATGATCCCATTTGAGGCTTTCTTGGAAAAGATACCAGAGAGGTTTGCCATTTCCTTCTGCAGTTTATTTTACAGATAAGGAAACTGAGGCAAACAGGATTAAGCGACTTGCCCACCCAGGCTCATACAACTAGTAAGTGTATGAGGCTGGATTTCAGCTCAGGTCTGTATTACTCCAGGCCTTGTGCTCTTATCCACTGTGGCAGCCGTCCTGGAATAATAATTGGTAGCACTTATATAGGCTCTTTTTTGCTAAGAGCTTTACATATATTATCTTATTTTCTTTCAATAATGACTACTAATTAAAAACAGTAATAGGAAGAGTAGGAAATAGCATAGTTAGTTGATGGAGAGGAAGGCTGGATAGAAAGAGAGACTGATAATGTCGTTGTTCAAGTGTTCCAATTTTGTCTGACTGATAATAAGTCTGGTCTGAAAAAGCGGATGGGACCTGAGAGGACGTCTAGTCCAGCCTCCTTTTTGTAAATATTGGAAACTGAGACCCAAGGAAATCAAGTGACTTTCCCAGGTACACACAAGTAGCATGCATTTGAAGTAAGATTTGATCTCTGGCTTTCTCTGGCTTGCGTGCCCATTCCATTGTAATGAACAAAGTTACTTAAATTGTGTGTCAATGAATACTTTAGGGATCTGTGATTTCATTGTTGTGGATGTTTAACTTATTAATGAAGATAGTAGCTCCTCTTTGACTTAAAGTTTCTGTTCTCTGGGACTTGGTCTTAGACCCTCTTTTCTTGTCTCTCTACTGTTGTTTTTGGTCTTTTGTTCTTGAAGAGGACCTATGACATCATGAAGGTGACATCTTGACTTGCACATGAATTGGATTTAAGTGAGGTAGGGCTGTGCAGAGTTATCAGCCTCACTCTGTCCTCCAGGGTCATCAAAGTCCAGTGGCAAGACAAAGGTCAAGACGAATGGCCAATGGCCTAGGATGCAGTGGGTGACCTTGGCCTTTCTATATTAAAGTCTTTCCCAGGTCTCAGTTGGTCTGAGGCCATGCCTATTCAATGACTAAAGACTAGGTAAGAATTGTGTTTCTCTACTTGTGCTCTCTTGAAGATCTCATCAGCTCCTCTGGATTAAAATATTTTTACACAGATAACACCTAAATCTATATTGTCACCGACATCATCACCTGCTTGCTGGATACCTCCTCCAGGATTCCTGAAGGTACCTTGCTTTTAACATCTTATTGTCCATCCTAAACTTGCTTCTCCTCCAGAACTCCTGTTTCTTTGAGGGCAGCACCATTTTTATGTTTACCCATATTCATACCCTCAGAGCCATTCTCTCTCCTAATCATTCTCTCTCCTGAACTGCCCCCTCTCCTATATCCAATCAGTTGTCAAGTCTTGTCAATTCTATTTTCATAGTGGCTGTCACCTTAGTTTAGGACTCCATCACCTGTGAAATGGGCTCCTTTATTGGTTTCCCTAACAACATTTTCATTCTTCTCTAATTAATTCTTCAGTTAACAAAATAGCCCTCTGAAACCCTCAGATTTGACCACGGTGTTCCGCTACTAAAAGCCTTTGGTGCAGTCCGGGTTCCACCACTTAATTGGACAGGTCACTTCACCTGTCTAGGTCTGAGTTTCTTTCTCCACAAAATGATGGATTTGGGCCTAGATAATCTAGATTTGGACCTCGTAGCTCCAAATCTGTGATTCAGCGATTTTTATGCTATACGTAACTGTCTACATGTTTGCTCAATAAATTCTAAGCTCTCTGAGGGCAGGGACAGTTCCCTTTTTGCCTTTGTGTGTGTGGCACCCAGCACAATACTTTGTATATTTTATTGTTGGGTTATTTCATTCATGTCTGATTCTTCATGACTCCATTTGGGGTTTTCTTGGCAAAGCTACTAGAATGGTTTGCCATTTCCTTCTCCAGCTCATTTTATAGATGAACAAACTGAGGCAAACAGGGTTAAGTGACTTGCCCAGGGTCACACAGTTAGATTTGAACTCAAGTCTTCCAGACTCCAGGCCTGTGGTCTAGTCCCTAGCTCCCATTGAACCCCAGTGTTTTTATGTCTAGTATACCACAGGAGGTAGGGTTAATGTGATCGTTTCCAATGTAAGGCAAAAGTAAAAGCTTTATTTTAATTTTTTTTTGAAATCCTAGCAATTTCTGGCTCCTTTTTGCCTCTTCCTTCCCCTGAAGGGTTTATATGTTCATTTAGTGAGTCATTCAGAATATAATCAGGATGTTTCCTTTGTTCTGATACAGGCTTATATGCAAATGTTTGAGGGTCGTAAATGAAGGGACCCTTGAGAGCTTGCTTTGGCTGCCTCCTGGAACATATGAGAGTAGCACTGACTTGTCACAAATTCTTTTAATGTTTTATAGCGAGTGAACATTTTTTCAGCCTTCACAAGATAGTGTTGTGGGGCAAATCTCATTGGCTGAGCTTGTGGAGTGGACCTGTAACTTGAGACCCATCTCTGGAAAGGTTACCAGTCCTTTGGCTACGCCTGGGGATGTGAGTGAAATGAGGAGAAGTAGGAGTGAGAGTGAGGAATGGGCTTTTTTTGCATTCTAGTGACATTTGAGGAAAACAAAACAAATCATGTGGTCCTCCTGGGGAAGGATATCAGACGAATTCTATGATACAAACGAAAACTCTCTTCTTGGGTTCTGGCCCAGCTTTTTGGGGTAGAAGTCTTATGTGAAGAAGGCAAAAGGGGTCTGACCTCTGATGAGAAATCATTCTTGATCACCACAGGACCTTTATTCCAGCAGAATTGTCCATTTTGCTCCAGAATGTGGAGGGCTATTTTAGGCCCAGTGCAGAGTAGGCTTCTCAATAAAGCCTAGGACTTAATCTAATTCTCCCTATTTTTGTCGTTATTCAGTCATGTCTGACTCTTCATGACCCCGTTTTCTTGGCAAAGATACTGGAGTGGTTTGCTATTTCCTTCTCCAGCTCATTTTACAGATAAGGAAACTGAGGCAAACAGGATTAAGTGACGCGCCTAGGATCACGCGGCTAGTCAGTATCTTAGGCCTCATTTGATGTGTCTTCCTGACCCCATGCCCGGTGCCCTAACCATTGTGCCATATAGCTGCCCCAACTCTCTCTGCAGAAGAGATAAATACAGGTAGGGCTGAATCAGATTGAGACTATGAGTTTGATGGGTCAAGGGAAAGAATACTCAAAGGTTATTAGTTTTTTTTTTCAAAAGCACTTTAAAAAAAATTTAGGACTAAATCTTCTCTTTTGAAATAATTTGGCTAAAGCAAAATGTTCCCCCTCCATCTTCTAGGAAAAGAGGGAATATGGGTGGATTAAGGGAAATGGGGAATTCGTCATATAAAAAGACAACACTAATTTTATAGTAACAGTATGAAAAAGTTTACAGCCCTTCTCCATCCTTCTATGACTATAAATCTCCCAGGAATGTGATTTTTTTTAACCTTTTTTAAAAATTTAATAGGCACACCACTATTTTTTTCTTAAAGAAAATGATATTCACTTTTTCTGATACACTTATTTTCCCAGTAGAATATAAACGCCCAAAGGGGAGGTAGTCTTTAATTTGTGCCTGTCTCTAGGGCCTGGCATGAAATAGGTAAATATTTGCTTGTTGAATGAAAGAGAACAATGCAAGAAAGGGCACCGAGACTAGTAAGTATAAAACGTGTTTTGATGATGGTGCTGGTCTAGTTTGGTTGGAACATAGGAAATAAAATTGGGTGAGGGGGTTAGATCGCAGTAGAAAGACTTGTGTGCCAGTTT
Organism: Phalanger gymnotis; assembly: GCA_028646595.1. Classification (NCBI taxonomy): domain Eukaryota; kingdom Metazoa; phylum Chordata; class Mammalia; order Diprotodontia; family Phalangeridae; genus Phalanger; species Phalanger gymnotis. The sequence continues at coordinate 113,046,709 of CM053624.1, forward strand.
AACGAATTTGGACTTTTTTTCTCTAGGCACTGGGTTGCCATTAAACGCGTGTAGGTTGGCAATTGATGTAATCAGATTGATATCTTAGGAAGATTAATCTGGCAGTGATGGGAGAACAGAAGCAGGGAGACCATTTTGGAAGTATTGCAGTATAGTCTAGGCTAGGCCAGAAGGAATAATATTAAAATGAGAGTATTAGCAGTGGAAATGGAAAGAAAGGGACACATATAAGAAAGATTGCAAGACAAAGAATGAGTGGGATAACTGAATTTTTTTTAAAGTAGTAAAATCACGTGGTCTGTGCATGATTATCCACAAACATTTTGGAGTGCCTGTTATGGGTTCAGCACTATTCTAGAATTTGAGATACGAAGGAAGTATAAGATATGGGCTTTATTTAGTTTAGCAACTTCTGAGTTGGGAAAGGAAGACTAACGGATGCAACAGTGAACAAAAGCTCGAGGCCCCCTCACCATACTTGTCAGCTTCTTTTCTTGCCTCCTTCATGATCTGGAGAACCTCTGTCTTGAACCCCTATGTCCTGATTGGTGAGTTCCTAGCTTAAATCACCATTTCATGAGCAGATTCATCTATGCTCATGTCAGTCTCGGCTGGACTAATTCTGATATTCCTCACCAGATGCCTTGCTGCGCTGGGGCACCCTCCCTGCCTATCTAGTGCTGTGGAGACTGTCTTCTTGTTTGATTGTATTTTTATCATTAACACCTAGCCTGGCACATAGTAAACATTTATTAAATGTGCTTTCTCTCTCTCTCTCTCTCTCTCTCTCTCTCTCTCTCTCTGTCTCTCTCTCTGTCTCTCTCTCTCTCTCACACACACACACACACATACACACACGTTATATTTAAACACAATTGCTGTTTAGAGAAGAAGGAATCAGTGAAGATTGGAGTCATTAGTGAAACCTTTCATGGAAAAAAGATGAGACTTAAGCTAGGCATGGAAAGAAAGGTAAAGAAAGTATGGACACTCCAAGAGAGGAAAAACATATTGAGCAAAAGTCATGATAGGAGCTGTAAATGAGCATGTCATGTTTGGGGGACAGAAACCGGACTGACTGGAATAAATGATGTACAATGGATAGTAATATGTTGTAGTATATTTATTATAATATAGTAAGAAGTATGTTTGGGGACAGATTATGGGTGCATTTGATTCCTCAGGCAGAGTTTAGATTAAATGGTACAGAAAATAGGGTGCACCCCCCCCCCACCCCCCACCCCCCCCCCGCTGCCAAAAGCACACAGCTAGAAAATAAAAATGGGGATTAAAAGTTTGGATTTCATTGGAGCTGATCCTTCGGTGTCTCTCAGATGACCTCGAGGAAAGCCTTTACAAAGTCAGATCTGAAAGCAGCAGGAGACTGGGTGTGGTGGGGAAGAAGTGGATAGGGTTAGTGAATGAAAATCCTTACCCTTCTCATAAGAGTTTTAACTTGGTGGTCCTGGGACAGGCTATCCACAGTGAGTGGCTTAGAATGCATCCTCACTTAAATGCTTAGTAAGAGATCTCTAGGAAGGAGGGATCTGATAAGCCTTACTCTCTTGTTGATTCTAAACTCTAAATTTGTAACTGATGGTCATGTCCTGCATAGCAAGCAGCATGCTTACTCTGGTATCATTTACCAGAGTAAGGTTCACATTTTCCAGCAATTTAGCAAGACAGAAGATAGAAATTTAATAAATGCAGTGGCAGTTGTAGCCGTGGGGGACAAGGTAGATTTTCTTTTGTCCAAACTGCTTGCCCTATAGTACAGAGTTTAGGATATGGAAATCTGGGGTTTGTATTTGGTAGACGGGATCTGCAGGCTTTCACATGCTTCTGCTGAATTTGATACCACTGTCAAGCAGTCAGTGCCTGGCAACATTGAAACCATCTCTGGTATTCATAATTCACATTTGTTACCCTCAAGTAGTATTTTTAGCCCTCCCTAAGATGGGTTATTGTCAAGAGAGGCAGTAACACTTTACAGGTAGTGCAGGAGACGTGAAACTGAGTTCTTCTAACCTGCTAACTTTAATTCTCTAGAGCTAGGGTGGTGGGATTTACTGGTAAGTCATTAAAAATTCAAAATAATCATATATTTTAATTTATTTTTTTGGTGTTTTTTTTCCCCTGTGTATGAGTGTGGATCCTGGTTGGAATGTAATTGATTGATGAGTGTAGATTACTTCATTCATTGTATTTGTGTCTCCAGTATCTGGCAGAGTGCCTGGCACCTAGTAGGAGTTGAATAAATATTTGGTGATTGATTTCTCATTGCCCTGGAAAACAGAAAGCAAAAGCTTCCAGGGCTAACCTTTAGAGGGCTAAGGTCAGCCTCCAAGGACTTCTAAGGTCCCACCCCACAGTTTCCTCTGCCATCCTGGAGTAAGAAATGAGAGAGCTCCTCCTTAAGATTCCAGCTTTAGGGTATTGAATTTTTAGGGTGGAGGTTAAGGCTGGACGGAGGATTCTCTATCTCTGCCCTCACTCAATCAGTTGACAGTTGAGAGTACTGTACACAGATTCCAGGCATGCTAATTTTGGGTCTACACCGTATACAGAAGCTGCCTGGAGATTCTTGAGATTAAAGAGGCCCCAGCCTTTTACAAGTGTTGCCTTCTCAGGCCTCTGTAGTTGTTGGTACTCTCTTTTGAAATCACACACACACACACACACACACACACACACACACACCCACACCCCTATATACACGTATACCTATACACATTTACCTCTACATACATACATGTATGCACACATATGTAAATGTGTATAGGCACATGTATACATATGCTTTGTAGCTCACCTGTAGAATGTGAACTCCTTGAAGGCTGGGATGATGTTATTTTTGTTTTTGTAGCCTTCCTGCCTAGCACTATGCCTTTCAAGTAATATTTGTTTAACAGTTCAGCCTACCTTGGTTGAACTGAATTGCCAAGTCTTCCTTTATTTACCCTCCTTGTGAGTTGCTTATAATTTTGGTGGCTTTTTGTGAGTTCCCTAGTTTTCCCAGGAGCATGTGAGGGTGGGTGTCTTGGGGAAGGGGATTTCTTCTATCTCCTTGTCCCTAACCCCCCTACCCCTACCCAATACTAGAAAGAGCCATCCCTAAACTTTATCGGGCAGCACCTTAAATATTAGTTAACGTGTTAGGTGAGTGACAGGTACCACATGTGATCACTGAACTTGGAGTCAAACAAAAGAAAAGTTTGACTCCCGGCTTTGCCATCCCTGTGCTGTGTGACCTCCAGCAAGAGACTTTATCCTTTGGCAATAATCAGTTTTCTTGTAAGCTCTTCTTTTAGCTCAGTCTTTTAATTTTACAGGTGAGAAAACTGAAGTCCTGAGATTTTAAATGATTTTCGCCCAAGGACACACAGCTGGTGAGAACAGAGCTGGGATGTGAACCTGTATCTTCTAGCCCTACTCATTGGTTGAGGCAATGGATTTGTGAGTGAGTAGGACACAGGCGTCAAGGAGGGAGGAGATAAAGAGGATCTATTCCAGGAGGGAGAATTTAGAGAAAAAGGATCTATTCCAGGAGGGAGAAAAGGAGATGGAAATAGATTAGTGGCCAAAGAACCCCATTGTAGAGTTTTATTTAGGGCCAACTAGGCCCCTCCCTCACAGGGTTGTTATGAATCAAGTGCTTTGCAAATAACTAAATAATTATATAAGTTGCTCTATTTTTATAGGACTAGGGAACTAGACTTGTGGTTTCATTTGCTATAGGAAAGTCCCAGATGAGGAAACTCCCTATGGCAAAACCGGTCTGCCCTCTTTGAACAATTTTGTCTTAGAGAGTTGCCTAAGGCTCTGAAAAGTTAACTGATTTGCTTGGGGGCACTAGCCCTATTTCTTGTATGTTGAACTGCCCTGTCAGACATCTTCAAACAGATGTCCTGGAAAATGTGAAACTTAACTGGTCCAAAACTGAACTCATTCTCCACCCTACTGCCCCATTACTCCACTACTCCACTCCTTGCCCCCAACCCTTCCCTCTTCCTAACTTTACTGTTATTGTCTATGGCACCACCACATCAACACCCAAGCTTACAAATCTGGGGGGCCTCTTCACCTCTTCTCTCTCTCTCAACCCCGACCAGCCATATGCAATCTGTTGCCAAGTACTGTCTCTTCTACTTTTGAAACATTTCTCATATACTGCCACCACCCTGGTGTAGACTCTCATCACCTCAGGACAGAAATGTTGCAGGAGGCTGCTGGTTGGTCTCCCTGAATCACATCTCTCTTGTTTCCAGACCATCCTCCACTCATCGTTACATAAGTTCTTGTGTGACCACGTCACACCTCCCCCTTTCACTCTACCCCGCCATAATCGGTAAACTACCGTGGCTCTCCGTAACCTTCAGGATCAGATATTAAACCCTCTGACCATATGTTTGGCATTCAAAGCCCTTCAAAACCTGCCTTTCTCCTACCTTTGTAGCCTTCTTACACCGCACTCCCCACCATTACTCATGTACTCTTCAGTTCAGTGACATTGACCTCCTTACTGTTCTTCACACAAGATATTCCATTTCTTGAGGCAATTTCATTGACTTCCCCCACTTTTATACTTACTAGCCATGTAACCTTGGGCTGGTCACTTAACTTCTCTTTGACTCAGTTTCCAAAATCTGTAAAATGGGGATGAATATAGCCCCTACCTCACAGACTTATTATTATGAGGATTAAATGAGATAATAATTGTGAAGTGCTTACTTAGCACAGTCCCTGACACTTAAACAGTGGTGGGTACACACTAACTGCTTGTTCCCATTCCCTCTCTATTTCAGTGAAGTCACAGGTCCAGGCTCTATCCTTTTATTCAGTATTTTGGTAGTAAATCTTAGTGTCAGGAAACTTTAAAGTGGTGCTTTCCTAGAATGATGGAATATCCCTGTTATTACAGTAAGACTGATCTCTTTCTTTCTAGCACATCAGTTGGGGGGGAATGGCTTCCCCCAGTTTGAGATTTTGCAATAATAAATGAACCAACAATAAAGTCTTTATTTGCTGAGCTGCCAACTGAAGAAGGCTGTAACCATGTTGGTCCTGGCATTTAATTCAGAGCAAAAGCTTCCATAAAAATGATGAGTGAGGACAAAGCCTACTCTTATACCAGGGCACTTTCCTCTACTGACCTTTTATGCTGAGGACTAGGCAAACCATTCTTCCCTCCCCCCAGTGCTGGGGAGTTGGTTGTATGGAAACTGGAAATTACATAGACCAGCTTGATGCCTGTTACCTAGTGCTCCACCTGCTTCTAATTCCAATCTCCTATTCCATAAAAACTGCTGTTAACAAGAAGTAATGCATTGTCTTGCCATCTACTGAAAAAAAGAGAGAAATATTTAGTTGAACGTGGATTTTAAAAGACTGTTCTGTGTCATTTTAAAGCTACTTGTTATTAATAAAGAAGTGCATAGCCCCTGAAATGGTTTTGTAGTGCACTCCAAAGTCCTATAAAGGGAGATATGGTTGTTTAAATCTTGTTTCTTACATGAAGAGGTCTCTCGTACACCACAGGAGAACAGATTTGGTCTTTTTTTTTTTTTGAAATGGAATATTCCTATCTCACCCAGGCTTGAAATGCAGTAAGCCATTCATGGGTTGATTTCCCTCCATGTTTGTCCCTCTATGAGCAGGTTGGGTTGGGGATGGCGGGGCTCACCATATTGGTGCCAATCTTAGTGCAGATATCAGATGGATGGGCTCCAGCCCACTGCAGCTCAGAACTTCCAAGGCCAAATGATCCACCTTTTTCAGTCTTCTTGGTAGGAAGGATTATAGGCCTGTGTCCCCACAGCCTTTTTTAGTCTTGATTTGAAATAGAAAGGATATCAATTCATGATGCTCGACACAGATCTCTTCCTGTTGGCCAAGTTCTGTGATCTTTAAAAAAAAAAAAGAGGGACGGCATGGTGTGGTGGGAAGAGTGTAAGTATGGAAGTACTAAGACTTGAGTTCTTGACGTGGTTCTGCCATTTACTATGTCATAAGTTGATATACCTTAAATCCTGAGTTTCTTTATCTCCAAGAGCCCTTCCAGATATAAAATGCTAATTCTAATAGAATCTTCTGCTTACCATCTGGACTTTAAGCTTCCTAGCACCTTCTTTTGTATCTCTTTTCAAAGAATAGCTATCCTAGAATCAGAATTTCTTAGAGGTAGGAGGAAATGTTGTAGATCATATAGTCTTTCATTTTTATACATAAGGAAGCTGACACTCTGAGTGGTGAAATGACTTGCCCAGTCATGCAACTAGTTAATAGCATCGATCCTTCAAATGGAAAAAGGAAACTACCTCCTCTACACCTACCCTTTCCCCTGCAAAAAAAAAAAATGAAAAAGAAAGATGAGAAGGAAGGAGGGGAAGAAGGAAGAAAAAAGGGAGGGAGGAAGGAAGGAAAGAGAAGGAAGTAATAGAGGGAAGGAGGGTAGGAGACAAGGAAGAGGGCCTGGGAAGGAAAGGAAAGAAGGAAGAAAGGAAGAGAGGGATGGAGGGAAAGAAGAAAGAAAAGGAAGGAGGGAAGGATGGAGGGAAAAAGGAGGGAAAGAAAGGAACGAAGGATAGAGAAAGAAGGAAGGAAAGGAAGGGAGAAAGGAAGGAGGGAAGAAGAAGGGAAGGATGGAAGGAAAGAAAGGAAGGGAGTGATGGGGAAAAGGAAGGAAAGGAGGGAAGTATAGAAGGAGAGAAAAAGGATAGAAGGAAGGAAAGAAGAGAGACAGAAGGAGAGAAAGAAGAAAGGGAGGGAAGGAAGGAAAGAAGAGAGAGGACAGAAGGAGGGAAAAAGGAAGGAAGAAAGGGGGCGGATGGGTTTGGACAAGATTCGTGGCATCCCTTTCTTATAATCTCACCACAGATGTCCTATTTACCTACCATGCTTTAAGTTAGTTCCTGGCCTCACTCTCTTCTTTAGTTATGGAGTCCCAGAGTTGTAAGGGTCCTCAGAGAATATTGGTGCAATCTGTATCTGACCAAAAATCCCTCAAAAACATGCTTTAGACAGATGAATCATGTAAAAGTGTTGGATAATGGGATGAATGTAGGTCTTGGAGTCAGAAGACCTTGGCTTGAGAACCCATCCTTTTCTTAGCCACGTGATTATGGGCAAGCTGAGATTCAATTTCCTTATCTGTAAGATGGAGGTCATACTTATACTCCCTTCTTTACCAGTGTGGTTGTGATCATCACATGAATAAATACATAAACTTTCAATGGCATAATAAGTCAGGTGATATTTTCATATTGAGAGGTTTCTTGGTGAGGTAGAATGAGGGTTTTCAATACGGAGTTGGATTAGTTTCCCAGCTCTGACACACATACACTGTCCAGTTAAACCTGGACAGGTCACTTAACCTTTCAATGCTCAAGGCAACTCTCCAAGATTACATCTGCATTCATAGAGGGCATTTCCTTACCTGAAGCTGCCTATTCCAATGAAATCACCAGTCTGGACTAAAAACCATCACATACACGTATGCTGTTTTTGTTGCTATTTTAAAAAAAATGACTTGTGTGACTCAAGGATTGGATTCTTATCCTTCCCCTCTCCCATTCTTTAAATCTTGCTGTATGGGAGAAATAGTCACTGGCTGAGAGAGGCTTGTCTGGTGAGGAAGGAGATGAGCCAGGGAATGAGGTGTCTGTGGGGGTATCTTTAGACAAGCTGGAGTAGGAAAGTCTCTTCTTTGGCAGGCAAAGAACAAGAACATGAACCCCTCTTGGACTCTTATACAATAATATGTTGCTTGGACTTTTTAATCACAGATTTGGCAATGAAAGAGTTTGTAGTTGTTATTTTTTTCTTCTCGATGTTTAGAGATCTCTTTGCTTTTCTGATCCCTTTCTCATGCCACCTTCCAGTCTTCATTTTGGAGGGGCAAAACTCTCTTTCTTTTGATTGACAGCTGCCAGTTTTTCAATTTTATTGAGTATAACAGGACTTCATATGTTAAGGGTTTTGTTTGAGACTAGATGGTAATTGCCTTTTTCTGGTTGGGAGGGAAAAGATACCCAGACACCATTGCAATGACACATTCCGTTCGGTCCCCCTCCTCCAAAAAAGGGCAGAGGAGGAGAAGTCAGGACTGTAGTGGTATTTACCAGCTGCTTCTAACATCACTAAATGCCTCATAACTACTCCTTAAACAGCAAAAGACTGGCCAGAGTGCAATTTCACATGAGTTCCCAAGATGGTACATTAATAAAGTACAGCAGTAAGAGTTCTGCCATTTGTTTCTTTTTACAGCCCCTAATGTTTTCTATGCCACATAGTAAACATCACATCTCAGAAACTTCTACTGATGAAAAGTCTTGTAGAAATGCATGCATGGTTTTTTGTTTTGTCAGTAAGCTAGAAGGCAGATGTCTTATTCTGATTTTATTGGGTCTAACTGTGTTTTTTTATGTGCAGTATGTAACTGTATGAATTTGCATAGCTGATAAATCAGAGGACTTAATTTTACAAAAAAGATTCTTTTACTGGCAAAAAGGATTCTCCATTTTGTTCTTTTTATATAGGTCGATTCTCATGTGTATCTGAGTTATAATGCAATTTTCAGTGGACTTTTCTGAAACAATTCTATTGTATAAAGTGAGACAAATCTACATTCCTTCCCTCATGATTCTCTGCAATTTATTTGGTGCAGAAAACTGTTCAGCTTGATCAGAACTTCAGTTAACAGGGTGCTATTCCATGCAACTTTATATGCCTTGGGAGTGCTGTGCTAGGCAGAGTATTGATTCTTTAAGACAGGGGTGCTGACCCCTATTTGTGTCATGGACCCAACTTTAGGGGATGCCCCTGGACGTTATAGACTTAATAAGCTGTAAAGGAGACTCTTTGCAAGGCTGGCGGAGCACACTGACCAACACCCTGTTTGGAAACCCAGGGAAACCAAAGCTGCCCATCTGTGCTCTGATTGTTGACCAGTGAGTCATGTTCCCCTTCCCCGTTGGCTCCAGTTTGCTCAGTATGGGAGCTTGCCTGGTCTCTGTACTACAGGTAGTGTCCAACCTTGGGGAATGGAGAAAAGTCTTGTTTATTTGGTAATAAAGTTTAATTTATTTTCTGGAAAGGGTGGAGATAGCTCTTTAGATAGGATGATGAGAGAAGTCAAAACAGAAAGAAATTTTAGAGCAGTGGGTGTGCCTTTAGCAAGTAAAGTCCAACTGGCCCTTCCTTGGAGAAGAAAGTTTGGTATGAAACTGCTGGTAGCAATGGTTGGAGATTAAGGGGCTGGTTAGTATCCAGTGAGGGGAAGGATTGCTAGGGATCTTTATTTTCCTCTTCCTTATTTCTCATATTTAATTAAAATATCCTTGTTTGGAAGTTTTCTAACTTTGGTGAAGAGCCATCCTGACCACAAAGCAGCCACCCCCATGAGGAGGCGGATGTGGAAGGAAAAGACCTAAACAATCTGAGACTCCTGAGAATTCCCTTTTTTATTGTAAGAGTCTGTTGAAACTGCTGCTTCAAGAGATCTGTAGCCAGAAGATGTGGATTTCTTTCTCAGAATTAAGGAAGCCCTCATCACCCTCCAGGCTCTAGTGCCTGTCACTATGCCTGGCCAGAAATAGGCATTTAATAAATATTTGCTGATACGTTATTTAATTGTTACTAATCAGTATTGCTAATGTGGAAGAGTCAGTAAAACCAGCTCAAGTTATATTGGACTTCATTTTTTTTAAAGTCCTCTTATAGGGATCCACAGTATCTTCACTCTGACCTCCAGCAGTTCTAGATGAAGAGAAACTTGAGGTACCCTAAAGGCATACGGTTTTCTCCCAGTTTTGTTACTAATTTTTCCCATCTTATTTTTGCACAACCAAATCTTCTGATTATATATGGTCCTAGATTTAAAGCTAGAAAAGTCTTTAGAGGTCTTTGAGTTCAAACTCCTCATTTTACAGAAGAGAAATCTGAGGCCCAGAGAGGTTAAGTGACTTGCCCAAGGTCGTACTGCTGTCTGTCTCAGTCTCCTCATGTGTCAAATGGGGATAATAATACCTACTTCGAAGGGTTGTTGTGTGGGTCAAGATTAATAGTAAAGCACTTAGCAAAATGCTTGGCACATAGTAGGTGCTTAAGTCATGCTTTTCTTCCTCCTCTTCTGTATCAGTCTGAAATATAATTTGAATCCTGGCTCCAAATCTAGCACTTATTCACTATACCGGTTTTAGATGTAAGCTTTGAGACATTGTCCTTGTTCATTTTATGCTGTAGACAAGTCAGCTGCCTGCTATTTTACCTGGCTTGTTTGACCAGTCTCTGCCATAGGTAGAAAGCCTGCCATTTATGTCTTTGATCATACTTCTTTTAATAAACAATTATTAAATAATACTCATTATTTAATTACCTTTATTATGGTGCAAGATATTCGTAGTATCCACTGAGGTTTCAAGGACAAAAAAAACCAGTCCCTTCCTTCATTGAGCTTATATCCTACTGAGTATTCTACTCCTAGAGTGTTCCTTGTAGTCCGTAGTTTATCCCTGTTTCTGTCTTCATTTCACGACAGGCATCTAAGTGTGTGTGAGGCACAGTGTTAGGTGCTGGGAATGCACGAACAAAAATGAGACAGTCTACCACTTTATATTCCAGCTCATTTGCACTTTATGACTAAAGTTGGAATGGCTTGACATTTACCTCATGTGGAATCTGGTCACCAGGAAAATGCTTCAGCCTGTCCCCCCCGCCCCCAAACTGTTATCGTTAGGCTAAGCCTATTTCAAGACGCTTGACATGCCTGCTGATTGATGAGACATATTTAAATTAGCTGTAAGTGTATTTGTTTACTATGGCACATGGGCATTTTGGCTCTAATTACGTAATTAGAAGTATGCCTAGACATTTCTTGCCTTGTTGTCAATTGGGTGCTTTATTTAGGATTAGTTTTACTGCTGTTATGTTAGCAACCAAATAACGAGACTCTTAGAAGGGGGTGGTGGTGTTGATGTATCACGCTTGTAATGTTGACTTTACACACCGATTCTTTGCAGTTAAGAGCAAAATGAAACCATCCTTGCCCTCTATGCTCTCACCAAATTATTACCATTCTTTCTGGTGGCCAAGCAGAGGACTCATGACCAAACTCCTTGTCTTCATCATGACTTGGTATTTGTTGCCGCTTAGAGAAAAGCTGTAACCCTACGATGTTAGTCCCATTTCCAGATGACATCATGAACATGCTTGTATAATTGCCCTGTGGAATTTGCTGGCTGAGTTTTGGTAATTGTTGGATCTCTTCTCCTACTTTATTGCTTTATGTCTGTCCTGGCAATCTTGTGGTGAGTTTCTTGATGCAAATCGAATACTGGTTCCATGAAAATGAAATGCCAGGTCTTACAGTTCTTGGAGTTTGCTGCAGGAGCCTGTCTCCCTTTCCCTTCTAGCTTGAGAAAAAAACTTCTGGCAAGTCCCCTCTTCTCCCTCACTTCTTGTCACCTTTTCTTTCTCTTCCCTCTAGTTCTGTAGTGCAGTCTTTCTTTGCCTAGTTTGCTTCTAACAGTGAATAATAGAGAGAATGCGAGGCCTCTTCTGAGTTCAGTGGGGAAGTTTTACAAACTGTTGAGTTCTGTTCCACAACCATTATATAGTGCAATGGGTAAACTCATGGAGGTAGTTTTTTTTAAGAGATTAAACCTTTGCTTCAGTCACACAAATTGTATACCTCTTTCTCAAAGTGAGACTTTCACCTGCATAGGAATTAACTTGCTATACATTTTGTTTTACTAAGCACAAAGGATTAAAAATATCTAAAAAAAACCCCACCGTTCTTTGTTGTTAAAGGACCATATCTCTGAAGTCAATAACAAGTATTCTATTAATCATAATGAGAGCTCACATTTTGATAGTGCTGTGAGCTTTGCAGAGGGGGGTCTTCACAAACAACCTTTCAGGGTAGGTAGTTCAAAAAGTAATAGCCATATTTTACAAATTTGGAAACTGAGGCTCAAGAATGCTCAGGTGATATTTGTCCCAAGTCATACAGAAAAGGCTAAAGCTAGGACTCAGACGCCAGAGAACCATCTGGTCTCAGAAAGTTATCACCTGCTATATCAACTCAGAGAAGACACTGGAAAAAGCTGTGATATTTTGTGCCCTACAAAATATGGAAAATAACCAGTGCTAAAATGTATTTTATGGGAGGGCTAATGCCATTTGTAAGTGCTTTAAAATACACATATTGAGTAATAGTTTGTGGTTTTGTTATTTCATTTGCTTGTATTCTTGGGGTGGTTTTTTTTTGTGTGTGTGCACTGTGAATAATATTAATATATTACTTACACATTGATGCTTTTCTTCACCTAATCTATATGGATACTTCCAGAACCTTTGAGGATCACAGCCTGTATAAGCATTCTTGTCCATGGTTTTCCGTAAATCATCCATGGAAGATGTAGCAAACTTGCTGGAGTGGTCTTTCATTGCCTGGCCTAATATTTTTGTGGATACAAGTACAACATTTAGACTGTCCATTAGTGATTCCACATTCTTTCTCCATGACCATTACAACTCCTGTTCTTATCCTACCAGTCACAAATAATGTGTTTTTACTTTTTATGCATGAGTCATACATTATTATCTTTAGTGATATGATGTAGCCTACTTACACTCACCATACATCTTTCCTTTGTGTTACCTGCCATTTTGATGTTTTGGACGTCATTTTGTTCCATTGTTTACTGTCATCTGGAACTACTGGGAGATGGGTTTATTGACAGTGTGATATAGCTTCCTAAATGCAATCAACGTTTCTCTTCCCCTTCCTTTAAATTTCTGGATCCAATTCATTGTTTCTCTATAGTGCCTGTCTAAGATATTTGAAGTGATAAATTAACTCATTGAACTTTCTGTCTTAACTGTATGGTGTGATTTAAACAATATACATCTTTACCCACTTGTTTTTTTCCTGTGTGTATTGCGAGGCTAATCTCTCTTTAGATCAGGGGTGGGGAAGCAGCAGCCTTGAGGCCACATGTGGCCTCATGTGGTCCTCAAGCGTGGCCCTTTATCTGAATCCAAACCAGATTTAGGTGGTTGTGGAATCATCTGAGGAGTCCCTGTAGTGGTCCAGGTTTAATAGAGGCAGTGTAATGTTGTTCATTGGAAAGAGTTCTGGGTCTGGAACCTGGGATCACATACTGCCTTTGATACTTACTACCTGTGGGACGTTTGACAAGTCACTTAACCTACCGAGGTCTCAGTTTTCTCATCTGTAAAATGAAAATATTGGACTAGGTTATCTCTGAGGTTCTTTCTAGCAGTTGCTCTATGATCCTATTTTCTTAAAGGATAGTAATAAGGGAATATCTGGAAAACCTCTGTAAGAAATCCATCTTCCTTTTGGACTTTGTCCCAGTGAGACAATGATGAACACCTTTGGTGAACATATCTTCACTTTCCTTTTTTTATGCCATGATAGGGGATCATTGAACAAAACTACTTAATTTGCATATGTCAGGAAATCTTGTATGAACTTAGCATATGAATAGGAGACACCTGATTGTAAGACTTTTAAGGAAGAAATCTTTTTTAAAGAATGTTTTTATATATGTGTGTGTGTGCATATGTATGTATATGTACATGTACATGCACATATACATACGTATATGTGGAGCAAGAAAATAAAAGTTACGATAGAAAATTAGCTATGACAGTGTATTTCCTAACTGAACTATCACGTAAAGTACAATAGAAAGAGAACTTAATTTGGAGTCATAAGTTAAGGGTTCAAATCCTGGCTGTACTACTTACTACTTATATAACTTTGGGAAAGTTGGCTTCATCTCGGGCTGGCTCTTTATCTATAAAATGGAAGGGTTGTGGCAGATGGCCTTTAAGTTACCTTCTAGCTCTGTTCTCTCTCCTATGATCCTATGAGTTTCTACATGGAGTGAATTGTAGAGTGTATTGTAGGATGAATTCTTGCTTGGGACCAAGATCTGATGGCCTCTTAGAACCTTTCAACTCTGAGATTCTGAATTCTCTGTTATATAGTGCCCTCTTCATACTCTAAAATTCTACATTTTTCGGGGGAAGGCATGTATTTAGGGTTATTATTGGCACCTCTACTGTCTTCTCTATTGGGAAACCTGGCAAACCCTATAGTGGGCCATGTCAGAGAGAAAGCAGGGGGTCATACTAGCAATAACTGACTTGGAGGTCTGCTAGTAGTCCTCAGTCTACTTGCTGGACACCCCTGACCTAGCCTATTCCTCTCATTGTACAGAGGTGTAGGGAAAGGTGGAAAGTTAAATGACACATCAAAAGAACGCAGCTAATTAATTAGTGGCAGAACTGAAACAAGAGCTCAGATCTCAAAACTTCTAGTTCAGTGAGTTTTTCTATCACACAAAAGCGGCCGACTATATTTAATATATTCATGGTGCTGCTTAAGTTTGCACATTTATCTCTTATATCGACTTTGGCCCCCTTTTTTTTTGCCCTTTACTTCAAGAGGTGAATTATTCCATCTCTTAAATACAGGATTGATACTCTACCCTTCAGATTCTGCAGATAGAATGAACACAAAGGCCGTTTGTGTTTCTGAGGCAAAGGCAGGCCAATGAACTAAACACAGTTGGCTTCTTGACAGTTTCCCAAGAGCAGACTGCATCCTTATTTATTTATAGCTTCTGGTTTAAGATTTGGGCCATGGATGATATTGGCCGCATTGCCTTATTGCCCATTAAGCATGTACATATGGTCTGGAGTTGGGGATTGACCTCAGCAGGCCAGGAATCTGCTTTGCTCCCTTTCTAGAGCCTGGGCGGGAAAAATAAAAATAAAATTGGAAAGAGCACTGCACCTAGAATCAGAGGACCTGGGTTAAACCCCTGTTCTCTGTGTCTTAACACATGTGTGATCTTAACCTTCCTGGGGTTCAGTTTGTAAAATGAGTAGGTTGGACCAGCTCCAGAGCCCTATGCCTATTCTTTATGATGCTACAGAAACCATCCTTTAGGCACATAAGAATTTGTAGGGGCCAGGGAGGGGAAGATGTTAACATTTATCCTCTTTTTAAGTTGAATAAGCTTGACCATTAATGGCCAATTGGCCGATGGTGATGATGATAGTTTTTATTTCGCTTTTATGGTTTGCTAATGTACATAGTCTTGCTTGATCCTCGTAGTAACTATTAGGGATGTAGTACTGTGTCAAGATTATTATCTGCCTCTTTTTCATAAATGAGTCTCTGAGAAGGTGAGTGACTTGTCCAAGGCCACACAGACAGTTCCTGGAACTTGATCCAAAGTTGCCTTTTGACCCCCAATTCCCTCTACAGATCTTGTGATCCTTCTAGACACCTCTCCGAGCCCTTGAGAGGAAATACTGATCAACTTAAAACTTAAAAGCTGTTTAAATATAGAACAGATGTGAAGGCAAATTCTAAAGTAAGGAAGTGGTAGATGTCTCTGAGTATGCCTCTTAGAAAATACCCAATGGTGGCAGTGGATTGCATGAAAGGAGGGGTACAAGTTCTGGGTGGAGTAGGTGTCAGTAATGCCAAGTGTCCCAGAAAGAGAGAGGCCGGCAAGAGACCAGGTAGGAAGAATGGAAAATATTTTTTAATATGCTTCTTAAAATTCCTGTTTCATTTTGTTCTTTAAGTGTGTATGTGTTATGATGGGTTTCATTTCTAAAATGATTCAGTGTTACAAAGGAATTGCCTTTTGATGTTGAAATGTAAGGCTGCCCTTTTAAAAAGTCCTGTCAAGTGCTCCGGGGCACAGATATTCTTCTTGTCAGTCGGGAGCCTTGGGTCTGTTGACTAGGGAAAGCCAGATTTAAAAGAATGTAAATAAGGCAAGTGCTGACCCTGAAAATTTCAGTCCGAGTTTGCTTTATTCAGGGCAAGTTAAGTATGTGACACCATAAACATAATTTACAGCATTTTCATGGAAGCTGCGATGGGTGATGATGAATAATGTGTTTTTAAAAATTTATTTTCTTGGCATGTCACTGACACTGAATTCTAACCAAATAAGAAACACTTGTATGTTGGAAAAAGGGCCCCAAAGGCTTTTAGATGCGGTGTGATAGGGGTGGTCAAATATTGCTTCCTTATTTTGCTTCAAATATTTAAGTATATGACTTACTCTCTGACTCCTCATTTGAACTCAAGGTCAAAACCATTTCCATTTACAATTAGTCCATAAACAAATGTTTTTTTTTTTTTTTCTGACAAAGAAAATATCAGTACCACTAGTAGGCTCAGTCTCAGACCAATTGATTCTGAAAAATAAAGGGAGAAGAGGGATCTTTCTCAAAGAAATCTCAGCCTCTAGGTGAATCTATAATTTTATTCCCTTAACAAGCCAGTTTAGCCAAAGGCTGTGCTACTGATAAAGGAGAATATCCAGCTACAATTTTGATTTGTATGAGCCTTTCTCCAGGTCCTCCACCAGAGTTCCTAGATAAGCATTCCAGAAGAAGTCTGGTCTTTAGACCAATAAGGAAATAGAAGCCTGAGCAGATGAGCTCACATAATTAAATGCTTTATGCTGGTGGCTTGTAGAGAAGAAAAATTTCTTCTGGTGTAGACGTCCTGTTCACAGTCTCCATCAGAGGCTAACAGTTTCTTTCATCTTGAATGCCACCTATGGGGCCTGCTAAGGAACCCATGGCCTGGGCAAGATAGAAGGAAGAAAGAGAGAGGCAAAAAAGTAAGAGGGAATATAAATAGAGAAAGAGAGGAAGGAAAGGCAGAAGATAGTTGGGGGAGGCAAGACAAAAAGGTACATTTCAAGAGGAATATTAGATAATGAATGGATGGCATAGGTTACCCACTCCTGGCTAAGACATGTTGGTTTATTTTTGTTGCGCTTTTTACTGTTCTTTCCACTTAAATCCTTCTCTAAGACTGTATTCACAGCTGAAAAGCAGTCACTTTATTAACTTTAGGCTAATACATCATGTTAGCAGTGTAGTCACTTGATTGGTCAGAGCTCTGGTGACAGCATTTCCATAGTAAGATTTTAATATTGGCAGCAATTATAACAGGCATTTGTGATTATTTTGATACATCTAGTAGGCTTATTGGCTAATAATAGTTTCTCATAGTAAAAGCTAGACTATTAAGATCTTGGGAGAACTTATTGAAAACCTTGCCCTTCCCAGCCCCAAAATGGTGCTTTGAGCTTTATAGTAGTCTTGAGTTTTCAAAGTTGAATGTGAATTGGATTGTTTTCCCCACTCAATTGTGTTTGTGCATATTGCTAAGAATTCTTCTTTTCAGTAATTCAAGGGAGCTTCGATCTCATTGATGTAGGTATGTCTGCCAGTGACACACATCATAACTGAGCTATGCCTTATCCTGTGCAATTATTAACCATATCTTCCTCTACATCTTCCGCTGAAAAAGTATTTGTTAACCACCTACTATGTGCCAGGCACCATACTAGATGTTGGAGACAAAAATATGTAAGTAGAATTATTGGAATTTTTTGTAGGTAATTGCTTCTTGTTGTTTGGTCATTTTTCAGTCATATCTGACTCTTCATGACTCCATTTGGGGTTTTCTTGGCAAAGATCCTGGAATGATTTGCAATTTCCTTCTCCAACTCATAAAACAGATGAGGAAACTGAGGCAAACAGAGTTAACCGACTTGCCAAGGGTCACATTACTAGTAAGTGTCTGAGGCAAGATTTGAACTCAGAAAGACGTCTTTTTGACACCAACATGTGCCCCCCCCCTTCCACACACACACACACACACACACACACACACACACACACGCTCTACCGCATCACCTAGCAGTCCAGGAAGGGGAGTTTTTGTCTGGGAAAACACAGTAATGGTGAATAATGTCATAAGGGAGTTAATTGTCCCAGTGATTAACAGCAAATGTAATACTTAACTAACTGACTATTCTCATAGCAATAAGTGGAATGGGGGTGGTGGTGAAGAATATATATGTGCTCTGACAGGGCAGATGGCAAGAGGTCTAGTGTGGATGAATGAGAAGCATGACTTGGGTGAGGAGTTGGCTAGATATAATCTATTAGGTTACTTTGCCCACATTCACTTGCCAAACAAGACATTTCAGCCTTAGGTTGGAGTTCTAGAGCTAAATGGATTAATTCATACAAGGAGGGGTGATCTTTGTAGGTTTGACATAGGTGGAGAGAGAGGGGTCAAAGCAGGGAAGATGGCAAGATGGCTGGTGTAGATGGATGTGCTGAGGGCCTTCCCTGAGCTCATTTAACATTCACTGGATACCATTCCAACTCTCTGGCTATCCATGTGTTTATCTTTCATTCCTTATATGACTGATACGCTGGGAAATAGGGAGTAAGTTGAGCAGGTACAATTCAGAATGCCAGCCCTAAGCTAACCACCATCTTTATTGTTTACCCACCTCTCCTTCCAAATCTCTGGAACAACATGACCCCCAAAACACCTCTATTTATACATGAAGGGGAGGACTAAACACAGCAGACATCAGAGCTGCATTATTCCCAGTCTCTCCCCTGCACCGGCTCCACTTTAACCCCACCACATGTGATAACCAGGGAATCATAGGTTTAGAACTGGAAGGGATTTTAGAGGCCATCCATTCTGATTTTCCCATTTTACAGATGAGGAAACTGAGCTTGAATGAGGTAGGTAAAGTGACTTGGCCAAGGTTACATGGCTATGGGTAACAGAGGCAGGATTTGAATTCAGATATCCTTGAATCAAGGTCCAAAACTCTGTCCACTGCACCATCTAGTGTCTGTCTGTCTCTCTGTCTCTCTGTCTGTCTCTCTCTCTCTCTCACACATGCACACACACTCTACATGAAGGTTTACAAAGTACTTTCTTTATAACAGTTCTTCGAGTTAGGTAGTACAAGTTCTGTCATCTCACTTTTATGCATGAAGACACTGTAGCTAGAAGAGTTTAAGTGACTTGCCTTGAGTGAGTGAGGGATCTAGATTTCAAATCCACATCTATACTGGCTCTAAATCTGGTTGGTTTTGGTGCTACCTTATCATGTAGCACTCATCTGATCTAAGCTACTCCAGCCCTCTTTGCTTAATCTGAAATCCCTGGAGTATCTCTGGTATGCGGAACACCCCTGCTGTTCCTTATTCATTGTCCATGCCACCATAGTAACTGTGGTGGGGGGAGAAGGAAGAATGATCTAATGGGATCAAAAGACTTTTTCAGAAGACTGAATTTGAGTAATCTTACAAGGAGGTCAAATTCTTGGCCCCACCAGTATAGGATATATTTCTCTGTGGAGTGCCAGTCTTACTTATTTTGAGAGTCAATGTAGAATTAATAGATTAGGGAACTGAACTTAAAATTCAGGAAGATGTTGAGTCCTTTCAATTCTGTTCGATTCTTCATGACCCCATTTGGGGTTTTCTTGGTAAAGATCTTGGAGTGGTTTGCGATTTCCTTCTCCAGCTCATTTGACAGAAGAGGAAGGTGAAAGGCAAACAGGGTTAAGTGACTTGCCCAGGGTCACAGAGCTAGGAAGTATCTGAGACTGGATTTGAACCTAGGTCTTCCTGACTCCAGGCACGGCCACGCTATTCACTTGGACACCTAGCTGCAAGAAGCTGGGTTTAATTCCCACCTCAATTACTTACTGGTTTCATAATTTTGGGTAAGTCACTTAACCTCTCAGAGCTTCAGTTTTTTCATCTGTAAAATAAGTTGGACTTGATGGCTTCTAGAATCCCCTGTATCTTGAAATGGACCTTTCTGAGATCCTCATAGCCTTCAGACACTTTAGCTGAGACTAATTCTCTTCCTCATCTGCAATGGTTATCTGTTAACACTGGCAGCTAAAGACTAATGGTGCCAGTTAACGTAGTAAGATTTTTCACCTAGACACTTGTCTGTTTGAAACAGGACTGAGATTTCCAAGGGACGTCGGTAGATAATTGAAGGTCTAGATCAAATGTAGGCTGGATTGCAATCATCATTTTAAGGGAAAAGATACTGTTTAATTGGTAGCATTCAGTAATACCCAGCCCCTCAAATTATATTCACAGTGTGGTAAGGTCACTTTAGAGGAATAGAATTCTAGGTGGTGACCTAAACTGACATTCGAGCATTCTTAAGGGAATATAAATGGGTTGTGAAATGACTCATGTAAGACTGAAATAAAAAAAATTAAAAAAATTACCGGTCCTCTTATTATATCAATCAATCAAGAAACATTTATTAAGTTCTTACTGTGTGCCAAGCACTATGCTAAGCTCTGGGAATATAAAGAGGCAAAAAAAAGACAGTCCCTGCTCTCAAGGACCTTACAGTCCAATGGGAGAGACAACATGCAGACAAATATATACAAAGCAAGCTATATACGGGAGAAATAGGAAGTAATTAACAGAGGGAAAGCTCTGGAATTAAGAGGGGCTAGGGAAGACTTCCAGTAAAAGATGGGATTTTAGTTGGGAGTTAAAGGAAGCCAGGGGAATCAGTGGGTAGGGATAAGAAAGGAGAGCATTCCAGGCATGGGGGACAGCCAGGGAAAATGCCCAGAGCCTAGAGATGGAGTGTCTTGTTCTTGGATCAGCCGAGAGTGACTGGATTGAAGAGTATGTCTTATATTAGGATAGATGCAAATTTCCCTCTATCCGTGCCGGCTGGCCCCTGCTCTGCAACTTACAGATGAGAATTGCCTGGGTTCTGTGAGAGGTTTCGAATTGTTCAGGGTCACTCAGGTATAATTCTAAAGCCAGTATTGAACCCAGATGTTCTTGGTTCCACCAAAGCCAGGTCTTTCTCCTTCCTGCTGTGTTGTCCTACTTATGCAGATTATATGGTTATTTAAAGATATTCCTGAATATGCCATTATAGTCCAGTTGGATTAGTTTCTTTCTTAAAGAAATCTGAGAGAAGAGTCTTCCTGGCTGAACTGTCTCTGAGGCACAAGTAAATCCTTTGTTTTTGCTTTCCCTTGAAGGGAAATAACTTCCCTGGGAGCCCTGAGGTGAGGAAAAGGAAGTTGGCTCAGGTGGTGATAAAAACAAGAATTCTTTTACCCACTCTCATCTGTTCTACCCATAAGCACACATATGCACTAGAGCTTCATATACACAGAATTAGTAAATCAACCCACCAGTGAACTTATGCATATGCACTCCTGTGGTAAATAGTAGTACTTTTGTTACCTCTCTCCTTTCTTTCCCTTCAGAATAGCCCTCAATATTAATTTTAATCAGATTCTAGTTTGTAAAAATGTCAGGCAAGACATTCAGTATGATTCTACCCTTCAGAAATTTTTACTTCCTTAGGGGATGTTTCCAAGGATTTACATCCATTATTAGGCACTGAATTTGGCTGCTCTATTTCCCCAGTGATACAAAATATTGCTATCAGTTTCTTCTTTTAGCTCTGACCAAGGGCCCTGATTTAAATGGATTTGAATTTTTATATGGTGACTAATTCCTTATGGATAAGCAAGGGTCTTGACTTTTGTCAAGGCTTTTAGCCAGGTCTCAGAAGTTTGGCTGAAGGGCCTGGTCAGTTGCAGGAGCCAGTCTGGGTCATAAGGCAGACATCAAACAAGGACTTCTGGAATCCATTTCCTGATGTGGTCATTTCTTGGTGCCTTGGTCAAGATAGGGGTGGAAACAGTGGGTTGCTCTATGTGTGAACCATCTGTGGCTAGTTTTTGGAAGTATCCTGCTTCTAAATGGCAGGGCTGTATTATGCACCATATCAGAGAAGGAAGATGGTAGATTGTTTTGCTCCAGAACAGTTATTTGAAAAAGCCCTGTGTCTAAGATGGGCAGGTCTTTCTTTCTTTTCTTTTTTTTAAGTTCAATGAGTATTTTATTGAGAGATAACATGAGAATAGTGCCAAGACAGATGATCTTGGAGTCAGAAAGATCTCTGTTCAAGTCTAGCCTCCAATACTGATGATTCAGTCAAAATCTAAAAAAAAAAAAATGGCTGTGCCTAGTGCCCACCTTCCATATAGCAAAATGTAAATAAACAAAAAACCAAAAGCAAAGCACATTGGTCATTTCTGGCAAAGTACACCTCATTTTGTCTTTGCTGAGAGAAGGAAAACATACTTCACTGATCAGAGTTCTGATCTTTTTCAGTGTTTCCCTTTCCATTATTGTAGTCATTATGTACATGGTTTTCTTAGTTCTGTCTCACTCTGCATCAGTTCATACAAGTATTTCCAAGTTTCTCTGAATACTTTGTTTCTTTTGGCATGATAATATTCAAAAAGTTTTGCTGGAAACTTGATAACTTTGTCTATAGGGCTGGTGTCCTGAATCAGTTAATCAACAGACATTGTGTAATAGTGACATTTGTAACAAATACTGACACAGATTTGTGGTTTTATCTACTTGGGAGTTCCTTTCAATGATGCAGGCCACTGCCCATGCATTCCTTCCCATCATGTGTGACTCTTGTCCGTGTCCTCCCAAAAGCTCAGCACAGTAGGGTCTACCCAGATACGGTAGAGACTTTCTTCGCTTCCTGTAGACATCACAAAGATACTCCAAGTTGGAGGGCAGTGACATTGTCCTGTTTTTTGACACATCCAGCGAATGCTGTTGATCACGGCCAACACTTTGCTGTAGCAGCTCACCAATGCTGGAGAAGAACATCAAGGGGGTATTGAAAGACTTTGCAGAAGACAGCAAAAAGAAGGTGAACTGCTCGTGGGGAAGAGGGTCCAGCTGGCAGAAGACCTCAAAAAATTTAGAGAAATTCAAGAAAAACTGGATGCTTTCATTGAAGCCCTCCCTCAGGAGAAGTAAATAATAGAATCCCTCCCAGCGACAGCTGCCTCTGAATACAGTGAACAAAGAAAAAATTTCCCAGTCTTTGGTCTAGCCTTTCTCCTCAGAGAGCCCCGTCCACATATGGAAACACCGGTTGTCCAGGACGCAAGTAATTTTTTCTTGGTGGAGCCTCGTTAGTAATAACACCCCGTGTTTATGTTGTTGAAGTGACAGACTGGGAGGCTACAATGGTGACAGCATCACCTTTGGTTCTTAACTTGCCAGGGAGTGGTTTTTCCTGATAATTATTTCTTTTCCAGAAAATATTGCTGAGTCTTTGAAATAAAAACCTGGAGCAACACTGTCATTTGTATATAAAATAATCCTACCAGTCTCCCCCTTCCCCCCAAAAAGGTATCCAAAGATACCTTTGCAACATTCTGCCTGTCCATCTGTCTTGTCTTGCTTTTGTTACATGGTAAGCTCATCTTGCCTTCCAATCATGCAATTCCCTGTTGATCTCTTACTCTTGCTCATCTCTGGAGGCCCTCATTTGTTATTTGTTGCAGCATGAACATGTTTCCTGTGCCCCTCTCTATTGCCTTCTTTGTGGTATTGTTAGTAAATAGTTTATATTTAGTTAACATTTTACAATCATTATCTCTTTGGAGCTTTACAATAATACGGTAAGGTAGGCATGGAGTATTCTCCTTCTTCTACAGGGGAGGAAACTGAGGCTCGGAGAGGTTAGGATTTTCCCAGTATCTCATATCTAGTGAAACTACAGTGTTGTGATTCAGATTCAGGTCTTCTAACTTCAGGTCACATGTTCTTTCATTTATACCACACGGCATCTCTAAAGAGTACCTATCATGCATGCCACTGTGAGAAATATAAAATAGAAGGCAATGTCTCTACTTCCAGGAGCCTACAAGTTTAGTTGGGAAAGTAAAATATATACAAATACATAGGAAAAGGTATAATATGAATAAAGATGAATGGGTATAATATACTTCCATGTGTTGTTGAATCTCAATCAAGAGACACAATCTCTTGGTATGGTGGGATAGAGGAAAAAGAGCCAGAATGCCTGAATACTGGGTCTGCCATCATGAGATTCAGTTCCAATGAACAAGTGTTTATTAAGTGAATCACAATGTGCTGCCCAACCACCTCCAGGGGCTTTATGAACAAATTGTTGAATCACTGAATTCTCTGGGAAATATACTCTTTTAGGCCAAATTCTCTCTTTAGCTATAGAAACCACGTCCCAGGAGAAAAGAATTCACTTTATAAAAACTCAGGGCCACCATTACAGCACTTTTATTTAGTATACTTGAGAACACACCCTCAACCACCACACCAGGCACTTTGTAACCAAGCGATGATCTCCCCACGAGACATAGGTCTACCATGTGCAGTCACCCCAAGGTGGTCACATGCTTCTAGCTTCTGTCATACCACAGTGAAACTCTTTGGCTTTGAATTTAGGAACAGGCCCCAAACTTTAGAAGTCAAAAGATAATAGAAATGGAAAAGATAAATGGAAAAGATAAAGGGAAATGACCCGCTGGAGGGGCTGTGGGAAAACAGGTACGTTAATGCATGGTTGGTGGACCTGTGAATTGATCCAACCATTCCACAAAGCTTTTTGGAACTATACCCCAAAAAGCTATTAAAATGTGCACACTTAGTGATATTGCTACTGGATCTGTATCCCAAAGAGAGCAAAGAAAGAAGAAAAGGACCCGTGATAGCCATGAGTTGGAAACTGAGGGAATGTTTATTAATTGGGTAATGGCTAAACAAATTATGATTTATAAGTGGTATGGAATACTCTTATGCTATAAGAAATAATAAAGGGACTCGTTAAAAAATATCCCAATATTTGTGAAGACTTCTATAAACTAGTGCACGGTAAAGCAGAACTAGGAGAACAATTTGTATAATAATAGCATAAGGACAATCATCTCTGAAAGAATTAACAACTCTGATCAACACGGTGACCAACCACAATTCCAAAGAACTTATGATGAAATGTGCTATTCACCTCCATGTTTTTTGTTCTTCTTCCTCCTCTGGAATTTGTTTGGCATGACTATACATGTTTGTAATGGCCTTTGTTTTTCTTGCCTTCTTGGAACTGAAAATACAATACAATTAGAAAAGAAAAGCCCCTTTACTATTTACAGATGAAGAAACTGAAGTCCAAAGAGGTTTACTGAATGTCACACAGCTATTAAATGGGAGAGTAGACTCAAGTCCAGATCTATTGATTTTCCGTCCCAGGTCATTTCCACTGTAATGTGTTACCTGTTCCCTGATAGATATGACTGTGTGTGATGTTATAGAGAAACTCTTTGGACTTATATTCTTTCCAGTTTTTCTAGGTTGTGAGCAGATGATAATAAATTACATAAGCAATAAATTATGAAGAATATGTCTGCATGACCAGAATTATTTGGCAGAGAAGCAGCTCTTCCAAGAGTTAGGTTCCTCAAAATGTGCCCCAACTTCCCTGAGGAAATTCTCTCATGGAGCAACTTTCTAGAGCAGGCCAAAGGCTGAAGTTTCAAGAGATCTTGTACCAAGGTCCCAAGTGAGTCAGAGGCCAACCCCCAGGAAAACCAAGACTGGGTCTGAGGAGGAAGGGAAAGTATTGCAGGGTTTAGGATAAAGGGGATCACTTAGAGAGTTGGCTGGGACAGGGGATGAGGAAATGGGATAGAGTAGGAAACTTTTTATGGCTCCTCTGAAGATCTTCAGATCCTCGGTATGGGGGTCTAGGCAATTGGCAATCTTTTCTACAGGTTTCTGAAAAAGACACCCTACCCTGAAATTTCTTTCCCTTTTCTATTGTTTGAAATTCAATTTCTTTAGTCTTCTTTAAATCTTACTGATAAGAGATTCATTTGCATTTCTTTAAGTTCCTTTTAAAATGTGAGTTCAGGTTCAGGACCACAGCTAGGTGGTCTTTGTCATCTAGTAACACTTTTGTGTGAATTAGTTTAAATAGATAGCTTGTCTTTTAATGCCTAGTAGAAAGAAACCTGTTTCCTAGAGGAAATAGGATTTTTAATAGGGATTGGGTGAGGGTCAATGATTTGGAGGCACAGAATATTTAGGAGGCACAGAATGAAGCTAGAGAGCAACACAGCAAAGTGGGAGAAAGGTATACTAGGAGATAGAAGGGAGGCTCAGAAATGAAGACAGAATGGCTGAGCTCAGTATTTTTGGTTTTGCCTAAGCCCAGCTCTATCAGTCATTCAGGCTGTCAGGGACACACAGTCAGACTATGGCATAATCTGATGGTTCAGAAGGGAGTTAGTCGTCCTTGTGGTCCTGGACAGAAATATGGGATCTTATGAGGCCCTGCAAAGGGCCTCAGAAAGCATTTCTTTCTTTCTTTCCCTCGCCCTCTCTCTCTCTCTCTCTCCCTTCCTTTCTTCCTTCCTTCCCTTGGTGTTTTCTGCTTCTTACATCTCTATAGTTATCCCAAGTATGTCTCCCTGTGTCCATCCCAGAGAGATACATAGATTTATATATATATATAAACACACACATTATATATATATATTTTTTTTAAGAGAGAAAAAAATAGTATAGCTGATTGATAAATTGAAAAAGTCAGAAAATGTATGCAATGTATAACCTCTCGCCTCCATGCAAGGGCAGGTTAGACATTTCCTTTATTGTCTGGGGGTGAAAACTAAGGTTCAAAGACAACCTGCCATTTATCCTGGGATATGAATCCTAGACCCTTCTAGGGGCAGCTATATGGTACAGTGGATAGAGCATTGAGTCTGGAGTCAGGAAGACCCAGCTTCAAATTTTGCCTCAGTTCTTCCTATCTGTGGGACCCTGTGAAAGTCACTTAACTTCTGTCTGCCTTAGTTTCCTCAACTGTAAAATTGCCCTTTCCTTTCTATTTCCACAGTTATTTTTATCAGTTTTATTTTATTTTATTTTGAAATTTTTATTTTTAATTTACAACACTCGGTTCTACATAATTTTGAGTTCCAAGTTTTCTCCCCCCCCTTCCCCCTTCCCTCCCCAAGACAACATGGAATCAGATATATCTTCTACGTATAACACACCAGTCAAGTTGTGAAAAAGAATCATGACCAATGGAATGAATCACGAGAAAGAGGAAACAGAACCAAAAAAAAAAA
>CM053624.1:113074093-113091844 GCA_028646595.1 Phalanger gymnotis
AGTAGATTGCTGTAGTCATTGACTACTGCGTCTTGTGTATCTATCCTATTGCACTGATCCACAACTCTGTTTCTTAGCCAGTACCAGGTAATTTTGGTGACTGCTGCTTTATAGTACAGTTTAACGTCTGGTATGGCTAGGCCACCTTCCCTAGCATTTCTTTTCATTAATACCCTAGATACTCTAGATCTCTTGTTCTTCCAGATGAATCTTGTTATTATTTTATCCAGCTCTGTAAAATAATTTTTTGGTAATTCAATTGGTATGGCACTGAATAGATAGATCATTTTCATCGCTTTTAGATCAGTTTAATTCACCCTTCCATGTTTCCTTTCCCAGAGTAGTTCCCAGCTGAGAAAAGACAAATAAACTGAGTAGGAATTTGAGAAAAGAGTGAGGATTGACATTGGGCAGCCCCGGTGGCTTTCTGATACAAACTGGGGGTCCACCTAAGTCCTGCAGAACTGTTCCATATCACTTTCCTAGCACAGGTGTGAGGTGTGTATGTGTGTATACACATGCATGTGTGTTTCAAATAGCTGCCACAGAAGATCATTAAACATGAAGCTAACTTTCTCACCTTTTCAGAGTGGGGAAGGGAAAGGTTATACATGGCTTTTACAGCTAATAACTCAAAAAATACCCAGAGAAGATAACATTGCTTCATTTAACTGCTTAAAGAAGTCAGGATGTACTAGATAGAACAATTTGGTGATATCCACCTTTAGCAGCTCCAGAATTACATTTAAAAAAAAAAAAGCTTTCCATTTGAGGCCAAATGCTTTCTTGGAATTTTGGCCTGTTGGTTTAAATTTGCATTGGACCATTTTACTCAGTAACATCACTCTTGTCACACTACTTGTGTGACCATGGATTAATCATTTAACTTCTATTTCCTCATTTGCAAAATTGTATCCCCAGAATTTAGCACATTGCATGGCACTTAAGTGTTTAATAAATACTTGCTGTTCACTGATCGTAAGATGAAGGGATTGTCTCTAAGGTCCATCCACCTTTAAATATATGAACCCATGACCCTATGTTGGTAAAAAATTCATTTTACAGGAGAATGGCAGAATAATGGGTGTTGTGCATCATCCTGAATTGGACCACAGCAGAACATGGGTGAGGCATGCTATGCATTTTCTCTGATCCATGGAATTGGAATTGCCATAGTAAAAAGAAGAAAATATGAGTGGCTGCTGTAGTTTCAAAATAAATTACCTCACTGCCTCAATTCCACTTTATGCAAAGAGAACTGGGTTAATAATGGAGATAACTGTTGGGCTGCATCTCAGAAAACCTATTTTGTGCTTTTGGGTGGGAGGAGGAAGTATATAAATTATGTGCAGAAAAGGTTGGCTCTGAATCACAATGATAAGACTAATTCCGAGGAAGCCCAATACAACATTTAAAAAATTTTAAGTCATATTCAAATTTGACTATTTAGCTCTTGAGAATTTGTTTCTGGTATGTGGTTCTTTGAGCCTGCCCACCCACTTTGCTGAAGGAGGCAAGTAATCAGACTTGGTGCAAATTGCATTAAAATGAAAGTTTTCAGTTCGCTTTCAAAGCTCTTGTTATATTCTGAGCAGAAGAGGAGCAGTTGGCTTTGGTTTCGACGTGTAATTAGCAGACTTAAGTTTTTAAAAGTCTGTCATTAGGAACCACATATCTTAGAGAATTAGCATTTTGTACTTTTAGTTTCCTCTTGTAGAGGGAATAACATCTTGGTCAAGCAGACTTTTGCTCAAGTCTGAGTCCTCACTGTCTTTAGAAGTAGGTTTGTCAGTTACCTCTGAAGGATCTCCCATTTTTTTATGAATCTGCAGCAGTGTAAGGATTTGGTCCCTATGCCTGTGACTGCTAACTTTTACATTCAAAACACTTCTTTCCTTTTCTTTCTACAGATGCATATTTTATCTCTTATAATATTACCTTTTCTCTGTAAAACTTTTCTTTTAAAAGTTTTTATTGTTGTCTTTTGTTTCTTCCTTCGTCATGGTTATCCCAAGCCTCCTTCTCCCTTGCCCTTCCAGAGAGCTATCTCATAATTAATAAATAGTGTTGTTCAAAGACAAAAAAATCAGCACAACTGATTGATACATTGAAAGGGTCAGAAAATATGTGTAATGTGTAACTCCTCTGGACCTCCCACTTCTTCAGTGAGCTAGGTTTGAGTTGTCTTCTCATCCCTTTTCATTCATATTTTTTTAAAATAATTTTACTACATTCACTGTTGAGGTTTTTTTTTTTTTTGGAGGGGGCATACCTTTTTTCCCCATTTACATGGTCTCTCTAAAACTCTTGACTGCCTTTTTCCCCTGCTGAAAAGCATTCACTTCTACATTATTTAAAGTTTGTTTTGAGGGAAAGCAGAAGTTTGTCTGTGTGGATAATCAAACTTTAGGAGAAGAGAGGGAAGAGGAGAGGTGGGGAAGAAGAGAGGAGATGGGACTTGGCCCTGTAGCCATCTTTGTGTGGCTAGGGTGGTCCAGAAAGGAATTTGTCGGAAAAAGTATTTTATTATTAAGGTGGATTACAGATGGATTATATGATCCTCAAAAGCCCTTTCCAACTCTTAATAATCTATGAATCTGGGCCTATAAACTTTATTTTTGTAAGCCCAGAAACATGTTTTCTAGTGCTGATTCTGCTACTAACTAGCTTTGTAGCCATATGCACATCATTTAACCCATTTACTTTTGTCATCCATACCATGGTGGGGTTAGATCTCTAAGGTCCCATCCAAATTTATGATTTGATGACTTTGTTAATGTCTGGAAATATACTTAGAAAGATGACCTCTTGAGTTACCAGAATGTGTGATTCTCCAGAGATTTTTTTTTTTAGGGGAAATTAGTCAGCCAATTCTTAGCACTGCACCTTTAAGTACTTTATCTCACATAGGATTTTCCTTCTCCCTTTAAAATCAGGTTTACTTATATGCAATGTTTTCAGAGCATTATTTCACTCAGTAATCATGATGTTTGAATTCAAATAGTTCATTTATTTCTATTCTAATAGGATTCTCCAGAAAGACAACATCTGGATTTGGTTACTTCTGGTTCTTGGACTAAACAGCTGGTTTATCATCCTTCAACAAATTTCTGGACTGATTGGTTGAAAACTGTGTAAGTAGCTCATATGTTTTCTAGACATACAGAACTTGTCTAGCTTATTTTAATGACTTTCATGGTTCTGACTTATTTCCGTTATATGATGGTCTTTAATGCCAATGAAATGATTCCTGCATCTTTGTTATTACTTATCCGTTTGGCAAAAACCTACCAGACAAAGACATAGAGGAGAAAAAACTAGAGGAAAAGAATTCTTTATGTAATAAATCTCTTAAGTTAGTGCATGTCCCTAACATTTATGGGGCAGTTAGGTAGCACAATCGATAGAATGCCAGGCCTGGAGTCAGGAAGACCAGAATTCAAATCTGACCTCAGGCAATTACTACCTATGTGACCCTGGGAAAGTCACCTAACCCTGTTGGCCTCAGTTTCCTCACCTGTAAGACAAGCTAGAAAAGGAAATGACAAGCCACACCAGTATCTTTGCTAAGAAAACCTCAAATACGGTCACAAAGAGTTGGGCACAACTGAAACAACTAAACAACAACTAATGCGTTTAGAAGAATTCTATGAATAAAGGGAAGAATTATTTCACAAAGTGAATAATGATGCATTAGTTTAATTGTACTATAATTCAGCATGTGTTTTATTTTATTTTATTTTTGAGAAGAGAAGGCAGGGCAGTTAGGGTTAAATGACTTGCCCAAGGTCACACAGCTAGTAAGTGTGTTAAGTGTCTGAGGTCGAAGATTTGAACTCAGCTCCTCCTAACTCCAGGGCGGGTGTTCTACTCACTGTGCCGTCTAGCTGCCCCCATCATTTATTTTAAAGGGAGTTTTATATAAAATCAGGGAACATGCATCAAGAAATGCTCAAGTTGGGACCAGGATAGATCAGAGAATAAAATTAAAATTAAAGAGTGCTTTCCCTAAGCTTTGAAGTGAACAGATATAGCTCATAGCTGGTGAAAGATTACTGGGGGAGGTAATAGGCTAAGAATCTGAAATGCTATTGGAAATAGTCAAGGCAACACAGTGGTATTTGGGATATTCTCTAACTTAGCACATAGACATGGCATTTAGCCTTTACCCAAGCCTTCATGATAAATAAAATTGCTTCCCTATTATTCAGGATCAAGGACTTGAATAGAATAGAGAGAGTTTTCAATAGTACAACTGAGATTGCTGATTGCTAGTATCATTTCTTCTTGTCTTAATTCCTGTTCTTCCCTTTCTTTGGTATCAGTTTACCGGTTTCCACCGTAATAGTGGTAGTTTGAAAGCACTGTATTCTTCCTGGGTTTGCCTTACCTGGATAATCTGAAGAACTTTGATAAAGGGAGGCAGGAATCAACATGTAAAATAGGAAGTATATAAACTAGTTTCTTTGGATCCCATTTTCAGAGTCCTTAACCTCACTCTGGGTGGTTCACTTGGAGGCCAAATATGTTTTTTAGTGACCATGTCTTCCATGTTTTGATTCTGCCTTGGAATGACTTGTCATGATCTCTTGTGTTTAGGGGAGAGGTGAAAAAAGTGTCTGGAGATAATTTTCCTCCTGCTTTGATTAAGAATTAAAGGCAACTCACAAGGGACTTCTGTTTTCAGAGCTGATCTACCTGTGGTAAAGAAAAAGTAGGAAATGAAGCTTTTGTGTTTTTATGGTCTTTGTGTTACCATTTTGGCTCTCCAGTCTGGGCTTTACATCACCACAAGGGTCTGTGGGACGCCAAACCACTTGTAAACTGTAGAACTAAGCAGAACTGGTTAGTCACTGCTAGATTTTCAGTGTCCAAATATTGGTGCCCTTGGACTGAGTGGCTCACGTTTTCTATGAAAAATGGGTATAAGGAAGATAAGCATCATTGCAGTAGTGAATTCACGCAGCATCAAGTCTTAATCCCCTCTGGCCTGTGTTTTCTATGGAATGTTGGAATGCCACCTCAGACAAAAGACCTTGAGGTCAAGTTTGATTTGATTTTCAAAGCACCTGTTCATTACTGGCTAGTCATTACTGTACTTTCTTGCTCCTTTGGTACATGGTACCAATGTGATATAATTGCTAGATAAGAATAATGCCACAGGATGAGACTTTGCTTTTCCAGTCTTGCAGAGATGTGGTTAGCCACAGACCTTGGAATGAAGTAGTGCCATGTCGTAACCTGACCCTGTCCATAATTTATGTTGTGGGCATAGCCTTGAGACAGTGATGATGATGGTAACCACACCATTTCTTTGTGTCCTCTTCTATAAAATTGAGCTAATACTTTGCCTCACGGAGTTACTGGTAAGGAATTGATTAGGTTGATTTTATGTAAAAGTGCTGATTAACTATGGATGGCCACCAATTGGGCAGACTGTCTCATAGTCCTCTACATAAATCATACTCATTCCTGACGCTGGAACTTTTTCATGACCTTCCAGCTCTCTTGGAGTGAGCTTCTTCTCTTCTTTTTTCCATATATAAATCCTGCATTTTCCGAGGTTGTAGTGAGTAAGAATCAGTTGCTAACAATTAGTTTCCTTGTAACTAGAATCACTTGGAGTGGAATTGTGGTGGGCATCATTAAGAAGAGTTCGTAATAATAGGAAGTAAACTTTTCTAGGTGTTTCTGTTTTCCAAATGAGAACTAGGATGCTCTGCATTTATTGCTTAACACTCATTTTTAACATTTAAAAAAAACTTGATTTTTCGTGATTTTGAGAAAATTGTCAGTTAAAAAGATATCCAACGTACTTCTTCCCTCTCCCCTTCTTAACAAGCTGTTCCTTATAACAGATAAATTAAAAAAAAAAAAAGAAAAAAGAGCTCAGCAAAACTAAATCGAAAATATTTAGCCTGTGCAGCGTTTCGCTCTTGATCTCTGCAGATGGACAGAGAGAGAGGTATCTTTTCATACCTCTTTTTTTGGGGCCAAGCTTGTTAGTCGTAGTTTTGCAACATTGATTTTTGATTGTTTTGTGGTAGTCCTTTCCATTTATATTGTCGTGGTTGGTCATTGTTACAATATTGCTGTTACTGTGTATGTTGTTCCCCTGGTTCTTATTTCATTTTGTATCAGTTCATATAAGACTTCCCAAGTTTTTCTGAAGCCATTCTGCTCGTCATTTCCTATAGCGCTATAGTATTCCATCACATTTCTATACTACGCTCGTTCAGCCATTCTCCAATTGATGTGAGCATGCCTTGAATTTCCAATTCTTTTGCGCTTGTAATCTTTAAAAATGCTGTGCAGTAATTTTTTGGGGGTGGTCCTGGGAGTCGTTTGCTGTTTTGTTTTTTTCCCAGTTCTTATACACATGGTTGTGTTGAATCTGGGAATTTATTTTACTTTAAATTTCCCCATTAGCAAAATGAGTATGTTATATTATATAATCTCAAAGGTCTTTTGCAGTTCTAACATTCTAATTTTGTGATTTTAGATTTGGAGACCCAACTTTCGTCTCAACCCTTCCACAAAGACCTCTTTCATCATTCTAGTCTGCATTGCTTTCTCCGTTTTTAAAATTCCTCTGCACTTGCATCCAAGATTATAGTTTGGCATTTGATTCTTCTCTTCTCATTTAATATCTTTTTTGTCTGTCCCCCTCAGCTGTGAGCTTCTAGATATCCTACAGGCATCTTAAATTTAACATATCCAAAACAGAATGAATGATCTTTCTCCTCACACTTTCCTTGCTTGTAAACTTCATTACTGTTGAAGGTAAGACCATCCTCTCAGTCACCCAGCTTGCAGCCTCAGCATCATCCTCAATTCCTCATTCTTACTCACCCCACCCATCTAATCCATTGTCAAATCTTATCATTTTTACCTTTGCTACAATTTTCATATATTCCTCTCTTTGCTTCATTCATGGAGCCGCAGTCCTGGTTCAGGTCCCCTTCCCATTTTGCCTGGAGTGATGCAAAGGCCTACTCGCTGCTCTTGCTGTTAATAAGTCTGTTATCACATTGTTCATTCAGCTACCAAGGTGATTTTTTTTCTGCATAGGTCTGACCATGTCACCCCCCTGCTGAATATTCCAATGGCTTCCCTGTTACTGCCAGAATCAAATATAAAGTCCTTTGTTTGACATTTAAAGCTTTTTGTAAGGCTGTCCCCTTCTTACCTTTCCTGTCATCTTACACCTTACTTCCCCTCCATGCATTCTAAGGTTCAAAACATTGGCCTGCTTGCAGTTCCACACACAAGATCCTCCATCTCCTTGTCTTTATGGGTGTGGTCCTGCTTGCCTGGAATTCTCTGTTCCCTCACCCTGGACTCTTACTTTCCCTGGATTTCTTCAGGACTTAGTTCAAAGCCCACCTTTTGCAGGAGACTTTTCCCATCTCCCCAGCTGCTGATGCTGCTACCTTTCAGATTACTCCATTGTCTCTGTATATATCTCTTATGTATGTAGTTATTTACATATTGCCTCCCCCTTTAGAATGTGGGCTTCTAGCAGGCAGGGGGTGTGTGTGTATGTTTTCTGCCTTTTTTTTTTATCTCCAGTGTTTAGCACATAGTAAGTGCTTAATAACTGCTTCATTGACTGATGACTAACTTTCTTTATTTCCTTCTCCTTAACATTTAGTATTCAAGAGGCAGTCAAATATTTCTAGCCATCCTAAAACTGAAAAGGACAATTCTTTCTGCAACATCATCCATGGAGTTGGGGAGATAATTCTCGAGTGTATGACTATAGCTGATGCTTGTAAAACTGTTTCGAACTTGACCTCTTAATCTTCTGGTTTTCCTGATGTTCTTGTTGGAAGAGAGCCACCTGAGTCCTAATTTGCCATGTGATGCACCATGTTGTGTCCTCTCCTGCCTTATATAGCTCCACGTAGTGACTGTGCTCCATCTTTTGAAGTCATCCATTGTGTTTTTGAAAATGTGCTGGAATCAAATTTCAGGAAGGGTCAGATTTCCTATTGTCATTTGGCAGGCACGTGTATATTCCATGTTTAACTGGAGTGTGCAGTGACAAGATGATGAAAGGCTAATAAAATTCACTGTGCATTCTGCTTTGCCCTAACCTAGCCACGCCAAAATAGGTCTTTTCCTTCTGAATTTCAGCTAGCTGCCTGTTTGGCAAATCCCTGCTTCCACATGCCTAGATTAGCCCTTAGGGTTGGGTTTGAATTGTTTCCAATGGTGACTCTTGGGTTTACTTTTTTAAAATATTCTCTGTCTTTGGACATATCTTTGCTGATAATCTGCCCTGGGCATTCTGCCCTAGGATGCTTTGGTCTTTAAGGGATTGAGAAAACACTATCAAAAAGAGATGTAATTCATGTGGTCCATTTCTTCAGAGACATCCCCCAGGCTCTGTGGCTGCCTTTGGCTCCTTTTCCTGTGATAAGCGTCACATCTATGTCTTTTCTGGTGTGCACATCTGGGTGTCCTTTGCCGCTCCAACATCGGGAGATCTGGATCAGTCTACAGCAGAAAACTTTGGCAGAAATCAAGGGCTTTTGGAGGAAAAGAGATCTTCTTTAGAGAAGGAACATAGGGCAGTGGACCTACCAGATTTCTTTTTTCAGTGGAAATATTTCAATGATAAAATACGTTTAATAGTCCTTTTGAGATCAGTGGCAGCCAATCAAGTAGCACTCCCTGGGTAACTGGAATGCTTTGACAGCATAGTGGATTTGCTTTGGCAAGGAGTCATTTCCCAGGGCAGCTGTGTTAGTTACACTGAGGCAGAGTTGTATAGAAGAAGCTTTCACATCAGAGAAAGTGATAATGGTGGGAGTGATCATGGGGGTGGGGAAGGTGTGACCCACATGGAGCAATTTAATTCCCCTGATTGCTCAGTCTTTTTGTCTTGAGTTCAACATCCAGCTGCTCATTCTGCCTCAACTTGTAATGGAGAGGATGACTCAGAAATCTGGAAGTCAGTTGTGGTGGTTTCACTGTAGGATTTCTAAAGGAGAAAGGAAGATAGTCTGTGTGGGAGGTGATTGCACAGGAGGTAATTAAGTTGATGAAATGAAGAACTAAAGTACTTGGGGTTACCCAAGCTTTGGCCTTGACTTTCCCGGGAATCTCTTTCAATTTGACCTTTCATTACTAAGAGAAAGAACAAGGAAACATTGGATGTCAGAACATTAGAAAAATGGGAATTGAAGAGTCTAAATAAATATAGTGATATTAATAATAATAGAATTTGAGAGGCATTGTTAGTTTATCTTCTTCCAGAAATTTTATTTCCTTTTTTCTTTACCACAAGGTTTAATTGATCCTTTTTACTGTTTGTACTATGGCTATTTCCTGGTATCTCCCTTCCTCCACTTTCCTAGAGCTCTCCCTTGTCTCCGAGAAGAAGACTTAGGCACCAACTATGTCTTTTTGTCTCACATCATGCAACATTCATCATCACAGTCCTATCCTCTTTTCACCATGATGAGTGAGAAAGTGTTTGTCATTGGTTATCTAGAACCAATATGAAGAACTTAGTTTTCAACAGAGAGCTTATATAAGCCATTAATTTTAATGTAGTGTGAGGTGGTGGTGGGGGTGTGGTAGTGGATTTTTTTGGTGGGGGGGGGTGGAGGAGAAAGGAGGGAGTCTCTCACGTGGAAGGTAAATAATTTTCCCACTTAGGGACAAAGACTAATTGAGTTAGCTGAGTGTGTCTTACCCATTCTGTTTTTAAAGTCTGTATGCTTCCCCTTCTTTTCTTTATTTACATATCTAATATCCTTTGGATATTCCCAAACATTCTTTATGGTTACTTTTTGGAGAAAATTTAGGATTAATGAAGTCTTTGTGTACTGATTCTTTTACCTCACATCTGCAGTCTCTAGTCTTGAGCTCCTATGCAGACTTTTTTTTAGGTGTTCACATCTGTCTGTCTATACTGAATATACATATGCATGTGTGTGGGCTCCCTCTCTGGTTCAGTTAGCTTTTTTCAGTTTGCTGTATTCCCTGGGCAAATACTGAACTCCTCACCTTAGCTAGCCTGTCACTGGTGAGGCGGAATAGGAAGGATAGTACAGATATAGCAGAACAGTTCCTCTTCTTACTCGGAAAAAAGCAGGGTAAAGCATTGGAATCATATGAGAGTGGTTCATCTTCATTTTTGAAAGCAAGCGTGGTGGTAATATATAGATATGTATACTTATATATGTGCATATGATCTACATGAATTTTACTCTATTTTTAAAGGGATACTTTGTCTTTTATGATAAATATTATTGCTGAAAAGTTGTGTGCAAATTAACTATTCAGAAATATAATAATTTAAATGCCATAGGGGAATTGGCCATTTAAATAAGACAAAACAGTCCTTCGTAACAGAAATAATCCTTGGTTTATCCCTGGGGCAGCCCTCCGGTTTTATCTGTTGTATAACTTTGAGGTTTATCATACGGTGGATTTTCCCAAAGTGAGGTACAACCATACTCATGGTGCTTTCTTGGCTGGGGAAACAAAAGCAAACCTCAGCAGAGAGAGCTCTGGTTTGAGTTAGACATTGTCTGAGCACGGCACATTATCTGCCTCTGTGGCAACAGAATGAAGCCCATCAAAGAAGACAGAAACACAAATGCAATTTTAATAGGATGTTCTTCTGTTTGTTCTTGGGTATTCCTAAGGTGCCTATCACAGCAATATCTAAGCCTTCAGACAGTGGCAATGGTAGATTAGAATACAGTGAGAAACAGCTTCCTAGCCTGCACTTGGCAGTCTAATAATAATAATTTATTGTGACTTTTTTTTTCATTTATATTGCTTCTGTACTCAGTGGCTGGGCTGGGAAAAGTAAGTGTGACTTGCTAGCTGGGATGAGGTAATAGCTGCGAAGAATTTCAGATTGATTAGGAAGCCTTTTGTTACTGCAGTGATTGCCACATGAAAACAAATGTGTGGCTCATTTCCGCTGAAATTTCTTTTATTGATTTGGCCCCAGAATAGGGATTCTCGAAGTTACTACATCAATGAACCAAGTAGGTTGGGAAAATGATCCTGTGGTGTATTGGCAAATATTTAACAACCTCCCCTTCCCCCCCCCAAATAAAAAGCACCCTCTCTCCCTCTTTCTCTCCCACCTTCCCCCTCCTCTCTTTCTCCCCATATATGTATGTGTGTATAGAAATATATACATGCAATTTTTTTACATATATATATATGTGCTTGATATACTTTTAAATTTCGGCTTGCATTATTAACATTTTCCCCATCACTTTCTTAAGTCTAGACAATCAGGAAACAACAAATCCAGCTCTTATTGATAATATTTGTTGATTTCCAAGATATGATGCTCACGTTGAAAATTTAACAATCTGCTAATGGGTTGAGCTGGCACCCTTCTGCTTTATGTAGGCAGATTATCTACCTGATCTGCTTCTGCTTAGTGCAAAAACAAGCAAAAAAATACTTTTGAAACACATAAAGGGTGGCATTTCTTTTGATGAGACATCACTGAGAGAGAAATAAATGGACCTATTCCAAGTAACAAGTATTTGTTGAGCATTCAATTATTCTACAAAGCCCTGTGCTAGGTGCTTTGAGGATTTAGAGAGGTCTAAGATTCTGTCTGCTCTCAAAGAGCTTTCCATTGGCTCCATGCATGAGGAGATCACTAATGAAACAATGATTCAAACAAGAATACAAAAGATTATGGTTGGTTGCCAAATGAATGGTGCACAGATGGCAAGTGTTGTTGAAGTCCGTATGAAGAAGATCTCATTTCACTAGTCAGGGGAGGCTTGGTGGATGAAGCCAGGGATGGGGGTATCATTTAGATAGGATGGTGGAATGCCACGAATGAAAGAATATACCCCGAACGACTCCTCAAGTACTCCAAACCACCCGTTGAAAAGCCTGCTTCATGAGCTAAGAGTAAACCAAGTACCCATTCTATTCAACTGCAACACTATCACAAACTAACCTCTCTCCTGGTAGTGATCAGTTTTCACACTCTCCAACCTTAAACTGAAATAAATTGTTTATGATCAGTCAGTACCTGATTATATGCACAATTCATCAGGTGACTGCTAATACTTAATCAAATCAATCCAAAGGTATTATTGATTCCCTCCTATTTTTACTGATTAATTATCCAAATCTAAGAGCAAGCAAGAGTTTGCATAGTCTGTTACATATGGATACAATGTAACTAGATTTACCTTTTTTACAAGTCTGCATACTCTGTTACGTGTGAATAAAATGTAACTGCAGAGTTGTTATTTTTTTCTTGCAAGCACATATAACAAAAATTTTGTTAAAAGAAATCAAACTATGAGCACAGATTTCCCTTCTGCCCTTTGTCTCGCAGGATTTTCTTTTAACCACTTCTTCCTTGGAATTTTATAATGAACATTAACATTTTGTGGGATCCATTAGGAAAAAAAAAGGGATAAAGCATCCTGCATATCAAACTCAAATGCAACCTTAAATATAATATAAACATATGGTACCCAAATAACTACTTTGTCATTTCACAATACTGAAGTTACTGATCCCAGAATCCATTTTGAGTAGCTTTTAGCTTCATTGAAATGGTCCCAGTTTTCTCTGGACCTTCTCATCTAGCTGTCAGGTTGACAGGAGTTAGGAGTACTTGTCGTTCTTGGAGGCTGAGTTCATTTCTTTCCTCTCCAGCCCCCAAAAAAACCCCAAAACCAACAACCACTTTCTTTTAATATCAGATAATAAAATCTTTATCAGTATCTCAGATATTTCTAGGCAGATCTATTGTTTTCCTCTTAGGGATTTATTAATATAACTGATTTTAACGTAGGGATTTATTAATATAGCTGATTTTAAAATCTTGAAGTTCTTAAAGTTGATAGGTCTTTGGAACTCTTACTTTTCAAGGGGAACATCTAATACAGCTTTGATTTCTGGTTTTAGCCATTCCTCAGCATCTTTCTTTGCTCTGTAGCAACTGCCAAGAACAGAAACACCTTTGTGGGACTGCCTTTTGTGGTGAATGGTTTGGGACACATGCATGTATGACAGTGTTCTTCTAGGGCCAGCAGCTGATGACAGCTATTCATTGCAGCTGAAAAACAGCTGGCTTGAGAAATAAGTACACTTGTGTTTGTAGGGAAAATGGAGTACAAATTATAGGCAGCCCCTAAAGCGGGGGTGGGGGTGGGGGAGTCTTTCTGGATAAGCCTCAGTTCCTTATCCAGCTCCTTATCTAGGAGTTTAATATATATTTCTTATCTTGCATGGTGAAGATCTCTGTGAATTCTTGGTTTCTTTAATTAAAAAACCATCCAAAACAAAAACACAAAGCCTGTTTATTACCTGACTTATGCCACAGTTTTGTTAAGTACATAAAATCCTTAGTCATAATGATTTTTTTTACCCTTTTCTTGGCTTCTTGTCCCTGCTCTGTCCTGTCTTACCCCTTCCTCCCAGACTTTGAAATGTACCATGGAAAGAGTGTTGGACTTCAAGTCAAAAAGGCCATGCTTTGCTAATTGTTAGCTGTGTGACCTCAGGCAGATCACCTCTCCTCTCTGGGCAGAAGTTTCCATATCTGTATAATGAGGAGATTAGGATAGATTATCTCTGAGCTTCTTCCAAACCGACAACTTCCATTTTAACCAAAATCTATCCCCCCCCTACAAACAACAACAACCAAAAAGAACCAGATGATACCAGGAGCTTTAGGATTTCCGGACAGTTTATGGTAGGAGAATACATACGAAGGGATTCTTTTGAATTCATTCATATAAAGAAATGGATTGGATAAGTTCCATTTTGAATGGAGTTTTTCCTCATCATTGGGAACTTTGGAAACTTCTTGTGTTTCTAGCTAGTCTTGCTAGTCTGAGAAGTTGAGAGGGTTCTCTTTAAAGGAGGTTTGGCTATGATGTCAACATTCATGTTCAGGGTAAAAATCCAGACCCAGGGCACCCAGACTGCCTTTGCATCTGAGGTAAGGCGACTTAAAGAGCTATAAATCCTGAAGCACTAATTGCATTTGATCCATGTTTCCGCCCTCTTTTCTGCTTCATGGCCATGAGCAGGGTGATGGCGGTGTCGCTGGGGAGCAAGATAATGGGCATAAATGATGATCCAGGAAATCTAGTTCCTGAGCAGCTGTCAACCAGCTGTCAGACTGGTGACTCAGCAAATGGTAAAATGGAAAGTCTAGACTTAGAGATTTAGTGGAAAGAGGATGGAATTTGGAAGCAGAAGCCCCGGTTCCAAGATCAGGCTTTCTGAAAACACAGGCGTGTCACATATAACATCCCTGAGCCCTGCTTTCATCATCCGCAAAACAGGGATAACTAGATAGAACAATTATTAAGTGCTAACTATGTGCCAGGCCTTCTGCTAAATCCTGAGATTACAGATACCATCAAGCAAGGCAACCTTGGCCTTCAAGGCGCTTATATTCCACAGAGGGAAGACTCCACCTAAAGGGGGCGCTGTAAAGTTGGTGAGGGCTTTGCTATGGAAGCAATAGTATGATTGGAGCTGGCAGCCAAGAAATGAGATTGAGGCTTGGTTCCCATGAGATAAGGTGAAAGCTTACCTGTCTGTAATCTAGGGTGACATGATTTGCCTCAGGCTTGTGGTGAAGCAAATGTAAAGTCCTTTTTGAATGTGAGTTGACATTCAATCTGATCCAGTCAGCATTTATTAAGCACCTTCTAGGTGCCAGACTCTGTACTAAATGCTTGGGATACAATTAATAAAAAGAGAGCCCCTGCCCTCAAGGAACTTATAATTTAATTAACGGATGA
This sequence comes from Phalanger gymnotis, assembly GCA_028646595.1. NCBI lineage: Eukaryota > Metazoa > Chordata > Mammalia > Diprotodontia > Phalangeridae > Phalanger > Phalanger gymnotis. Next base: position 113,088,871 of record CM053624.1, read on the forward strand.
GTAACACACAAACGGAGGCAGGAAAGCAGAGAGGGGGATATACCAGAGGCTTCCCAGTGTGGGGGCATCTTATTCCATAGAGTTGAAACCAGAAAGGGCAACAGATGCACAGTGTAGTGAGCCCCAAAGTCCGGCTTTCGTCCTCTGTAAAGAAAGGCATCGGGAGGAGTTTGGTACTCCAACTTCCAGTCCTCCAGTCACAAGGTTTTGAAAGGAGACAGAGGGAGGTGGTTTCAGTCGAGGCTTGAGTTAGCAGCATGGCCATTAGCTTAACCTGGGAGGATCAGTCTTGGTCCGTGTAGTTGAAACTAGGCCGGCTCAGCAGGTGCAGAGAGGTGGGAATAGAGCTCCTAGTATTAGTTACATTGTTATTAGATGCTTAGGTGGATTTATGCTCTCACTGGTGTGGCTTCTTGGCCCACGTATGAACTTGGTAGCTTTTTCACACCTGACTTTTCACTCGAAGTAGTATTATTTATGTCTTCCCATTAGGCTTTTATAGAGAATCTGCCTTACACACCAGAGACATTCTTCTGGTTCTTTTTTTTCCCTCTTACTTCTTGACCCCTTACAATCTGACTTCTGGCTTTGTTATTTCATGGAAGCTCCTCTCACTGAAGTTTCTGAGTTGCCAAATGCAGTGTCCTTTCTTCAATCCTGATTCTCCTCAAACTTCCTGCAGCCCTTGACACTGCTGATGACTCTCTCTACCTTGATACTCTCTTCTCTCTTGAGTTTTTTGGACATCGCTCTCTCCTGGTTCTCTTCCTGCTTATCTGAGCTCTTTTTCAGTCTCCTTTTCTGGATCCTCATTTAGATCACACAGTCTAACCCTAGGTATCCCTAAGGGTTCAGTCCTGGCCTGCCTACTCTTATTCCTCTAAACTACTTCTCTGGGTGATCTCATCAGCTCTCATAGATTTAGTTATCGTTATGCTGATGATTCTCAAATCTCTCTATCCTGCTGTAATCTGTCTGCTGACCTCCAGTTTCTCATCTCCAAATGCCTTTCGGACATCTCAAACTGGATGTCTAGCACATCTCTTAAACTTAATATATCCAAACAGAACTATTATCTTTTCCCCTAAATTCTCCTTCCTCCTGACTTCCTTATTACTATTAAGGGCAACACCATCCTCCCAATCCCTCAGACTCAAATTTTAGCGTTATCCTTGACTCCGGTTAACTCCTACCTCCCATAGCCAATCAGTTGCCAAGGCCTGTTGCTTTCACCTTTGCAACATCTCAGACACACCCCTTTCTGTCATCTGACACTGCCACCGTACCACTGAAAATCCTTATCACCTCATACCTGGACTATTACAATAGCCTGCTGGTGAGTCTGTCTGCCCCAAGTGTCTCCCTTCCCTCATCCATCCTCAGTTGTGATACTAAAGGGATTTTCCTAAAGCACACATCCAACCACGTCACCCTTCCCCCCTTCAGTAAAACTCCGTGGCTGCCTATCACCTCCAAGAGCAACTACAGAATCTTCTGTTTGGCACTTAAAGCCCTTTATAATCTGACCCCATCTCACCTTTCCAATCTTCTTATACTGTACTTTCCACCATGTATAATTCAGGATAGTGACACTGGCCTCCTTGCTGTTCCAGGAATAAGTCTCTCAGCTCCAGGTATTTTCTCTGGCTATCCCCTATTCCCATAGTGCTCTCCCCTTCTCAATTCCTCCTACTGGTTTTCTTTAAGTCCCAACTAAAATCCCATCTTTGCCTGGAAGGCTTTGCAAACCCCTCTTAATTCTAATGCCTTCTCTGTGTTGATTATTCCCTATTTATCCTGTATATACTTCATTTGTACATATTTATTTGTTTGTTGCCTCCTTCATCAGATTGAAAGTTCCTTGAGGGCAGGGACTATCTTTTGCCTCCTTTGGTATTCCCAGCATTCAGCATAGTGCCTGGCACTTAGTAGGTGCTTAGCAATAATAAAAATCTGATATTTATGCAATTTATTCAACGTTCTGCAGCTGTGGACCACCCCTCACCCTGAACTCCACCCCTTCCCTTCCTAGTTCTGCAGAGGAGTGGGGTAGAGTTGTCTTTTCATATCTCTGCTTTGAGGTCAAGCTTGTTCACTGTAATTTTGTTACGTTCACTTTCACTTGTTTTGTGGTGGTTATTCTTCCCATTTACATGGTTTTAGTCATTGTTTATATTATTTTCTTTCCCTTAATTTTCACTATATAATCTCCCAACCTTCTGCCAACCCCCTCCCCTACTAATGCCTTTCTTACCAATTTTTTTTTTAACAACATTCTTGCAAACAAGTCATTATAGGTACCATGTTGCAACTTACTTATACCCACCAGCCATCTCTTATATTGCCTTTGGGATTATTTATACCTTTTACTTAAAAAGGCAGATTTTTAAAAATACTTTTTTTTCTAAAAACTGTACTTAAGAATCCCAAAGAATACCACAATCATCAAAACCATGCTTCATTTCCCTGGATGGGAGCCAGACATTTGCAAGTACCTTGTCTGTAACTCTGGACTCCGGAATCATGCTCTAAATCTGCTTTGCAAATTAGTTTGCATACATTTATCCAGGGGTTAAACCTTTCATCAGTTCCAAGTGTTCATAAGCTATTCCAACACCAGTTAGTGCTGCAAATCAAATGCATTTCTTTGGTAACACCGAGTGTTCTCATTTCACTTTTCTGAAGTGTAATATTATACCAATATAGGGGTTTGCCTTTTCCATCTAAGGGGGAATTGCTGAGTTTCCTAACAACTATGCTTTCTTTCTTATCACTCTGCATATTTACACATTTAAAACAAAAGTCCCAACTTAATTTTTTTGCTCACCTTGGGATTTTAGTCCTGGGTTTATTGGGAACATCTGACATTTGTTATCACACTGCCATAGTGGGAGTTTGCTCCCCCCTTCCCCTTTTCTTTCTTTCCCTCTTTTCCTCTCTTCCCCATGTTCTTCCCTCCTCCCTCCCTTCCTCC
>CM053624.1:113091944-113132996 GCA_028646595.1 Phalanger gymnotis
CTTCCCTTCCTCCTTCTTTCCCTTCCTTCTTTCTCTTTTCCCTTCTCCTCTTTCTCTTTCCCCTTCCTTCTCTTTCCCCTTCTCCATCTCCCCATTTCCCTTTCTCTCTCTTTCCTTTGTCTCTCCCTCTCCCTCTCTCTCTTCTTCCTCTTCCTCTCCCTCTTTCTGTATCCAGACCTCTTTTTTTTTTTTTTACCATCAGATGAAGACAGTATGAAAAAAGAGTCTGTTGGTGCACTTCTATTTTGCCAAGAAAGTGTCACAGATGAAAAGCATGACTGGCTGTGGCCGTTTGGCCCAGACCTCAACACCTTTGAAATTGACCTTTATAAAAGTTTAAGTTTGGGAAACATTGAAGTACTGTAATAAAGCCCACTGAGAAAATATTTCCAAGTGTTTCTAGGTAAAACCATGCCTAAGTGCTGTTGAGATTGTGATGTCTGTTGGCCATAGGCTAATAAGCATATTACAGGGATGAAAGGAGATGGGTGGTTCAGTGTGTAACGTGGATCATAAAACTTTTAATGAAATGCATATAAACAGTAGCAGGCATCTGAAGAAAAGCATACGGTTTAAGGACAGTAAAATTTTTTAAATGTAGAAACAAAGTATTAAAATGTGAATTTGTGTATGTGTATATATACATATATATGCATATATGTGTATATCCATCTATCTATCTATGGTTTCTAGGTGTGTATTTCTTTATGCAATATCTTGGAAGCTAGATACTTCTTTGACTTGGAAAGGAAGGAATACTTTTGTTTTATTTTTCACCATCCTGGGAGCTGAAGCTCTGTAGAACCACATGGTACTTGATTCATTTTTGTAAAGAAATTGATACTTTGCCATGTGACTGAGGTATATCTAAGCACCTTATATATGAAATCTTTCATGATTCCTTGCCCCATCCCCACCACAGTTACTAATGCCCTCCATACTATCTTGTATTTATTTTACATTTATTCCGTATAAAGCTACATATATACACTCACACTGGTTATTGAAGTAGGACATTAGCTCTTTTAGAATCAGAGGATCTCAGTTCAAATCCTCAGTGACCTTGGGCAAGTGGCCCTCGGTTTCCTTGTCTGTACAATGGGGATGCTGGTTGTGAGGACCTCTAAGATCCCTTCCAGCTCTAAATTTATGATTCTATGATTGCTTGATAGAGAGCTGTTTAAAAAACCTGTCACTGAGGCATTTAATAGGTGACTATACTTACCTCAGATGTCTTAGTAGCTCTTTTTTGGGGAAGCTTTATTTGTAGGTGACTGTGTACCTGTTATTCCTCTAGCTAAGATAAATCATAAATATACTTTTTATTAGCAAAATTGCCATTGGACTCGAGGGTCAGTAGAACTGGGTCCAAGTCACAGCACTGCCACATATGAGTGATTTGACCTTGGTTGTCTCCCTAGCAGCCTCAGTTTTCTCATCTGTAAACTGTGGCTTATGTTTGCACCTGGGAACTTCTATCTTTTTATGACTTGAGACCATGACAACTTTATTTTTTAGAGAAAAAAAAGGTGTTTGGTTCAAGGGAATTTTTGTTGCTGATGTTTAGATTGATTGTTCTTTTAAAGTACTGGTATTAAACAATCCTCTTCATCAAAATTCAATGAAAGACCTATAAATTCAACTCAACAGATATTTATTAAGTGCCTGCTGTGTCCAAGACTGCATTCTTGGTGTTGGGGACACCAAAACAAACAGCTGCTAATCTTAAAGAGTTTGCATTCTACTTGAATTAATTGTCATGTAGAGAGCATCAAAACTAGCCCCAGCTAGTGGGCAAAGGTTCTAAACAGAGTCGTGTACCTGGTGTACTCTGAAGCAGGCCACATGAGTACTAGAAGAACTGAGGGCAGACATCTGTTCTACAAGTAAGTAGCATTCAGGAGAATAGCTCAAGAAATTTGCCCTTGTCAATAGTACATTATTTAGAAAATGTCTAACTTTTTTCTTTTTAAAGGTTTACAAATTTCTAATGTAAAACTTTCAAAAAGTTAACAATGGACTAATAATGTGTGTGCGTGTGTGTGACCCACAGTGTCTTTTTTTAATTACTGATTTGTTTAAAGCACTTTTTGTACCTAATTTTTTATTTGAGCAGAGAAATGGGTTGGACCTGATGTGAAAATAGTCTTCCCTTGTGGAAACCTGTTTTTTGAAAATGGAGTGTAGACCCCTACAATTTTGCCATTCTTTTAGCATTCTTCAAAACCACAGCTCCATAGATGTGGATAGAAAGAGAAGAGCCTAAATGGATGGTGGCTGTCAGTTGTTTGCCCAGGTTACATGCTTATTCTTGTTTATAGTTAATGCAACTTCATTCCTAGTTATAGTGGCTCTTGTCCTCATTATTCAAGATCAGCATGGGTTCTGATTCTATATATCCTTCTCTTCCTCCTCATAGCTAAATTTGTTGTGTTTTAACACATGCAGAGAGCTTTTATGAACGTTATCTGATCCCAGCAACAACCCTGTGAATGTTTTACATGTAGTAGGTGCTTGATAAATTCTTGTGGAACTGAAATGAATTATTTAAATAGATATTAAACATATTAAGTTAAATTATATTAATTACATTAAATATAAAGTAAAATATATTAAAATATATTTAGCTTTTACATATATTACTAATCTCAACTTATAGATAAGGAAAGTGAGGTAAGAGAGGTAAAGTTATTTTCTTATAGTCAAATAGCCCCAAAATATCAGAGGCAGGATTTAAATCCAGGTTTCTCCTGTCTCCAAGCTCAGAGCCTTTGTGCCACGATGTGTCTCTATATGTGGAGGCAGAAATCAGCATACTTGGTACCATCTATTAAAGTGTGATCAGGATTTCCCTATGATGTGTCCATTGCTCCGGGGCTCTGGGAAAGACTGTCAAACAGTGTTTTCACTCAAGGCTTAAGCCAGTCTGGGGTACTTGTGGAAAATAGAAGAAAGACTGTTGGTATGACTTGGGAGACTAGTTACAATATATTGCAAATAGCCTAGAGAGTAATGGTATACATGTAGAGGTAGGGAGTAGTCTGGTTAAGTTTGCAGGTGTAGTTGACAAGCACAGACCCCAAAACTAAGGCATGTTCTTTTCTGATTGCCTTTACTCTGGGAATGCCTTTGGGGGAGCTGGGCTATCTCTGCCCTTGAACCTGCTTCCTGAAAGCCTGCACCTCTCTACTTAGAGAGAAGTAGTGTAAAGAAAAGAGGGTCTACACCTACTCAACCCAGATTTGCTGCCTGCAAGTTGTGCTTCTAGCGTAGGCCAGTGTGAAATCCCTTCTTGAGGTAGGACTATAAGAGAAGGAGTTTCTGCTTTCATTGAGCAGTTTTCTCCCTGCTATTTAATATGCGTACTACACTTGAACTCCTAAAAGATGCTGAAGAATGATAGTATTGTTTGGAGACAGTTCCTAAGGGCTGTTTTTGGCCATCCTTTCTGATAGCATGGTTCTTGCCACAGTCCATAAGTCAACAAGATTTTGTTTGTTCAGATTTTGGTAAGCTGGGGGAGATGGGGACTGTGCCAAACACGCCCTGGAAAAATGCATCTTGTGCAAATTTAGGGACAGGCCACAGGAAACCACAGGAAACAAAAGGGGAAAAATGACCTTTTTTAAGATGTGGTAAGCTAGGCCATGCAGTGGATAGGATAATTATTTTTTTCTGGTGCCATGTTCTTTTCCTGTACTTGCATGTTTAAGAGGCTGGGCCAGCTGTGTTGTACAGGATATTACTCTTTTTATTCCTCTGTCCCTCTAGTAGCAGGAAGGCAGATGCTATCATCTTGCTATCTCTCGCCTACTCTCCCAGAACCTGAACCAAATGGGGAGATTAGGCCTTGGTTTCCCAGCACTTTGATAATACCTTTTAGATACTGGCTTTGCTTGGGAAGTAGGGGGTGGGAGTGGTAAAACGAACTAGATGACTGTCTTCTTTACTACTTGAGTCAGTATTTGACTCAAGGACAGTTACTCACAGTAAAATATGTGGTCTATTGATTTGGCCAGTGAATTTTTCTTTTTCTTCTTTCAAAAGAAATGGCAGCACCCCATTACCTCTATTTGTGAAAACATTATTTTTTGGTTGAAACCTTCTGAACTTGCTCACATCACTATAGATAGGTCCATTTCCTGAGTTGAGAAGAGACCTCATGGGATTTGGGCTTGGCAATGAGGATCATAGTCAAAGGACATATTTGCCATGGTATTTACTGGTATGGTTATTATTTTTGAAAATCTGGATAATAGCATACAAGAGGCAGTGATTTTATTTCAGAAACATTAACATAATTTTAAAATTAATGTTATGTTGCAAAAATGAAGTATGACTTGAGAGGCGGCATGGTATGAATGCATAGGGGATTGGGCTGTAAAGTCAAAAAAGCCTGGATTCAAGTCCCATCCCTGACATGTACATGCAGATAAGTCACATAACCTTGAAGTACCCTCTGGATTAACTGTCTAAATTACCCAGAAGTTACATTGCTAGAGGGAGTTTTCTTGCCCTGAGTACTCTCTACACAATGAAATCACACATCTGGGTTGGGAGTAAAATATTACTTACATAGAATTTATCTATAGTAATGAAAGGAAGCAATAATGTGCCCATCATATCTGAATAATACCAATAAAAATACAAATTTATCTTACTGATTTCCTTTTATGCCGGCAGAATTTTAACAAGGCAGACAATTTTGCACTGTGGCCTAATGTGGAATTTTAATGAATTGGGTGCTTGATCATAATCTTAAATTGAAAAATTGTTGTTTAGGGATAGTGGGTAGCCTATTGATGTGGAATCAGGTATGTGGTAGATTGATTTATATAAATTTTATTATTTTGGGCCTTTCCAAAGGAGACTGAATGAGATGTTTGGTCGTTACCTTGGAGAGCATACTGCATATGGAATCAGAGGACCTGGGTTCTAAACCTACCTCTGCCATTTATTACCTATGTGAGCTTGGGTAAGTTACTTCCTCTCTGGGCTTTGTTTTCCTTATCTGAAAAATGAAGGAGTTGAAAGATAAGGTTGCTAGGCATATACCCGAAGGAGGACTAAGACTGAAACAAAGGTTCGATATACATCAAAATATTCATAGCTGTATTTTTTTCATGCTAACAAAGATTTAGAAACTCATCATTTGGGAATTGGCTAAACAAACGGTACCTTCATAGGAATTTGCCCTAAGAAGCAGTGACTGAAGAATGCAAAGAAGTTTGGGAAGATATATGTGAACTGATACAGAATATACAGAACAAGAAAAACAATATACATGTTGATTTTGCTGAACTTTTTTTTTTTGGCTACTTAAAAACTTAGTATGTCCTTCTGGACAGGGGAGGAGTGACAGATATGTTTAGAAATGAAGGTAATGTAAAAGTAAAAGATATCAGTAAAAATAAGATTTAGAAAGAAGATGAGGGGGTTGGACAAGATAGTCACTGAAGTCCCTTCCAGCTTGAAATCTATCATCAGTGCGCTTCAGAATTCTGATGAAGGGACCAGAGAAATTCAAGATAACCTTTTCCCATACAATGAAAATTCAGACAGTTTTAAAGTCTGTATTTTCTTGTAACCAGGATTTCCTAGTCATATTCTTCTTAAAGTAAACTGACCGTTGCTCTTCCTTGGGTAAGTATTTGTAGCTTTAATTTCCTGTGTTCAGCAACCTATGTCAGACAACTAAGATATGGAGCTTGCTGAAAAGCAAATGATTGAACTGCTGACATCCTCTTTGAGGACCTTAATGGTTTGCTAGAGCCATAATCTGTACCTTTCTGTTTAGGTGTCTGGTGATTCTAAAATCCAGAGGAAAGACATCCTTGTTGTATAGTAAGAAAGCTATGATGATGTATGATCCTAGAAACCCAAGGGAAGAAGGAATTTCAAGAAGGGAGGAATGATGCCCATTGTCAAAAGCTGTAGAGATTTGGAGACTGAAGACTGAGAGAAAAGCCTTCTTAGGCAGTCATTAGGAATCTTTGAGTGCAGCGTGACTTAGAGGAAAGAGTACCTGACTTGGAGTAAAGAGGCCTGGGTTCAAGTCCTGCCTCCAGTGTTATCTGTGTGACCTCAGACAGTCAGCCTCCCAGCTTCCATTTCTTCATCTGTAAAATGAGAATGATAATACACTACCTATTTTATGGAGATTGTTGCATCATATTGCAAAAAGGAAATGTGACTTGAGAGGCATTTTGAAAGCCTTTTGTAAACCTCAAAGTGCTATAGAAATGAGGGGGTTTTCTTTCGAGATTATGGTTTCAGTAGAGTGGAGAGGATAAAAGGCAGCTTGTAGGGGACTAGGTAGAAAAGTGATGAGAAAGTAGAGGCAGCAGATTTAGAGTAGCTATTCTAGAAGTTTTTCAGTGAAAGAGAAGAGCAAGGTCAAGTGAAAACTGTCCCTCCTCTCACCCCAGGAAAATGAGATCTGTGGGCGTTTGAGGGCTGAGGATAAAGTCACTAGACAGAGAGATGGGAGATGACTGAGAGAGAGGATCATTCTGAAAACCCTTTCTGGGGGAGGTAGGAGGACATAGGCTCAAGGGCACGAATAGAAGGAGGACTCTTAGAAGGGATTCTTCTTTCTTTGACATAGAAGGAAGAGAAAAACGTCTTGAGACAATGATATGTTAAATGAGTGAAAGGGATAGTGTAGAGAGTTTGTGCTTGTTAATCTCAATCTTCTTAATAAAATAGGTCAAACCATTACTGAAAGTGGTGTTTTGATAGAGTTAATGACTTGAGGGTAGCAGAAAAGTTTTGACATGATTATGGGAATGTAGTTGGGAATCAGGAAGGAAAGAATGCAAACGCTCACCAAGCAGCCTTGAAGACTTAATGAAGTTAGTGAGATAATTTGTTTTGGGTCAGATTCTCCAATAACACTTTATGTTCCAGGAACTCAGTGGGAATGATCCTATGCGGGTATTTATTTGGCAGTGGGAAAGTTAATAGAACAAGAAAGTTTCTGGTCTTTATGAGGGTAGTGTTGACTGATCTTGGTATTTGGGATGCCCAAGGAATCAGATGTTTTCAGAAGGTGGCTGGCACGGTATGGTAGAAGGAATACTGGCTCTGGAATCAGGACCAGGATTCAAATCTCCCCTTACCCCCCCCCATACTTACTAGTTCTGTGACCAAAGGTAAATCACTTCATCTCTCTGAGCCTTAGCTTCCTTGTCTGTAAGAAAAAAGGAGTAAGACTAGTAAGCCTTTGAAGTACCTTTTGGCTCTACATCTTTGTGAGGTTGAAGAGCAGATTGAATGGGTATGGAGAAGTAGGAAGTAAGAAGGTGGTGGCTGGAATAGAGTCGCTCCAAACTAATGCGTGTATAGAGTTTAGCAAATTCTTTAATTATGTTATAGATTATTAATGTAAATATGGTGGTGTCCTTTAAAAACTATTTGTATTCTAAAAATTTTTTATATTATTACCCATCATTTTTGCAAGAGGCCCTTCTAGGTTTCTTCCTCTCCTACCACTTTCCCTTCAAGACATTACCTTCCATTTACACTGTCCAAATTTTGTATATACATAGTTGCTTATATGTTGTCTCCATTAGAATTTTGTATATACATAGTTGCTTATATGTTGTCTCCATTAGAATGTGAGCTCCTTGAGTGCAAGGACACGGCTTTTTGCCTTTTTTTGTATCCTCGGCTCTTAGCATAGTGCCTGGCACATTGTATGATATTAATGAATGCTTGTTGATCGATTGAGAATAGAAATAACACTTAAGTCAGGTAGAGGAATTGGGCCATTGGATCTTGTTTTGCCTCTGTGTATGTGAGTTTACTATAAATCACTTTAACTTCCACCTAGTTCTGCAAACATTTCTTATGCTATGTTCAAGGCTCTTTTATCTTCTAGATTCTGGGAATACAGAGACAAAAAAAACAGTTCCTGCCCTAAAGGAGCTTAAAATCTATAGTGCTTAAGTTTTCTATCTGTAAAATGAAGGGAATGAACTAGATCAGTTACTTAAGTTGTGTTCTGTGAAGCCTAATATTCTATTAAAGGTTGGGGGGTCATTTAAGGCAGTTGGATGACTCAGTGAATAGAGTGCTGGTCCTAGAGCTGGGAGGACCTGAGTTCAAATGTGGCTTCAGACACTAACAGCGTCACATTGAGCAAATCATTTAACCCCGTTTGCCTTAGTTTCCTCATCTGTAAAATGACAAACTGCTCTAGTATCTTTGCCAAGAATACCCTAAATGGGGTTATGAAGAGTCAGACGTGACTGAAAAATGACTGAACAACAACAAAAGGGGTTCATTTGGTGAATTTTAAATATTAATACATATTAAAGCATATATTAAAAAATACTTCTGTGTAGCATATGTATGTGTGCATAAAAATAGGCTTAATTCTCTTTTTGCTTTAGGTTTCCTTTTATCTTTGGGGTATTCCATACCTTTAGAGCCCTTTAAAGTCATTGATTCATTGAACAAATATTATTAAGCATTTGCTGTGTGCCAGATACTTTGCTATGTGCTGGGGATAGTGTTGGTTCCACCAGTGTATTTCAAGTTTAAAAGTGTTCCATGGACAAATAAGATTTTTGGTCCCCTTCCTCATTTATAACTCTGATCATAGAATCATAGATTTAAAGGTAGAAGGGTCTATCTAGTCCAAATCTCTCATTTATTTGAAGAGGAAATTGAGCCCTAGGGAGCTAAAATGACCTGCCTAAAGTCACACAGGTAATAGATGTTGGAGGTAGAAGATGAGTATGAGTCGTCTGCCTGCTCTTTGCACTGGGCCATAAGATGAGTTTGAAGCTTCAGAAGTCTTTGAGTTAATCATATTGAAGGTGTAAGTAGACACCCCTTCTCATACATGAACTTTAAATGTTTCCCTTCAAATTAGTTTTCCTTTCAAGAAAGGACTAGCCTTTTATCAGTGGTTAATTGACCTGGTGATTTAATCTTTCTTAGTTCTTGGCTAGTGGATAGAGGAAGAGGAGAAATGAGGAGAGATACCATGGTCTAGGGAATAATCTTACTTAAAAATCTTTATTTCAGTTGCTCATAGTCAGTTTTACAAATCTGTTGCATTTTCCTACTCTGTCAACAAAAGTTGGGACACAAAAGTCATCCTATGTTTAAAAAAAAAAGTGGATCCCGTGCAGTGCCATGTAACTGTGACAAATGGACAGACCATTCTCCCCGAATTCTCAGCTTTTTATTTTGCTTCTTCTCTTCCATGTTTCTAATCTTTTATCTTTGATAATAACTTTCAGAGTAATCACTTCATCCTAGCTCTCTGGATCCAGTGATGGTCTGGGGAAAAATATTTTCTCAAAGCCAAGGAGAATTTGCTTTACTGCTTTCTATCTGATGCATTTTTGAGTAGTATTGTCAAGGGACCACCGTCACATGGACCAGTGTTTGGCACTTTCTTTGGAAACCGTGTTGTGCCATACTTAAGAGGACATGTCTGTGTTTACTGCTGCTTGGTTGTCCAGCCTTTACTTTGCAGTTTTGGCAACTGGGCACAATTCTTAACTTTTCATATGTTAGTTACGCTGACCACTATAAGCACTAAATATAGTACTAGATTGAGCATCCGAAAAGAGCTTTTTAACATTAATACTTTTTCACTCCATCTCTAATCCAAGTATTAAGAGCTGATTTTCACTACAAGGCGTTGTGAAATTTATGGCTCTCGTATATGGCCTTATGAGCCAAATTGGTACATAGTATCCAACTAAGATTATTGGTAAGGGTCTGCCAATGTCTCTCCTTCCTATAATTATGAGGCTAACTTACGTTTACTTACACTTGGTTTTAAAAGGGCTTAAACCTATATATAATACAAGTACAATATAATACAAGTACAATATAATACACATTTATTAAGCACTTACTATATGCCAGGCATTGTGCTAACAACTGAGAATATAAAAAAAAAGGTAGTCCCTGCCCTCAAGGAGCTTACAGTCTGATGGAAGGAAGCAACACACAAAAGGGATTGGGATGGGGCAAAAGATAAATTGGAAAGGGGGCATGATGACAGTGGAGTTGAAACCAAGCAATGAAGCTGGTAGAAAATGAATATTATAGTCAAATAAACATTATTTTATTTTATCCTTGAAACAACTCTATGAGGGAGGTATTGCTGTTATTGCCTCCATTTTACAGATGAGAATATTGAAGTTCTGTTAAGTCCAGTGATATGACTTGCCCAAGATTACATATCTGAAGAATATTAGGACTTACATCATGGTTGTCTTTCCTCCAAATTTGGTGTTCTTCCTGCTACAACCTGCTTAAGACTCTTCCTGTCTACCTTCAGTTCCAATTCTTTTCACCCTGTTAAAGCAGACCTTGTTTTAGGAGGGGAGATTGATACAGTATTAGCTTCTGCCGTTGTTAAATAAAATGAAGTTTGGTTTGGTTTTTTTTTACCTTTGTTTAGCCAAGGATAGAAAACAAGTTCTTATGAAGTTTTCCCTAGCAAAAGTGGGTCTTCACAAAATATAGCTTCTAAATGGTCAGTGCAACAGACGTATTGCGTTTTTTTTTTCCAGTAATAGTGAGAGGCATTGTGGTATAATATATAAAGATCTGACCTCAAAGTCAGAAGTCCTAGGTCTCTGACACATATTGGCTGTGTGATCCTGGGCAAGTCACTGCAAAGAATGTATTGATTTGCATTGAGAGAAGGAGTTTTCAATAATAATGATAATCACAAGTCCCTACCCCTGTCTAGTGAGGTAGTGGAAAGAACCTTCCATTCTGTGACATCCTCTTTACCCTTCTACAGCACTGAGCTCTTCTAACATCTTCACCACCGGCAACTACTATTGACCAATGGCCTCCTAGTAATAATAATGGCTAACATTTATATGGTGCCTCCTACATGTCAGGCACTTTACGAATATCTGATCTGATCCTCACAACAACCTAGGAGATGGGTGCTGGCTATTATCTCCATTTTACAGTTGAGTAAACTGAGGCAAATACAGTTTAAGTGACTCGCCTAGAGTCTGTAACAGCAAGCACTCTAGCACACCCAGGATGGCCTGCTAGCACAAGTTCTGTAATCTGCTTTTCTAAAGGAAAGGCAACTTTTAAAGGGGTCAACATTCTTATTTTAATTACAGATAAGTAGAAAATACAAGTAGAGAAATTAGCACAGAGATTCAACAGACAGGGCTCTAGCTGTCTGAACAAAGTAATGTAGCCACCTACATACACCACCAGATCTGGGGGAACATTTGTGTAGTGGGGGGTGGGGCTCTTTAACAAACGGTTACTCAGAGTCCCATCCAGGGAATCAAAAGGTCCTTCTCATGAGCAAGCCCCCAAAGCAAAATACCAACCTTAGACTTAGGATGTGTGTGTGTGTGTGTGTGTGTGTGTGTGTGTGTGTGTGTGTGTGTATACACACACAGAAAAAAAAATATATCTATATCTATATCTATATCTATATCTATATCTATCTATCTATCTATCTATCTATCTATCTATCTATCTATCTATCTATCTATCTAAAATGTCTCAGAGCCAGAAGGCATCATAGCCCTCAAGATTCAGTGCCTAATTAGCTTAGTACCAAAAGGTGTGAAAGCCTTCCTACAAGCAAGCTTCCCCTAAGCAGGCTTTCCCTTTAGGCAAGTTCCTCCCCTAGTGGGCTCTATGTGACTCAAGGTGTATCATAACTTTGAGCTGGGCCAGAGGTCAAAGCAGCAAGACAACCATTATTGAAATACCTATGTGCCTTTAGACCTAGGAATGGCCCCTGTTCCAAGGAAAAAATGGAACACATGTGGTCACATAGGCCTATTAATGAATGGGGAAGATCTTATATTCCATTAATATTACAAGGTCCCAAGTTAGTGTCTGAGGCTACATTTGAATTCAGGCCTTCCTAATATAAGGCCCAGTGCTCTATCCACTGCACCAACTAGCTACCCCCACCTATCAGTATGTAAGCTCCGTTGCTGTAGTGTCGACAGCGATCCCCCAGACCAAGAGTCTTGCTTTCAGCTTAAATCCTGTAGCTGATATCTGGGCAAGCAACTCCTGTGGAGACGTCTCATGGAAATTGCTTCTGCAGGGGCTCCTGCCCCTGCTTTTTCAGGTAGTTTTCTCATGATCCAGAAAAGGTAGTTCTCTCCATTAAAGTGCTTAGCATGGTTCTGCATCAGAAACAGATAACATTTTATTAGTATATAGGTTGTTCAAGAAGATGCATTGCCATCTCCACCCTGAGGACCAAGAGACCTTTCTGTGACTTGCCACTAAAACCTCTTACCTGTATTGTCTTGTTTTCTGGATTAGACTTTGCACATATTAATACTTGGGATGCCTTCCATCCTTACGTTTGCCTGTTTGAAACCTTACATTCCATTCAAGACTCAGCTCATGTGCTTTCTCCACAAGGACTTTAATAGAGAGAGCTCTCTTTTTTGGTCATTAGTAGCTATGATTGTAGAGAAGGCAGGACTGGTAGCATCTGCAGAATCAGTAGCCAGGTCACATCTGCACAGGGGTTGCTTGCCCAGATAATAAATACCTACAGGATTCAAGTCTTTCCTGGTCCCCTTATTTGCTTATGCTTGTATGTTGTATGTAAGCTCTTTGAGGCCAGGGGATGGTTTTTTACTTTGTCTTTTTATCTGAAGAGCATAGCACAGTAACTTGTGCAAAGTGGACTCTTCATTAATACTTGTTTGGTGAGATTGAATTGTGTTACCATTCCAAACTTTCGTACCTAGTTTCTCTCTTATGAGTAGTTTCATTTCTTTATGTGAAGCTAGATGGGCATTACTTTGTATTTGACCTTAGACCGGACAGAAGCAAAGTGGCTAACATGAGGATCCTGTGGCATTAGCATCATACTCTTAACAATCTCAGTTAACCAGTCACAGATGTCCTAGTTTTAACACAAGTGTCCACCCAAAGGGCTTTTTGTGTGGTTTCTTCTTCTGCATGCTTGAATCTTCTGTTTAATACAGTTTTCTTCACTGACTTCTCTTCTTAACCCAAATGGGATTTGACCACAAAATGGCTTCTTAAGGGATCAGTGGGTTCATTCACTGCCTCAGTCTTTTAATGTTCTTCATGGAAGGGGTCTTCTTTCAGTGAAATTAAAAAGAGATCACCATGTCCTTCCTTTCAGTCTTTCCCTTCTTGGGATTTCTTGAGCTTTTGGGGAAGCCTGTTCTTTTGAGCTTCCTATAATGTTTGTTCCCCAACCTATTTCCTCTCCTTGGCTTTTCATATACTCTTCCTTGGCATTCTGCCACTGCCTTATTCTTACAGACGAGGATCTTAGTGGAAGTGTTTCTTGGCTCAGGGTGGTGGCTTATTTTCCCTTTCCTGGCCAACTTTGTGCTCCATCTTGGTTTTATTTTTCACTTGGTACTTCACTCTCATTTTCCTTCTGTCATGTAAATCCCTTGTCATAACTTCCTTATGCCTTTAGTTACCTTCTAGAAACCAAGGGTCATCACCATCATTTTACTTTAATCCAGAAGAATTTCTTTTTCTAACCTCTCACCTTTTTGAGTGCCTACTTTATAGATAATGTCGTGCTATGTACAAAGAAGAATCTGAAAGAGTTGTGATACCATCTCATGTCTTCTTTTAGTGGTTAATAATCTAACAACCATAATCCTTGTCCTCCTCCACCTTGCCCTTTTTTTCTGCTGGTGATTCTTACTGTATTCAATACACATACATCTAAACATTTGTCTAAATTGAGATTATGAAATTTGAATCATTTTAAATGTATCAGGAAAACCTGATATTCAAATGATCCCTACTCTGAATATTTTTATAGGTGAAAGCATTCTACTATAATGATGGTCATCTCCCTGTGATTTCCTTCCTTCCTTCCTCCCTTCCTCCCTTCCTTCCTTCCTTCCTTCCTTCCTTCCTTCCTTCCTTCCTTCCTTCCTTCCTTCCTTCCTTCCTTTTTTCCTTCCTCCCTCCCTTCCTTCCTTCCTTCTTTCCTTCCTGTCTTTTTTGATACATGAATTTATTCAAATAGGAAGCCTACCTGAAACTTATTTTAAAGAGCCAAGATGAGTGCAGCTGTTGAATGGGAACTCATTGGTAGCCTGTGCTTTTCTATATAAGCATAACCTGAAGCTTTTCCTATACTTCTCAGAAAATTAGAGTATTGGCACCAATCATATCTTATATAGCATGAGGGTTTAGGTTCAGATTGGCAGAGGAAGGTTCAAATGTATTCTCCTCTTTTGGATCCTCTTGACTGTGGGATAAACTATAAACTTACCTGTTTAGCTTCTTAAATCCCTAAAAAGCCCTGTATTACCTGGCCCCAACCTCTCTTTCCATTTTTATTGGACTACCTCCTATCCACTTTAATCTAGTAAAACTAGCTTTCTGTCTGTTCCTCACACAGTGACACTCCATCTCCCTTCTCCGTGTGTTTGTCCTGTCTATTCTCCATGCCTAAAATATACTCTGTCCTCACCTTTGCCACAAAGAGGCCTTTTCTTCCTTTAATATTCTCAGGAATCAATTTCTGCATGTGAACTTTTCCTGATCTCCTCAACTGCTAGTGCCTTCCTTCCCAAACTACTTTTTATGTAGGTAATGTAATGTGTGTGTATGTGTATGTATATGTACGTGCATAACATGCTTGCACACGTATGTCTGTCTGTTGGTCTCTCTCCATATATACACATATATACATACACACCTATGGATACCTTTATGTGTGTGTATATTACATACAAATAATATATATCTATCTAAAAAAATAAAGATATAAGTATCTCCCTCATCAGAGCATAAGAATTCTTTTGAGTAGGAATTATTTCATTCTTTGTACTTGTATCCTTAGCAACTGTCCCGTTACTAACACATACTAGGCACTTAACAAATGCTTGTCGAGTGGTTGACTGAAGTAGTGTTAGTATCTGAGTATTGGTAAATGAATGAATTAGGAAAAGCATAGCAGATATAGAGAAAGGAGCCGGGGTGAGGGGGCCATCCTGAACCTTAACGGTGAGTGAGAGAATGTCTCTTCACAGCTAGACTATGGCATATAATTTGGGCTCTAGTCCACTCTATGGGGGCAGGGGAAGAAATAGCTGAAATGATTGTCTTAATAGCTCTAGTCATTGACAGAACTGACACATTCTCTTTAGTGAAGATTTCTTTGCTCGCTCTCTATCTCTCTCTCTCTCTCCTTCCCTCCTCCTCCCCCCTTTCTCTCTCCCTTTCCTCCTCTCCTCCTCTCTTCCCTCCCCTTCTGCCAGTACTTTGGATCTAATAAGTACTCTATAAATATTTGTGGAATGAATTGAATGAAAATTTTTTCTTTCTTGATAATCAAAAGGGCACAGCAACAGATCCTGGGCTTCAATCTGAATTTTTGGAGGCAAGGTAGAGTATCAGAGAGAAAGCTGGGAAACCGGGGTCCAAATTCTGCCTTTGCCAAATACTGGCTGTGTGACCCTGGGAAAGTCATTTAACCTCTACTCCTGTTTCTTCATGTGCAAAAAGGGAATAATGATAGCACCTCTCTCCTAAGATTGTTGTGAGGATAGGAGGAGATCATATTCGTAAAATACTTTGCAAACCTTAAAGCAATATATAAGCACCGGCTGACATTATTATTAACTTATTGCTCTATGCAACTCTCTTAAGAAAGAAACTCTCTGTAAGTTGCAAAGAAGGTACCAGTCTGCATCAATAGATGCAGCTTCTCACCTGAGAATTCTCTATACCATTGAACACCAGTCTGGTCTCCATCCTTAAGTTCCTTTACTCAGCATTTGGAATTCATAGGAACTGTATTAAATTTGGAAAGATGAACTTCTTCCTACCGTAGGAGTGGTTGCAAGCTAGGGCCACTTCGAAATTTATTTCTGGACCGGAACCTATCTGGAATTTTTGGTTCCTAATAAGTATACCCTTGCAAAGGGAGAAATTCTTAAATTGCCAGTGTGTTTGAAACAAGTGACATTGTCTCTAGTGACCTTTCTCTGGGGTCAGTCCTTCCTATTTTGATGTTGCAGAAGCATGTACTCCTTTTCGGTTATAAATAACTATGCAACTTGAGAGTTAGGCCAGACGGCCTAGTGTTGGAGCAGCTGCATCTGTCCCTGTGGTGGAGCAGAAGAACTGACCCTTGTGAAATTCACTTTGCCACGTGAGCAGAGTGAAAACTAAGGACCAACAACAAGTCAGACAGGATATTAATCTTCTTAGGAAATATATTCATAAAGCAGAATGCTTCCTCTTTGGCAGTTCTGTTTTGTTTCTGGATCGTGTGAAATGATGGACTATAGAAGGATAGATGCATATCATTGGCTGGAGATAAACTATTTTAATAGTGCCTGCTACTTCCTGACCAATAGGACAAGTGTTGGGTGATATTAGAGGAAAATAATTATATCGATTGATATTGAAGGGGCAGCATAAAGAATTAGGCTTCAGTGGGTTTGCAAATAGGAGATAATTGAAGGAGATGATGGGATATTGAGGGAAGGACCCTGGATTCATTGTCAGAATGCCTGCTTGGGTTTTAATCTTGACCAAGAAGCATTAATAAAGAGCCAGTCACCATGCTAGGCACTGCAGATATGAAGACAGTGCCCCTCAAGGAGCTTGCATTCTCTTTAGATTCTGCATTTTAAAAGCAACTCTCCTACTAACTATCTGTGGGCCTTGAGTCAGTCACTTAACTATTTTTTCTCTGTTTCCTCATTGGCAAAATGGGTATAATACTAGTTGGAAGCAGTTCACAGGTTTGTTGTTGGTGTGAGAATCAAGTAAAATAATGTATGTAAAGCAATCTAAGTAGTGATCTTCAAAATTACAAATTAAAGTTAAAAATACAGTGCTTTTATTAAGAATTCCACTGATATAAGACTTCACTGAGGAATAAGGTAGACGGGAAATGGTGCTCTGGGTCAATTGACGAGGCTATTGGAAACGGTCTTGTCCTTATGTTAGGGACATGAGTTAATTGCATGGTAATTAGTCTCTAGCATGGTTGATCAGAGCAACTGTGTAATTGAAGCATAATAAAATGTTACATGCTTAATAAGCAATTGAATTCCTGAGGATACAGACAGAAGCAGGGGGGAGATTCACTGACTTCTTTTTGAAAAGAGCTGTAATTCTTATAAGACCATTCCTGTTTTTCTTGCATCAAGCGATGCTCATTTTCTGACTAGAGTAATGAGACTGATCCCACAAGCCCTACATAAACCCAGATCACTTGTTTACATCCTCTCTCCCCAACAGCATAGATACAGACACACATACATATAATATAGTTAGAGGGAGAGGTCACACTTATGAGTACATTAGGCTAAAGCTGGCTTTTCAAGTTTTTTTTTTAATTTAAAATGGAGAGTCTTTAAAGAGTAGAAAATCCTGTCATTTGTGATGGATGTTTCATAGTGGGTACCAAGTATGTTTAATAATGTTGGTAAATTTAAAAATGGAAACTTTTCTTCCAGACAAATCAGTATTTAAATCGTATGGTTGATCAGTGTAACAAACTAGCCTCTTAATTTTGCATAATTTGAATTAATAATGAAGAGGTTAATTTAGTCCAGGCTTAGTGATTTCTGAAAATTCAGGGAAAAGATTTTTTTTTTGAGAAGAAATTTTCATTCTAATTTCAATGAATAATGATGACATTTTCATAACTTAAATAGAAAAGATAAAGCGCTAGATTTGACTAAGAATGATTTTTCATTAGTATAAATTATTTCTTATTTACTTGTTTTCTTTCTTGGGAACATTTCTTTTAGACTTCTGTCAACAGGGACTATATTTAATAGTTCATACTCTCAAGCACTTGCTTTGGTGAATGTTATAAAGTGGCATTTTATTATAGAATTCCTTACTCATTATATTATTATATTATATTATAATATTGTATATTATATTATATATTGTATATTATAAAAAGTTATATTGTTTCTTTTGTCTTTATACTCAATCATTTCCTTTTAACAGTCCCCTGCATCAAACCATCTCTTGGAACAAAAACAAAAATGTGAGAAAAATCAACAGGCACAGTGAGTGCATATCATATTCTGTATCCATAAGCTCCCACCTCTGTGATCATACCACAGAGGTGTGTTTTATTATATAATTTCCCATTTTTGCTGATTCTTGAGGATACTGAAGGTTTTTATGAGGAATGAAAGATAAGTCGCTAATTCTCAAAGGATGAGTCTGTACAAACACATGGAACATAAGAAGTTAACAAGTGTAATATAATCTTTCTTTGATGATTCAGAAAGGTCTTTAGGGTTTTAAAGTTCTCTAAGATCATCACTGTGAAAAGTTATCATTATATTACAAAAGATCAGATTAAAACACTAAATCATTCAAACTCTTGACTAATCGTAATGGCCGGTCTTGGCCAATAGAAACGGCGTCTCACGTTCTGCCGGTCAGTCGGTCATTAAACCGCACAGCCGTCTCTAGTCATCCTGGTCTATATCTCGCCAGTGGACCCAGAGAGCTCCAGAGGAGACGGTGAGGCTGGCGACCTTGCGTGGCCCTCCCTCCCTTAAATCCAATACGCTTGCAAGTCGTGGCATCATCTTCCTGATGTCATGGTCCTCTTTGAAAACTAAGGACCAACAACAAAACACCAGGCTTTGCAGCCCTTACAAAACATTTTTTATCCCTTCCCTACCTTGCAGACCAAGACAGATTTCAGATGGTAGAACTCATTTGGATAGAATGTTCTTCTTTTTTGAGCCCTCTCCTTCCTCTTAGTGTAACTGTAACCCTATTCTCCTTGTGTTCGAAATACCTACAAACAGTGGGAAAACTTGCCATGAATTTTGCAGATGATTTCCTAGCAAAGGGCTCCCTTCTTTCATCAGAGGAACTGCATGTAACAGACCCTACCTCCTTCATCTTCCTGTCATAAAAGCCATCATCAGTTAATAAAGTTGTGAGGCTGAATTTTAAGTAATAATTCATGTTGGTCATTGAAGGCCAATGTCAGCCTCTTACTCCACCTTAAAAATGGGCATCGATACTATAGCAAGCTCAGAAGAAGATGAGGCTGCATCATCATGGGCTTTGGATTGGGGTCAGGGTGACATGGATAGGCTACTCTAACCAACACTTACTTTAAAAAAAAAACTTATTCATCTATTCCTTAGTGTGAATGACCCATATAAAATCTTCTAGAGAGACAAATAAAGAAGGAAAAATTTCTCTGATAGGTCATAGAACCATTTAGAATTTGCCATTGCAGGGGTGGAGTTTTCTAACTTCATTTTGTCCCAAAAGCAGCCTGAGGAATGTCAGAATTTGTCTTCAGAAGTCTACTCACCTTTCCTATATAATCATGGTGGGAGTGGTATACCAAGCTTAGCCTCAGCACACTTTGAGGAGGGAAACAAAGGCACACCACAATCCCCTGTCTCATTTGATTCAGAACATAGGAGTAATAGTCACTTGGTCTGGTGGATAGAATATTGCACTTAGATGCAAAAAGCATTCAAATCTCTTTGATGTACTAGCTATATGACTTTTTGACTCAGTTCCTCATTCATGAAATGATGGGGTTGGAATGTATGACTTCAGCCCCAAATCTGTGATCTTAATGACACAAGAAAGGCATGACTAAAGGCAACAGAATTGTGGCCAGACTAACATTTATCAACAAGGGATAGCAGCCTGTCTTTTTCTTAAGTATTCTAGATAAATACTGCCTTTGTGCAGTGTACTAGAATCCTGAATTCTAATACAGTCTCTTTATAGGATCATAGATTTAGCACAAAACAGATTTCAGAGCATACAGTTCCTTATACATGAGGAAGCTGAGGCCCAGAGAGGTCAAATGGACTTGCCCAAGGTCACATAGGTTGTATATATTAGGAGTGGGATATGAACTCAGGTCCTCCGTCTCTAGAGTAAGTGGCTTTTCTCTACTGTATTATGCCGTCTCAGTTGTAAAGCAGTTCACCTGTTCCCTGGGAAACCTCCAGATTTCTCTGTTACAATGCCAGTAGATACATACTGACAGTCTTGTTTGTTTAATCTTGGGTCTAAATGTTTAATTTTCCATTTCAGTAACTCATTGTTTAGAAACATTATTCTTGTGGCCTCTGTGTTTTTTCATAGTGCCGACACCATTCATTACTTCTAGGTTACAAGCCCAATGAATAATCTGTATTTTCTCATTCCTCTTCTCTGTACTCAGTTCATGAGTTGCTGGCTTAGGAATGCATATGTGCCTTCCTTCTTTTTACTAAGGGTTTACTAACCTGTGATGCTATACTTTAATACTTAGCACTTGGCACAGTATCTGGCACAGGGGTTGGGAACTTGCGCCTTGAGGCTACATGTATTCCTCTAGGTCTTTGGGTGAGGCCTTTTCACTGAGTTCAAGTTTTGTAGAACAGATCCTTTGATTAAGGGGATTTGTTCTGTGAAGTTTGGATTCAGTCACAGAGCTACATTTGAAACCTAGAGGGCCATATGTGACTTCGGGTTCCCCACCCCTGGGATTCTGGCAGGTAGTAGATGCTTAATAAATATTTATTGATTTGATCAGAAATCGTCTGTGATTTCCTTAGTGTGAGTGTTCTTGGTACTGACACTGATTGCTGTCTCAACCTGCCTTAGCAAACTGTCTTCTTGAATTGCTACTTGGCCTGAAAAAAAAAAATCATTTCATGACTAGCTTCAAGTGGTGCACCCCTTTGCACTTAGCTAGGCTGATTTTTGAATGACAGCCATATAGTCTTTTGCCAGTTCGATGACATCTCCCAAAGCTTATGCACCTGTTAAGGAGTGCCACAAGCCATGTGAGAGTGTTTCCAAGACCCTGGTTTGACTAATTGGTCCCTGATTATGATCTTTTCTTGGCAAACAATCTCACTGGTTTCCCCTTCCTGGATCTCCTGATGAACGACTGATTCAGTCTTGCTGAGAGTTTCTGTTTTGCTTCCTTCCTGAGACTTTTCATGTCTTCTCTCATGGACTGATTGACTGACTAGATGAGGCTAATACCAACTCAGCAGCTTCTTCTTATCCAAGTACTTTTACAGGTCTCCCCCCTCTTTAGTTCCTATGATGTTTTGCATATGTGTTGTCTTTACTTATCTGTGCACATATTAATTTACCCCTTATCAATAGTCTGTTTCCAGAATTATATTGATATTGGAAGTTGAGTTTTACTGTGGTTTATTTCCCTCTGATGTCTTTCATACGTTCTATTAAGCTGATGAATTTCCTAATTGTATTCAGATAAAGCTAATAATTATCATGTAAACATTACCTGAAGTCCCATAAGAACAGCTTTCATTTTAGCATTTCTTCCTCTTGAGACTTTTTATTCAAAGCTCATAAACAATTTTTGTGTCAGTTTGAAAAAGAACAGTAGTAATGGAAATGTTGAAGAGCTGAAGAAATGTCAAGTTGTGTTTAATCTCTCCAAGGCCCTTAAGTGAGCTGTATAGCAGATATACTCAGTAAATAATTACATTTACTAATGAGATGAGTTAAATGAGCATCAGTTTCCATCTGACCTAACCATGAAATTCATACACTGAGGCAGTAGAATTACTTCCCTGAAGGGAATTAAATGGGACTCTGTAAAATATTCTCTATTGAGTGTCATTATTCTAATGTCTCACTCTTTAACAAGGAGTTGGCTCTTTGGGCGAGAGTATATGCTATTGTATTTTTACCTTGTATTTTAGTAATTTGACTTACTGGAGGGAGGAAAAAAGGTTAACAAGGAAGGAAGGATGTGATTGGAAGACCAACACCCAATCATTCCAAGAGCTCAATTTAGGATGGTTCAAGGATGTAAGAATCTCCTTGGACTTTAGTCACATACATCTGTCTACTCGGTATGCATTTTGCATGTACATATTTTAGTGATTTCACTTGTTATCTCCCCCATGGCTGTGTAAGCTCCTTGAGGGCAGGAATTGTTTTTGAGTTTTTGCCTTTTTATTCCTAGTGCTCCACACAATAAGCCCTTAATAAATCCTTGTTGATGATAACATGCCAGCTGCTCCGAGGAAATGGGGAGCTAGGGATTGTTCACTTCCTTGTGGAAAAAGGGGGTGGGAGGGACCAAAAGGGTATGAAAATTGCATGTGATAACAGTGCAGGAGGATTCTCACATATCATCATCATAGCATCTTAAATTAAATTCTTAGAATGGTGTTTTGCTGGTGTTCCCTTTCCTTTCTTCTTTTTTTTTCTGTTTTTTTTTTTTTGTACCTTTCTTCCTCCCTCCTTCCCTGATGGACCCAAATACAAGGTAAAAATATAGCTGCACAGTCTGGCCCAACTCTTAGTCTGCTTTTTGCTATAAGGTTACTTCAGCCTTTTGCTTGTGGGCCAAAGGACTCAGTTCTTCATTGGTGTCCCCTTCTGTCTCCCCGGAATAAACAAACAAACAAACAGAATTAGATCTCTAGGACCATGGAATTTGCTCTTCAGTGTCTCATGTTTTGGTATACAGTGGAAGAAAACTGAAGCTGTTTGGCTATTTCAACACAAGTCCAGGAATGCAGTGGGAGCTGGTTGACTGTTTGCTTCTTAGCTATACATACTGCACATGACCTGGTAGTCACTGATGGAGAAGATAAGGATTTTCCAGCGGGTACAAGGAGCCAGGAACTTCTGGAATTGACTACCTGTCTCCTTTGCATCTGTGATTCTGGAGCAACTTGGGGGTGGGATGCAGTTGGGAAGCTGTTCTTCTCTTTCCCCTACCAGGGAAGTGGTACTGAGAAGTATTGTAATTACTTCAATTTGGTCAAACTACAACAAACAAACAAAAAACCCAAACTTTTTAATGAATACAATAGGTGGAGGTGTAGGGAGGGGAAAGAAAGAAGGGTTTGAGGCTTCTTTAACGCTAAAGAAATCATCCCAGGCTTATCTAGGAGATTGAATAGCAGTCCTCAGATTGTTCAAATTTACCCTGAAAACCACTCACTCTGGGAGGAATTCTTCATGCATCAGCATGCACTAGGCCTCCTGACGCTCTTCCTTCTCTGCTCTCTCCACATAGCCTAGAAAGTGTAGTGCACTCCCCTGGCTTACAACAGTGAGTATGTTTTCTTGGTTTTATGATTTGTTTTTTAACCCCCCTTTTGCTTTTAATCACATCAGGATGACATTTACTTGGGAAATCTGCAGTGTTTCCTGAAGAATTCTAATTTCACTTGAAATTGTTTTGACTGCAAATAAAACGAAATTTCTGTCAGACGAGGGAAAAATGTTTCCTGTGTAATGTCAGCGGTAACCTATAATTATTGCAAATTCTTTGATTTCAGCTTTCCTTCTATGTTTCTTTATATTCTCTTTGTCTTTCCATGGCTTTTTCTTTCTGCCTGTGTTACAGCTAGACGTTCCCTCTGTTCTAGCGTATGAGAGTTAATTGGCCATAAGCTTATAGCAGGCAGGTGATTAATCTCATAGCTACTAATTTAGCATGGAGCGATGCCGTCATTTTTAAATGGCTGTGCCTGTTATTATTTTGACATAAGAAGGGTTTGGTGGAGTTGTTTGTGTGAAACTTTAGGTGGGAGGTGGGTTAGACAGTTGCATAGCTGAACATCTGTAATTGTGGAACTGGATCATTGCAAGAAGTGAGAACCCTAATTGACGATCTTTGATGAATTCCACATCAGGCCTACTAGGTGATATCTCTTTGAATGCTGGCCCAGTTGAGAGGATAATATCCTTCTGGTAGATTGTAGGTGTGCTATTCAGATCAGAAAATAAGGATCAGGTGAAGAACTGTGAATAGATAATCAGATTTTTCCAAGGGCAGTAATGCTGTGAGATTGATAGCTTAAGGTAATTACTCTTGTTCAGTTACTTCGGTTGTGTCCAACTCTTCCTTCATGACCCCGTTTGGGGTTTTCTTGGAAAAGATACTGGCATGGTTTGCCATTTCCTTCTCCAGTTCATTTTACAGTTGAGGAACCTGAAGCAGACAGGGTTAAGTATTTGCTTAGGGACTAAGTGCCTGAGTCTAGATTTGAACTCAGGTCCTCTAGACTCCAAGCACAGTTCTCTATACACTTCATCACCTAGCTGTCCAATTACAGGGGTAATTAGAATAATTTACTAATTTTCCAGAATCTACTGAAACTATTTTCCTTTGTTATCTATCTCATTTTCCTTTTTTAAGGTTAATTTTTTTAATGTCTGCGTTTTAAAGAAAGACTCTTCTCCCCACCAAACCGTGCGGCCTTTGGTGATTGTTTCTAGGAATCAGAAGCTGCTATATTGTGAGGAATTTCAAAAGTGACTTTTAAGCTTTCTTTTGTTACTCTCATCTTTTGGAGTAATGGTTGGTTCTCAAATCAAATGTTTATTTAATAAGCAAAAATTTTTCTTTTTATTTTTATAAATTTTTTTTATTTTAATAAACAAAAATTATTTAAAAAAAAACCCAAGGGTTGATTTAAAAAATCGAATCAAATCCAGCCCTAATTTGAAATAAGACAATTAAGATAAGAGTCTCTTTAGTTTCTTGTTTTCTGCCATTGAGACCCATAGGTGGTGAATGTGGGGCCTGAAGTTAGGAATGACCTTTTGAGTTCAAATCCAGCCTCAGATACTTATTAGGTATGAACCTAGGCAAGTCACTTCACCTCTGTTTATCTCAGATTCTTCAACTGTACAGTGGGGATAATAATAGCTCCCATCTCCCAAGATTGCTGTGAGTATAAAATGAGATAATATTTGTAAGGTGCTTAACACAGTGTGCCTGTCACATAGTAAAGAACCATATAAATGCTTATTTGCCCCATCTTTTCCCTACTACCCAGTTTCACCACTACCTGTCACTGAAGAAAAGGGGAAAATACTCAGATTAAGAATATATCTTTATATTCACTAACTTCTAACTGAAATTTAGCATTTCCTTCAGTTATGTAAAAAAAGAAAACATTATGAGAAGCATCCATTGGCTTCACCAGATTACCAAAGTGATCCTTGAGACAAAAGAAGTTAAGAACCTCTGCTGCATATAAATATTTTTATTATTGTTAGCGAAGACGAACAATCGACTATTTTTTTACCCTTCAGAATAGATATTGTCACTGACTTGAAAGGGAAGTAGGTTTACTCAGGTAAAACTTCGCAACTAGGCAGTTTTATACAAGGGAGGTAATAACTCAACAACTTGTTTTGGTTTATCATCCTTTAAGCAGCTGGGAATGTCTGGAAAAAAGTACTGAAAGGAGGTTCCAAGGAGTCCAGGTTCAGACTGTTTACCTACTATTGCCCACACCCTTAAGTTCATGCAACATCCCTTTAGACTCATAAATAAGACTGAGTGCCTTTTTCTCAATCATGTCATTAGGAAGAGATCTTGTTGGTAAATGGAACACACTTAACCTAGATGTAGCTGTCTCTTTGTAGAAGGACTGTTGTGAAATGCTGATTCAGGTTTTTCACTTTCCTTATTTAGAAAGCTTATTCACAGAGCACTTTCTTAACTACTAGATGAGGTTTGAAATGTGAAAAGAATTGGTCCTGAAAATTGTCAGTGGACCATGGCAAGGAGTATAATTTGTGTGGGCAAATCTCTGTTGAGTGGGGGAGACCATAAAATTGATTGGCTACACTCTTGTCAAGGAAGCGTTGACTTGAGAGGGAAGTATGCAATATGCACTTGAAATTGGAATTGTATTGCTAAGGGCATATTTCCAAGTTTTTAAAAGAAATTCTGTCAATTATAGTTCTCTTCTGAAAGGAAAAGGAAAGTTTGAGATAAGAGCCAAACAGGAAATGCTTTCTCCATTTTTGGAGCCAGACTTTATCTCTTGAAGCTTTATGCCTCTCCAAATTGCCTTTGTCATTAATTGAGAGTGTTAAAGGGAAATGATAGGCATGACATTCTACCTGTGTCTTAGTAGAACTGGACCTTTCCCCTGAAATTCACTTTAACTTTACATCTTGACGAAGAATATTCCTTTAGCTTTTTTCTTTTAAAAAAATTGGCCCTTATGTTTCTGTAGTTACTATAGCGGTTCAAGTTTTGGCCTTATTTTCCCCCCTTAAATGTGACTTGTAAAAACATGAGTATATCTTGTGCTCAATGTTGTCTGCCTGCTTCTCCCCGCCTATGGTAAGAGGCAAGGTTAAGTAGAATATATAATTAGTTCCCACCAGTCCTGCTCTCTCCTCCTGTCAAATGTGAGTCTGTAAATTTGCAAACCACCCTGTCTTGCCACATCCAGCATCACTGCAGTTTCTCTCATGACCTCCATTGATTTTAACATTGAATATTTTATATGGTCATTTTGTGCAACTATTTTACAGATATATTTTTCCCTTTTGAAGAGACCTCACTTTATGAGTATTGTTTCTATCCTCCTCCTCCTCCTCCTCCTCATCTTCATAAACATTTATTAGGTACTTACTGTGTGTCAGACACTGTGCTAATTAGGCACTAGGGATGCAAAGAAAGGTAAAAACATGATTTTTGTCCTCAAGGAGCCAATATTCTTATGAGAGGAGAAAACATGCAAACAACTATGTATAAACAAGATATAGATGAAATGAGAAGTGATCTCCTAGGGAAGAGTCTAGGAGGGAAAGAGGGCAGCGCTGAGCTGGGAAAGGCCTCCTACAGGATTTGGGATTTGATTTGCATGTTGGAGGAAATCATGGAAGCTAGGAATGGGAGGCAAGGAGGAAAAGAATTCCATAGATAAAGAGGACAGACAGTGAAAAGCCTATAGCTTTTATAAGCCTATAGTGAGGAAATGGAGTATCTTGTATGAGAAGTAGGAAGCAAGTCAGTATAGCTGGATTGTAAAGTATGTGGGGAAAGCATAAGAAGAGAAAGGTAGAAAGAGGCTGGATTGTAATGGGCTTTAAAAGCCAACAAGAGGATTTTATATTCATCCTTGAGATAAAGCAGAGTCCGTGGAGTTTATTGAGAGTAAGGGAAGTGACATGGTCAGATATGGGCTTTAGGAACATTATCTTGGCAGCCGAATGGATGATAGACTAATGTGGGAAGAGAAATGAAGTAGGGAGACCAACCAGCCATCTAGGCATGCAGTGGTGAGGGCCTTAATCCGGGTAGTGGGTGAGATTTTGAAGGTAGAAATGATTAGACTTAGCAATAGATTGGATATCAAAAGTGTAAACACATAGTGTAAGCACTTAATAAATATTTGTTGATTGGAAGGATGTGAATGAAATGAAGAGTAACTTACCCAGATTGGCCACCTGGGTAGCTGGGAAGATAGTGATGCCTCTGTTGCAAGTAATAAGGAAATTTGGAAGAGGAGAGAGGGTTTTTTTAAAAAGTCAATTTATTTATTTTTAGTTTTCAACATTCACTTCCATAAGTTTTAAATTTTCTTCTCTTCCTCCCTCCCCAAGATGGCATGCAATCCGACATAGGCTCTATACATACATTCCTATTAAACATATTTTCACATTAGTCACATTGCGTAGAAGAATCAGAATGAATGGGAGGAACCATGAGAAAGAAAAACAGAACAAAAAAAGTTTGCTTCGGTCTGCATTCAGACTACATAGTTCTTTCTCTGGATGTGGATGGCAATTCCAATCTTTGGAATTGTTTTGGGTCCTTGCATTTCTGAGAAGGGCTAAATCTATCAAAGTCAGTCACTGAACACTGGAAGTTACTGTGTACACGTTACTGTTGTACACATTACTGTGTACAGTGTTCTCTTGGTACTGCTCATTTCACTCAGCATCAGTTCATATAAGTCTTTCCAGGTTTTTCTGAAATCCACCTGTTCATCATTTCTTATAGGAGTATATTCATATGCCACAACTTGTTCAGCCATTTCCCAATAGATGGGCATCCGGGGGGGGGGGCGGAGTTTTTGAGTAAAAATAATGAATTCTCTTCTGGGCATGTTAAAATTTGAGAACTGCATAGGATATCAATTTTGAGATTTCCAGTAGGCATTTGGAGATGGACACTGGAGGTCAGGAGAGAGCAACTTGTAGTCAGACCAGGATGGTGCTTTTTACTTTGATATGTCAAAGTACATGACCTCTATGTTGTGACTGTTCCTTCTCACACCAGCGATATAGATTGCAACCTATCTGCTTTCTTGCAAGTGTGGATTTTTTCTGTCTTCCCTTTAATCTTCTAGGAGGATCTATCCAGGGTGCTAGAGACCTTCCTTTAGGACTTGAGTATTCAGTGTAACACTTAAGCTGTTCAATTGTTATACATAACTCAACACAGGACTTAACCTGTCTCCTCTGGCCATAAATTTCCTGGATGGCTATCATTTATACCACTGACTGTATCCAAGTCTTCACTGGTTTCATGGTGGCAGGTTACTTACCTCTGCCATTCATCTCTTCTTTGCCCCTTTGGGTCCCCTGAAATTGTGATTCTTCTGAGATAGTGATATTCTGTATTTTTTACCCATGTAGCATCATTAGATGATATTGCTATTAATGGATGTAGTGATTTGATTCCATTAGTCCATAATTATATCTGTGACTAGCCCAGCAAGCCATGTTTCACCTTATTTCAACTTTCACCTAAATTTCTAGTTTAGTTTAAAAACATTTTACTTATATTATCACTTCAACTGCCTCTCCCTAGCCTGCCCCGCCTTTCCCCCCTGCTTCTGCTTTAAGAGCAACCTCAGTTTCCAGCAGACTCTCTAGGGACTTTCAGAAGATCAGTCAGTTTTTACATCTGGAAGAAGAATGATCTAATATTGCATATTTTTGCTTAAAGTGCTTTCCTTTTGCTGTAACTAGATACTTCGAGTTGGAAGTGTGTGTGTGTGTGTGTGTGTGTGTGTGTGTGTGTGTGTGTGTGTGTGTGTGTGTGTGTGTAAGAGAAAGGGGAGGGGAGGGCTTACCAGGGTATAGGTGTAAATTAAAGCAACATCGGACACCACCCTACTTGCTTAACTCTGGCAGCTAGGGCAGATGAAAAGAGAGGATTCCATATTCACTCCTCTAGCCCCTGCAGGTGTCTCTCCTTGTTCTTATAATTTATCTCCATTCTACCTTCCCAGGGTTAACACTGATCTGTCTAGTCCTCCTACCTAGACTAATGTTTCTTCAATTCAGCACACATTTGTTAAAGGCAATCTGTGTTCAGAGGTGCTGGTCAGAGACAAAAGTAAGACACAGTCTCTCTGTCCTCATGGAGTTTGTAATCTAGTGGGCAAATCAGTGCATACACAAATAATTAGCTTAAAATAGATTTTAGGTACATAAAAGCAATAGACAGTGCTTTGCTTGTTCTGAGGTAGAAAAAATTTGGGGGGGGGATAGGTAGAGGGAATCAAGGAACCATTCATGAATAATCTGGCATTTAAACTGGTTTTTAAGTACAGGTAGACTGTCAACAGTTCAGTCATAGGGAATAATCTGAACAAAGTGGGAAAGTATTGGAGGTATGTATGGGATGTCAAATAATCCTGGTTCAGTGATAACTTTGATTACATGGGAGAGAGTTAATATGAGATTGTGCTGAAAGGGTAAGGTGGTATGATTATGGAGGACCTTGAATGCCAGGCTACGTTTGGACTTTGCTTATTAGGCAATCAGCAGCCCCTAAGGATTTTGAGCAGAAACATGATTTGACCATTTACATAAAAGGAAGATGACTGGGAGCAATATAAAATATGGATTGAAAACAGCAGAAACCAAGGGCAGGAACTGCATAGAAAGTTGTTGTCATAGTACATGCAGCACACGGTAAGAAGGAACTGTAGCAGGGCAGTAACACTGGGAAAATAAAGTAAGTGGGATACAAGAGATTCAGTTCAATGCAACAGACATCTGTTGATCTCTTATTATGTGTCACTATGGCTGGAGGGACATGATGACAAAAGTATTCTCTGATCTCAAGGAGTTTTTATTCTACTTGGTGAAATAATGTGTACACAGATAAATACATGCAAAGTAAATACAAAAAAAGGGAGGGTTATGGGACAGTGGCAGGATATTAGAAAGGAAAAATTAATAGGACTTGGAGATTGACTAGATATAAGAGGAGTAATCAAAGATGATGCCAACATTTCAACATGGTCAGATAATGGCTGCATTTATAGTAATAGGGAAGTTAGTGGAGTAACAGGTTTTAGGAATAAGAAAATCAATTTGACTCTGAATATTTTGATTTTTATGGATGAGATATCTAGGTAGGAGGCTGTCTGGTAGGTATTTGGAGATATGGGGCTAAACCTTCCTAGAAGAAAGTTCAAGATTAGAGATAAATATCAGATGCTTAGAAGTCACATTAGAGCCACTAAGTGGTTGAGATTGCCCAGGGGAGAGTATAGAGAAGGGAAGAGAGCCAGAGGCTGAACCTGAGGGACTTTTAACCAAACTTTTAACCAAAATTTAAGAGAAAGGAGGAAAAATAGTGAAGGAGACTGAAAAGGATAAATTAGAGGAGGAAAAGAATGCAAGAGAGAGTTGAATCTTAGAAAGGAAGGGAAGCGGAAGGAAGAGGGAGATGAAATTTACTGTTATGTTGACTACTTAAAAGGGCAAGGGTGATTGACTGGGAAAAGCCCACTGTATTTTATCCTAAGAAGAATACCAATAAATCTGGAGATGAGGCAGGGTGTGGTCCAGACAATGGAATCACCTGAGTGATTGATAGTACAGTTTGAAGATCAAAGCCAGAAAAAACACCTCCCTGGGAGAAACCAGATGTGAGAGTGAGGCCAAGGGGGAAAACATCCTTTGAGTTTGTGAGTTGAAAAACAGTAGGTCAAAAGAGGAATCCATTAAGGGCAGGTTTAGGAAAACTGGGCAGGAAGGGTGATCTGATTCACATAATGAAAACTTCCTTCTCAAAAAGAAACTACCACAGGGTGCTTCCTTTTATCATACCAGCTAGACCACTGTACCCACCCACCCCTCCCCCCAACCAGAATACCTCTTCTCCTTCCCACTCCCATTCAGTGGGTTTTGAAACCATTTATTCCTCCATCTCCTTGCAACATGGCTTTTCTCCCTGTCACTCTAGTAGAATCACACTCTTTCTTAACCTCTACCTCCTAAAATTTTGTATTTACTTTGTATTTATTCTTCATATAATTATACATGTGCATAATGAATTCCACAGTAGAATATAAGTCTTTGAGAGCAAGGATTATTTCAGTTTTTGTCTTTGTACCTCCAGCACTTAGCATGTTGCCTGACATATACTAGATGTTAATTGATTGACAACCAATTCAGGACTAAAAATAATGATGTTGATGATGATGACGATGATGATAACAGCTAGCATTTATGTAGTACTTGCTGTGTGCCAGGCACTGTAATAACTATAAGATATATATTAATATATAATATAAAATATGTTATAAAATGTATGTATAATACAGTATTTGTAATATTATTTCATTAGATCGTTATAACAATTCTGTGAGGTAGGTGCTATTATTAACCCCATTTTACATTGAGGAAACTGAGGCAAAGAGAGGTTAAGTGATTTGCTCGGGGTCACACAGGTATTAAGTGTCTGAGGTCATGTTTGAACTCAGGTCTTCCTGAATCCAGGCCTGGTGATCTAGCTGCTGTAGGCAAATAAGCCTGTGCTGCCCTAAGCTATGTTAAGAAAGGCATAGTATACTTGACACCCTTACTAGCTGTATGACCTTGAACAAATCACTTAACTCCAATTGCCCTGCCCTCCCCGCCCCCAAAAAAGGGCATAGTGTCTGGCATGAGGGAGGAGATAGTTTTATTGTATTCTACCCTAGTCAGAACACTCTGCTAGCACCTGGTTGAATTCTTGGCACAGCACATTTTGGGAAAGATGTGAATAAGTTGCAGAAGACTGGTATTTAGGATGATTAAAGAACATGAGGACTTTGCTATATGAGAACTGGTTGAAAGAAAATGTGATCTATTTAACCTGGAGAAGAGAAGGCTTGGAGAGAAGAGTGTAGCTGTCTTTAAGTATTCCAGAATGGGTATCAAAAAGAGAAAGCATTTATTCAACTTGTTCTCTTCATCTCCAGAAAACAGAATTTGGAACTCTGGGTCCAAGCTGAAAGAAAGATTGGGATTGATTTGGTGTAAGGAAAAACTTCCCAACAGTCAGCTTATATTATATATCTATTAGTTCATGCTTACAACACTTTAAGATTTATGAAAATGCTTTCCTCTTGACAGTCCTATGAGATGGATAGTTTGGTAGAAGTGTTGTTTTCAATATTTTCTGTAAGAGAAAATTAATGCCCATCCAGGTTAACTTAACTTGCCTAAAGTTAAGGCAAAAAAGTAATAGAGCAGAGACTTGAATTTGTTTTCTGGTTCCAAGACGTGTGGTTTTCAACTATGATGATAGATGTGTGTGTTGTTATTCTTGAAGAGGAATATAACAGCAGGAAGATGGTACCATGACTTGCATGTGAATCGGATTTAAGTGAGGGAGGGCTGTGCAAGCCCACCAGCCTCATTTTCTCCTCCAGAGCCATCGGCCAGATATAGATCAGGATGACTGGAGATGGCCCCATGTGGATATATATATATATATATATGTGTGGACATATGGGGAGTCTTGGCACAGTAGTCAGAGAACTGGGCCTGGAGTCAGGAAGACCCGAGTTCAGATGTGGCCTAAGTTACTAGCTGTGTGATCCTGAGCGAATCACTCAAACCCTTTTTGCCTCAGTCTCCTCAGCTGTAAAATGGGGATGATAATACCTATCTCATGGAGTTGTTGT
Source organism: Phalanger gymnotis (assembly GCA_028646595.1). Taxonomy (NCBI): domain Eukaryota; kingdom Metazoa; phylum Chordata; class Mammalia; order Diprotodontia; family Phalangeridae; genus Phalanger; species Phalanger gymnotis. The sequence continues at coordinate 113,124,626 of CM053624.1, forward strand.
AAAGATCAAATGAGATATTTGTAAAGCCTAAGCAGAGGTCAAAGACCCTGGCTTCTTGATAGGGTCACTTGGCTTTAGCATTGTTTTACTGGACTTTGTGATTGAAAGAGTCATCCAGATCCCCTGAGAGCCTAGCTGAAGAGAATAAAGCCAAGGGGCCCAGCCACACAAATTGCAAAATTTCCCTCTCTGCCCAATCTATGTCCTCTTGTCTTGTCCCCCTGGGTAAAATCCTACCTTCAAGAAGCTTTTCTGAATCCCACTTAATGCTAGTGTATTTTCTCTGTTGATTATATCCACTTTACCCTTTATGTAGCTTGTTAGTACATCATCGCTTTCATGTTTTTTCTCACATGAGCTCCTTGAGACCTATCTTTTGCCTTTCTTTGCATTCTCTGTACTTAGCAGAGGGCTTCATGAATAGTAGGTACTTAAATGCTTATTCACTGACTTGCAACTATACAACATTACCAGGAGAACATGAGTATTAAAAAGGTGCACTTTTAAAAATCTCAGTTTGTTTAGTGCTTCTACTACTGTTAGGTTGTTGCCAGTTTTCCCCTGGTTACAAATAATGACCCTCTAAGCATATTAGTACAAATAATTCTTTTGCCTTTTTTTCATTCTATTCTTAGGATTGGCGCCTCATGATGAAATTATTGGGGGAAGGAGTATCTTAGTTTTTTACCTCTTGCAGATTGTCTTTTCAAGGAGTCAAAAGGCAAAGGGAAGCAGAAGGGAGGAAAGGGTAGTTGGAGGGAAAAGGCTGGGAAAAAAAAAAAAGGGACAGGAGACTTGAGCATATTTACTGGCAGAAGGGAAGGATCCAGTACAGAGACTGAATTGAGCAGGGGATTTAGACCAAGTTTACCATTCAAGGAATAGCATATTAGGGAAAAAACAAAACAAAATAGACACATTTCTTCCTCTGAACCAGGATTTTTTTTTGGGGGGGGGGGCGGGGAGGCAGCAGAGGAAGGGGACAGAATGGGTACAAACATTGAAAAGCTTTGTACCGGGGAGGGGAGTTGAATGATCTCATATCAGATCTCAGTAAAATAGGTGAGGTCATCGCTGGGAGTGTGTGGGTGGGGGAGAGTAGAATTGAGGGTTTGAGGAGGGAGGAAAATATTTGAAACAGTCACTGTGGGTAGTAAGAGGGGGAATGAATGAGCTGTTAAACAGAAGGCTTGTCAAATAGCAGTAAAGGCCCAGCAGAGGTTAGGCAGCATAAATTTGCAGTGGATGAAATTGGCAAGAATTTATGGCTTTCTCCAGTGTGCTGAACAACACAGAAATAGGGCTGGAGAAATTGAATGGTGAGGGTTTCCGTTCCCCAGGATCAAGGATTAGCAAGAGGCAAATCAAGGTAGGTTAATGGGAAAGGGATTCTTGAGAAGTGGTTAGAAAATTATTTCTCAAGCTGCAGAAATAAAATGTGAAAAGAATGTCTTTAAAAATGGACTTTTAATCATTAGTATATTACTGGAAACTTCATTTTTTTTTTCCCCTAAAAGGATAGCTGATTCTTAAGTAGGCATTTTCAAGGGAATAAAGTAAAAGGAATTGTGTAGGAAGTACAGAGCTTACTAACTTTGCCACTGATTGCTTTGTAACTTTGGGTGTGAACTATCTTTTTAGTAAATGAGCATAAGAATGCCAGAAATAAATTAATTCTTTTCAGGGTAGCAGTGGGTTGCATACATCTTCCACTCTTTTTAAGACTGAAAGTATCAGGGGGCCATTAAGAAAGTACATTTGTGTGAGGAAATGTATGGCTTCTTTTCCTAGGACTGATGAACTGGAGAATGAGTTTGTTTTCTCATACCATTTCAAATATAGTCTTTCATTTAAATTGGAGATTTGTTTCTGCTTTTGTCATGGGGTAGCATTGCTTAGTTACCTTTCCTCAGTGTTAGGCACAACTGATCATGCCAAGTTGGTTGAATTGGTATCGATAGCCACATTCAGCATCCTCAACATGCTGTGCGGGTGGTGGTGGTGGGGGGGCGCGGTGCAGCGGACGTGGCCATGTATCCAAGGGGAGATCTGTGATGGCTTTCTTCTGATCCTATAGTAGGTGCTCAATAAACATTTTTCTTTTTGATTTAATGAGGCAGTAGTTAACTGTAACTTCCACTTATTTGTGGCATTACTTTTCTGCTTCCTGGCTTCCTTCCCTTAACAATGTAAATGTTCTCTTAGGTTATTCCTTTGCTTTGCTTTTGTCTTGTTAAATTTACCATGGTCATCCTTCTGAGGGACTGCCGCCTGCCTTTGAGGTATCTTTGGAACCCCAAATCTGAGCAAATTTGCATCTTCTCCCTTCTGATGTGTAAGCAGCTTTGATTTTCATCATAGATTAAATAACTTGCCTGGAAATGTCAAAAGGTCCTAAATGGCTAGGAAGCTGCTAATGGAATACTCTGCTCTCCCTGAGTGTGCTTTGCTTCCTATTTGCTTTGGGTCGAAATAGAATAAGAAATATTTTTTCCTAGCTTATTCACAAATGTACAATGTTTCTCAGAATCAGAACCAATGAATTATTTCATTATGCAGCTGTTATAAAAATAATCCTTTCTTGAGATACTAGCAGGTGGAAATGCCAGGAAAAGAATGTTGACTGGGATCCTGCAATTAGGTTGTTGAAAATAAACTGTTTTGCTGACATGTGCAAGTAAATCCTGACAGTGAAATACATGGAAAACAGTATTATCCAGCATTTTACCAATTGGAAAGCTCTGAAAAATAGATATTTCTGTTACTGTCCTCCACCTATATGACCTGTCACTCCCATTTTTAATCAGCTTAAAAACAAATCTGAAATAGAGTAATTCCATATTAATGGGAGCAAGCAGAGCAGGCAGGGATGCTGTTTTCTATCCCTGTTGCCTTTTGGGGGTATAGAAAGGATGTATGAAATGAAAACTCAGCCTTTGGAAAAATGACCCTTGACTCATTTATTAACCTTGATATGGAAGAATATTATTAATATTAAATCTTTTGTTTTACTTGGGTTGGGAAATAGAAGACAGATCAGATAAAATTCCTATAACCCATCCATGAGCTATTTACTTAGCTTTTTTTTTTTTAGTTTCTTTAAAAATTGAATCTTGACCGAACTAAGGGGAAATGATTTTTCTATATCTTTTTTGGTGTATATATAGGGAATAAGTGTCACTTGCTCAAGAGTTTGGAAATGCTTGTAAATGTTGCTGAGTGACTGGAAAGAACTGGTATAGTAGATAGACGTAGATCATGAATAGGGAATCCAGAACTGATCAAATCCGGGAATGCTATAAATCCCTGATCTTTTTGCCTTGCCACATTACCTCTAGGACTTTTGTATGTCCCTTTCCATGCACTTAGAAAGGAGGAAAAGAGAGACTAATTCCTGGAGGAACTGGAATTTACTTCTGGTTTCCTGGGACATTTTGATAATCAGTAAGCAACTATTTTTTCCAACATGCCTAATAACACATAGGGAATGAAAAGGGGGATGTCCCAACATAATTTTTGAAACATTGGCTTTGAAAAAGCGACAAGTCAAACTGTAATAGAAAGAAGTAAAGTGGAAAGGAAGTTATAACTGGTTTATTCCTTTTAAGTGACATAATCACAATCCCTATGCTCTCCAGTTTGTATCTCCAGTGCTCAGATCAATGTCTATCAGGTAGTAGGTGCTTAATAAATGCTTATCGATTTGTGAGGTTTGTTTGAGTCATTTATTTTAGGAACTATCTTTAACATGAACATGTTTTACTGATGACTTTTTAGGTGCTGAATAAGCCTCATTAGTTCAGAGCCTACTGGGTTTATAGTTTGAAACTTGTCTGGGAAGAAATTCTTGACTAAGTAAGTAGTGTCAAATATACAGGGAGAGTGTCATCCATCTACTTGACTTATTTATGAAAAGAAGCTTTCTGATACTGGCGATAGTACAACTTTGGGCTAGTTACTTTAATTCTTTTGGGAGTCACTTTTTTTCTTTTGTAAAATTAAGTGATAGGATTAGCTTTGAAAGGCTACTTAAACCAATGAGGCTCCATCGACTTGTGAACATTGTGTTAATTTGATTCAGGAAGCAGGTAGTGCTCCATAGATTTGTACAACAGCTAATCTCAAATGTTTGTCTGTTCAACCTAAGCAGGCCTTTGGATTTTATAGAATCTAAATTAGCCTTAGAGATTCCACTAGAACCTCTTGTCAGCATTATTTTGTTAGGCCAGAATCCTACCAGAAACTAATAAAACTGCTCTCCTGCACTGAAAAGTCTGCATTCAATTCAATAAGCATTTATTTTGCATTTACTTTGTGGAAGACAAAAAGTCTCTGCATTTATTCAGAGCTTGCATTAAATATTATGTTACATTACATTAAACTGCCTTTGAGCTTTCCTCTAAGTATTCCAAATTAGAAAATATTTACTATATTCTCATTAAAATACATTTTTCTTTGCATGTGCCAAGTATTTCTTGTAGCCCCAATCCTGAAATAACCACCCAGTTAATATCAGCCAAATTTCCAAAAGTTCATTTTATATAATCATTGTATTTTAAAAGAAACTGCAGCTCAAAGAGGTAGATGACTTGCCCATGATCTTTGTTTCATCTAGTTCTTTGCTGCCTCTCCTAACCTTGGAATTCTGTAGTTTCTCTCCTTTTCAGAACTTATCACAGGGATATGAAAATTGCCATGCTAGATAAATATTTCCAGTGCCAGTGTGAAGTCCAACACAACCAGGAAGGGGAAAGATTAAAATAAATTACTTGAGTCCTTAATAGGAAGAGAATGATTTGGAAAGAAGGTGCAATAGTGGTACTTAGGGAATAGATTTGAGAAAGCTCAGCAATATCACATAAGGAACAGTAATCTCCTGGGAGCTTGGCAAGACTGTTATTTTAGGGACAGCACCTCAAGCTCATACATAGCTTCTAGAAAACAGCTTTCCAAATAATACAGGATTTTACAAAGCTGCCTTCCTTTCTCCCCAAAATAAAATAAAATAATTGTATTTTAGCTGCAATTAGAACAATAAATCGGAAACTATATTAAAGGGTCTGCTGTCTGCTGTGACTTTGATAGATGATAAGACACTCAGAGAAATATACCTAGTTCCTAGCCTCAAGGAGATTGCAGTCTAAGTGAGAGACACAATAAAAAAATGAAAAATTAAAATATCATTGCCATTATTAAGGGCCCTATGAATAGATTTGTCTATCTGTAATACTGTGAATGACTTTTCACAAAAAAGAGAATACACATTTTCCCATAGAAAATAGGTTATAAAAATGAGCTGTTTCCAGAGGGCTAAAATTCTGATGTCAAGTCAGGAAGCGTTTATTAAGTACTTACTATATATGCCAGTCATTGTGCTAATCTCTAGAACAAATAAAAGCAAAAAAAAAAAAAAAAAAAAAAAAAAAAAGATAGTTGCTGCCCTCAAGGAGTTTCCATTTCAATAAGGGGAAGACAGTACATAAAAGGAGGCTACCTGAGTGAGTATATGATTGAGAGAAAGTCTGGAAAGCCAGGAGGTAAATAAGGAGTAGAGCCTGGAGAACCGTGAGGGAGTAAACTTGTCCAGCCTGGGCACTCTCTTAAAATGGACGTCCCAGTTTTTACTTTGTAAGACTTTGTAATGGTAATGCCAGATCTCCTTTCTTTTATTGGAAGCCTGGTTGAGTTGTGCTAATCTCTTTTAAGAATGTATAGGATTGGGATTGGCAGAATTTAGAAGGGAGAGCATTTCAGATGGGGAGTACCTGAGCAACGGCACTTGGGGATAGGTAGAGAAATTAGCATGGCATGTTTTAGGTACTGTAAAATTGTGGGTGGCCTTTGGTATAAGGATAGAGAGCTGCTTCAGCCAGCATTGTTAATCAAGCATTCTTATCTCTGAGAAGACTAGGACTGTGCCTGCCTAAATTCTTCCCCTTAGTGTGCCAACATAATCTGCCTCTTCAAAAATGCTCTAGAGGGTGACGACAATGATGGCGATGGGTGTGCAGAGGGGTTTGCCATTTTGCTACGACTGTGAAATTTGCTCAGACAACCTTGGTAGTAGCAATGGTCTCCTTGAACAACTTCAGCCACCATGTTGTAATAATAATACTTAATAACACTATCTCGTATCTTTACAATGCTTTAAAGTTTACAGAGTGCCACAGAGCAGGAAGTCCATGAGCATCTTGTCCATTTTACAGAGGGGCAAACTGAAGTCCGTAGAGATAAATGGATTTACCCAGGGTAACATAGCGGGTACTGTAGAATTTAGGAAAAAGATTTAGGTGTTTAGTACATAGATGCTCTCAAAGACCCTGACTCAAGTTCAAGAGATTACATTGAGAAGATACTCTATTTAATTAGTAGCAAGTCTGACTCACTGTAAATCCTCAGATAGGGACGACATTGACTTTCCCTCTGAGAGGGGAGCCTTAGTAAGTAGGGCTTGGCCAGGATAAGGACAGGATCTCACTTGCCTGATAGTTAAGTTGGCTATTGAGGGAAAATGTGACCATGTGTTCTGAGTTGGGAAAACTGCCTTGGATAAGAGCATCTGCTAGAAAATGTGCTACAGTTTACTGCTAATGTCAAGAGGCAAGGACCTGGAGGTAGTTAGGTGGCTGGTAGTGAACAGAGTGTCAGACTTGGAGTCAGAAGACCTGAGTTCAAATTCTGCCTTAGGCACTTACTAGCTGTATGACCCTGGGTAAGTCAGTTAATCTTTTTTTGGCCTCAGGTTCCTCATTTGTAAAATGGGGGTAATAATAGTGCCTGTTTCACAGGGTTTCTTTTGAGAGGATCAAATGTAATAATAAATATAAAGGGATTTGCAGACCTTAAAACACTATTTAAATGCTGTCGCTGTTGTTTGGTTACCTCTGACTCTTTATGACCCTGTGGATCACGCTTTTCATGTGGTGTTCTTGGCAAAAATACTGGAGTGGTTTGTCATTTCCTTCTCCAGCTCATTTTACAGATGAGGAAACTGAGGCAAATGGGATTTAGTGGCTCGCCCAGGGCCACACAACTAGTGAATGTCAGAGCCGAGTTTGAACTCAGGAAGATGAGTCTTCCTGACTCCAGGTTTGGCATTCTATCCATTGTGCCACCTAACTGCTCTTTAAGTAGATAATGGAGTATAATTAAGTGAAACAAGTATACAAGTGGCTTACTGATTTTGACAACTATTAATACAACAGTAGCGAAGTCTACAAGTCAACAGACATAAGTACGTACTATGTGCCGGGCATTGCAAACAATTTCAATGCATTTTTAAAGGACAAAAGGGACATGAATAACTCATGATTTATTCTGGAGAGAGCATGAGTGCTTTGTAACTTGCTGATTAACTTGTTCTGTTCTTTAGGAGAGCTTAGAGCTAAGCAGACAACTAGTCCATAGCTCTCAAAGAATGTTACCTGTCTTGAGGGAGAGAAAGACCGAAGTCCAGTGTATATTTGTTGAACATGGTAGATGGGGCAAATGTAGTTGCTGTGTTTTGTGAATAGGATTGCCATGGCCCTGAAGACCTGCCCAAGTGGTGTAAGATTAACCTCTACTGATAACAGCTGACATTTTGATAGTGATTCAAGGTTTGCACAACCTTGCTTGTAGGCAATCTCATTTGATGCTCACAAACCACCAAGGTATGGTAGGTATACTTTCCCCACGAGGAGACTGAGGCACTGGGGGGTTTGCTCATGGCCATATAGATGATGCAGGACTCAAACCGAGGTCTCTTCTGACTGCAAGCCTAGCTCCAATAGTGCTAGGAGCTGGGGATATACATGGAGGCAAGCCCTCCCACTCTCAAGCCTGATGGGGAGATGACGTGCAAGCAGCCAGGTCTACACAATGTACATACAAGCAAGTATGCATAAACGAGATATATACGGGATAAATTGAAGGTAATCATCAAAGGAGAAGCATTAGCATTAAGTGGGACTAGAAAAGAAATATGAGGGTACCTTTGTAGGATGGCATTTGAACTGAGCCCCAGGGAAGTGAAGTGTTTTGTTCAAGGTGACAGGGAGCCACGCTGAAATTGGAATTCATGTGGAACTGAATGTTGCAAACTAAAATAAATAAATTAAAAAGAAAAAGAAAGAGATTGGAATTCAAGTCTTCCAACTGCCGGTCCACTTGTAAGTCAAGATAGCAAGCATTTACTAGGCTACTATATGTGTGGGGCAGTGTGAGCATACCAAGAGAGATAAAAGACCACCGCTGCTCTAGGAGCTCGCAGTCTAATGGGGGACACCCGTGCAAACAGCCATGTACAGATGAGATATATCCAGGATAAATGGGAGCTATGTGCCAGGCACTGTGCTGAGTGCTTTACAAATATTATCTCATTGGATCCGTA